>JAVIWC010004232.1:0-507972 GCA_031894815.1 Creontiades dilutus
CACCAAATGGTCGATTTTGAGTTAGGTATTAGTAGCCCGATTTCTGGGAAACATTGATAACAAATTTCTGATATTTGATTGATAAAGGAAGAATAATCATTCGCCGGTTGCCTTTCGTTCAGTCTATTATTGAACTCCGCCCAATCCGCTTTTTTAATATTCCACTTTGTTGTGGTTCGGATCATTTTTGTTGGTATCTGCCACCTTTCTGATTCAAACAAAATAGGGTAATGATCAGAACCAAGAGGATCCTCTTGAACCGACCACATAAAATCGCAAGCTATACTTGGGGACATTATAGTGATATCTACGGCAGAATCATTAATACTATTTCTATTTCTAACCAGAGTAGCTTGTCCATTATTTAAATAAACTAGGTTAGAATCGTCGATTGATTCAACCAGATGTCCCCCTTTAGAATTGCTCCAAGATGAATCAAAACAGGTACTATGTACATTAAAGTAACCTCCAATTATAATTGTTTTAGGATGTGGGATCGATTCGAAAAACCTATTCCATTGGTTTTTGGTGACCGTTTGTGAGTCGTGGTTATATATTGCAACAATATTGATCGCAGATATATTTCCATGAAGTTTTACTTTTGCTCCAGCGCATTGAGTGCCATTGATTTTGTAAATGGTGTTCGTGATATCGATGTAATTAAGAGAATCTTTAATTAGTAGGGCTGCACCTCCGTACCCGTCCGTCCTATCTGATCGTATAATGTTGTAATTTCTTAGAGTCGAATTACGAGTGTGATTTAGCCATGTTCCCGATAGCAAACCTACTGATATTGTTTCTGCCATCAGGGTTTGCTGTAAGATATCCTTTTTTGAGATTACGGAGCGTAAATTCCATTGTAAACATCTGAACTGGTATTTCTCCACTGGTTCCGTATTTACCATTATTAAAACTGGTTCCGTATTTACCATTATTTAAACTTGGAGATTGTGAATTGTCTTTTTCGTTTGTGTTCGATATCGATTTAGTTTGTTGGTGCCCTACAGGCCAATTTGTCTTTCACCATCACTTTCAATAGCTCATTATCTATGTTGCTATTAATATGTTCTCGCATACTTAACATTATGGAGGTTATCAATTCAATTAGGGTCTCTTGGCTTCTAGTATAATCGGTTTCTTCTTGTGCTGTTGCTGATTTATTAGGGTTCAGGGGTATAAAACCACCGGGTTGGTTTTTCTTCTCATTTTGACGATCAATGTGCTTATAGTAATCATTTTGGACGGATGTTGAAGTTTTCGGATTGATAACTCTTTTTGCCCGAGTCCCAGTGTTATAGGAACGGTTTGGAATCGAATCTGTACTTAACTGTGGGAACGCTTGTTGATCTCGGATATTGGTTGTAACGGTTTTTTTCGCGAAGGAGTTTCCACTGATGGAAATTTTCGTGTCGTTGTAAGAAGCATTTTCGAACTCATTACTTTCTTTATGGTTTGCTCCGTGTGGAACTGCGGACGAATATCCTTATCTGAGGCTGAATGGGGTTGGCTACAATGTAAGCATTTTTTCTGAGGGCTATTACATGATTTAGCGTCGTGTGGGTCGCCGCAGCGTTCGCAACGGACAGTGCCCTTGCACTGGTCATTGAAATGACCGTATCTCCAACATTGTTCACATTGAACAACCCTCTGAATGAATGGACTCACTCTACAATTAACATGCAGTATGGTAACGTATAATGGAATGTTTTGCCCTCGAATGACAACTTTTACTGATTGAGTAGGCACCCGAGTTTGAGCTTTTGTGACTTCATTCGTTACGAACCTGGTCATTCGTTTTATGTCAATGATATGTAGTTTATTTCCTGCTGGATCGCGGGCAAATGTTTTTATTTCTCCTTCAGTAACATTTGTGTCTATACCGCGTATAACTATACTTCGTTTGGGAAGATGATTGGGAACGTATCCCTTGTAATGTTTTGCTTTTATGATCTCTGATTCAGTTAATTTATTAGCCGATACATAGTCGTCAAGTCAAGATTACGACCCGCTTTATTAATTTTCACTATATTTTTGGATATGTCAGGATGTAGTTCGTGCAGGAGCTTTCCTAGTGACATTGGATATTCTCGCGATGCCTTTATTGGCTTATTATTCAATAATAAACCATTGTAATCGCTCTTGAAAAAAAATTCTAACCCCACCTGAAAATTTCATGGTTTACGTTTCAAAGCGTGTAGAATCCGAATCTGCAATAAAAAAATTTTCTGTCCGTCCGCCGTACGCCGTGCGCACGATTTCTCCCAAACGGCTGAAGCAAAAAAGCTGAAATTGTCAGGAAAAATCCATGTTGGGCCGGCGACGCCTCAATTCTTGAGCCAGCTCTCTCACTTAATTTAAAATGCCCTTTAAGGGTTGTCAAAGTTTTGTAAAATCCCTAAAAACCTCAAAAAAAGTCAAGGCGGCCTAAATTTGTACTCTTTTTGAAGAACACTCCTCGAGGAATCGAATGAGCTCCTCCCCAGGTCCGTAGGTCAAACCATTCCCGACCTATGACCCGATTTATGGTGACAAGATTCGCGTTATTTTGGTTTATCATTGTTTTTGTGTTGATATCAGTAACCTGGTGACGTAGTGATGTAGTAATGTGGATACTGGAGTGAACTCCTAAAAGGCTTTGTAGCCCATACACGGGTTGAAGCATCCTGATAAATTTCAGGACAAATCAAAAAATCTGAAATTTTCAGGAAAACGCTGCAAATTTTTTCACTAGGGTTTATTATTCAATTGGCTTGTGTTCATGATTTGAATTTCTACTAAGCTTTGGAGTGTGCGTGTTTCACAGGTGATAGAGCAATTATTGAATTTCAGGAGATATTCATAGGGCACGTAAATCTGTTCTCAACCAAAATACCTATTTGGATTGTTCAGATGATCATATTTGTGTGCCTCCTGAAATTCAATAATCACTCTATCACCTGTAAAACACGCACACTCCAAAGCTTAGTAGAAATTCAAATCATGAACGCAAGCCAATTGAAAAATAAACCCCAGTGAAAGAATTAGCTGCATTTCATTAGTACTATTACTTTCCAAAATGACATTATAAGGGCCAGAATCTTCCAACTTGAACTTGAAATTCTGTTGATTATTAGTTTGTGTCAAATTAGTCAAATTACTCTTATTCTGTTCATCCATTTCCTGGTCTGTTATGTCAGGCGGCTTATGAGGCTCGTTGCGTTCCATCGTTAGTTACTGACCACACAGTGAACTTTAGATATAGATTAGTAGTACGGACTCACCGACGGCGAGTGTAGTGATAAGCGCTGAGAGATAAGAACAGTCTGAGTTCCGAACTGGTCGATGTCTCGAGCGCTACTGAACTATTGACTTTGGATATTAAGTCCATTGAATTTGCTCTCTGTTCTCCCATGCACATCAAAGAAATATTCAACTACCTTGGTATTTTCAGGTACAGAAATTGCCAGGGTTCTGTATGACATCAGGTAGACCAGTAGTTATATTCAATGTTTAATAGTATAATTGGAAAGTATACTGAGCTGCAATAGAGTTCCAACACTAGAGGTGGCTCACATTACTGCCTATTCTAAAATTTCCGACTGAAACGCAAACAAGCAGTTGAATTCGATTGGTTGAGCAGAACGCTGGGTTGTTGGATGGTACAACAGAAATTTTTCGACTATTCAGTAGTTCTGGGGATGTCGTCACACTTAATATAAAGATATGAACATTTCACAACTGAAGAAAGCCTGAAACTCGTTCGTTTTGTTGGTCGACTGCAAGTTTTTTCCACATCTAGGAATTTGGTGAGGCTCGTGCATACGGAACCAACTATGCAGTCAAACACCACGGATCCGTTTTAGTCTGCTTGTTTTTAGTAGAATCTAGAACGCTAGACTGGTGATGTGTCTTCGCTTGTTCAGCATCAATGCCAAATGGTAAGGATCCATAATACCGCTTCTAGTGGTGGTGGGGTGGACGATTCAGATCACCTTACCACAAATGAGTAAAATTTACATTTAATGTTCAATTTTTCCAAAATACTGGACACTACTTTCTTTTAAGTTGATAAACCAGCCTTCATTCATAAAATCTGTGCCACCTTGCAACTCCAATCACCTAAAAGATGGAGAAGTGAAAAGTTAAGCTCCCCAAAAGCCATTAATTGACGGTCAGCCGTCCAGTTCTGACGACTGTTCCAGTTTAAATGTCCGGTTGTTTGTGTTGGTTTCATTACGAACTTCTTGGGGAAAAGTCCTGTGTGATATTGCCCTCTCCGCCTTCCCTCTTCTATCCCGATGCTACATCGTCCCTCCCCACTCCCTTATACTCGTATTATTGCTTTTTCCTTTTACTTCGAGAGAGGAAAACCCCTAGCATCGTGGAAGAGTATGGGAGATTGCTTTCTTATAAAACTTGCTTTCCCGCTAGCTGTCCACGAACCCACGGGCTTCCCGCTGACCCCGCCCCCACGATCGCCGCTCACGCACATGTCTATAAAAGAACTCCAACGTTCTCCTTATTTTTTCTCTCGTATTATACTACCGCTTCCCCGGCGAAGCCCTAAGACGCTCATATTTCATACTATGATTCCTAAACCTCGACCAGATGGCAATCTATGTTTGCAAAACGTTGCAAATTATAACATCGGTATAATATCTTCTGTGCATATAATTATGATAAATTGACTTGCATTTGTTCATTCAATCGTTGACAATGCATTAAAAACCGGATAGGATAAAGGAAGTAGTACTTGTTGCAAAGACAATCGCTCGGATTATCTTGGGCCCAGGTGCATTTATTAGGTTTCACAAACAACATATTCAAGTTTCATTTTCTGGTTGTTAACAAAATTTCATGATTGCAACGTAATTACTCATATATTATATAAGTATTATAATTACATTTTTTCAATTTAAGGGGTTTTCTCATTGCTCAGGCGTAGAGGATTGTGTACGAATATTTGGTTCAGCAGTTTGGAATTTTGGTCTGGGGAGGGTGTCATGCGTCTTATTTGCAAAGCTTGTCGGTGGTCCAAAAAGCTATCCTTGAGGTTAGGCTTCAAAAATCAAAAAGATTCCTGTCTTGACATTCTCGATCGGTAATAGGCAATTTCCGTTAAATTATTTTCTGAAATTCCTTACCAATCACTTCTGCCTGTTTCACTAATGTCTCAAACTGTAGTTGCACTTTCCTCCTGTTTGACGACCATTGCAAATATTTGGAGGTTACTATTGACAACTACATGAAATTTTCAAAGCACATCGATTGTTTGATTACTAGAATACGTATATTATTTTATGTATTAAAGAAAATCGAAGTTTTTTATCTAGGAAACACATTTTGGCTTAGTATTCTCTATTATTAAATGTGACATCATTGTTTGGGGTAGTGCGAATTAATCACCGCTAGTTAAAAGGGCACAAGTAATCCACAACCGTATTTTGAAAATAAATTTTAATAAACACATGAGATGCCAACATCCCTCCTATGTTGAATTTATGGTAAAAAATATATACATATCTCAACTTTTTTTATTTCAATCTTAGGAGTGAACATATTTCCTCTTCGGCTTGCAGTCGAAACTATGGTTACTCAAGGATAACCTCAACATATATCAAGCTTTACGATTCTTTTATAAAAAATACGTCAATATTTGTCCTTTGCGCAATTTATTGTCATTAAAAAAAAGTATACACTATGATGTATGGGGTAAAAATGATGAATATGTTAAACTATTCTTTATTTATTTCCATTATTTTATACATATATTTAGAATTTGTTGGTGTAGTTTAAATTATTTTAATTCTTATTAATGAAAAATGGAACTTTTTTCATTTTTTTAAATCGTACGTTATTATTTAAACTCCCTCGAAGAGCACAAGTTTTCGAACTTATTCTTCGGCGGGCAACGTTATTTATTTCTGTTTATTTTAAACTTAGTACCACATTGTAAAATTGCTTTGTCTCCTTAATTTTTGTAAATCTTATGTGTGTAATTTCATTATTGTTGATAGTAAATGACTATTTGAATTGAAAATTGAATTTTGGTACTTGCTCAGGCACCGACGATAGCATGGCTTCGTCAGCATGGGGAAGGTTGGTTTCCCAGTCCAGTTTTCATGCGATCATTTGGCAGTAACGTTTTGCGATCGTCGTTTGAATTATTGTACAATGTTTTTTGGAAGTAATGGTTTACCAGAAATCAAAACGAACGGTATGGAGACACCTCACCTTGTAGCAATTCAAACTTAGTTGCACTGTGTACTGAAGATGATCCACATTTCATCAGTTGTGACCGTAGGTCACCCAACACCTACGAGTAAATGACAAGTGGGTACAAGGGAACGGAATCCGACGAGACGGAACGTATCCTTCTCATTCCGGATCCATGTTCCGACGGTGAGTTTTCTCCCTGCGTATTATTAGCTAATGGGCATCGCCCTAGCTCGGTACCGCATCGTCATTCATTTGACTTTCCCCTTTTTCGTTCAACCTCCTTTTGAATTAATTCTGGGATTATTCGACAAGTTGTGCATACCTCGAAGACGAATGTATCACCAACAATTGTCCTAACCAATAAAAGGGTATACGGATTACGTGTTGTTTCATTTTAAGTTAATTCCCAGTGCGGGACAATTAATCATCAATTAATTCTCTCGTTGCAGTACAGATCGCCGGATAGGTGGTCCCGATTTAGATTCGGCATGAGATACGGAGGTGACAGGAGTATAATGAAAAAAGGGTTCACCCTTTCATTTTACGACTACTCAACTCTTTGAGGTCGGATAATAAAATAAGTGAACTTTATCGGTTGGATACGAAACAGCCAACTCTGAATGTCCGCTTTCACAGTTATGGGAATACAAGAGGGGGTAAACAGTAATACCCCTCAATGACGTTTGGGTTCCCGTTTTCCATTCCCTGCTATCTCCGACATCTGGTCAACCTCTAAAAACAAGACAACAGGGGAAAACGACTACACTCGCTACATGTCAAAAACATACAAATTGTGTCAGCATTTTATTCTTTCGACATCAACAATCGAAATTGGCGGCACGTGCTTTTATTATCAGAATCTTGCTAGCAAAGAAGCGTATGCAATATGGGAGAAATATACATGTATTCAGGGAACTGACACCCGACGCGTTGCCACCATGCCAATGTCGTACATGTCATGAGACCATATGGTAATCAGTAAGCCCAGCTATAAGAATGGCTTGTGTGCAATATTGGAAAATTTCATATTGTTTTCAATTGCGTCCTTTGTCAAATAATAAAGAAAAACGACTACCAATTCACTCAACTGATTAGTGCGGCTCTCTACAAAGTAACTTTATCCTTCCAGGCCCGAGCAGGTTCCGTTTCAAATTTCATTGTCGTAATTATGTAAAAACGCTGCTAATTTTAAGCCATGTCCTTATTATTTTCAGATAGCTCCTTTCCACAGGACACTGACCAGTAGATTTATTAAACGGATGATTCTGAAGAAAACTAGAACGGTAAGAAAACAAAGCGTGGGGAATAGGAATAACATTTGTGGGGAATAGGAATAACATTTTTTATTTTCAATAGAAAAAAACGGTAACATTGGAATAGGTACCTACTAAAAAGACATAATGTTTTACGGTCATTTTCACAGGTTTTTTCAAAGCTTGAAAGTATTTTAGTGCATAAGTAGGTAGGTTTTTTCCATCTTGAAAATGAAGTCTAAGTTTTACTCTAAAGTAGCGCCAGAGTGCGTTAACAAGCAAGGCACGCAGTACTAGCTTAGGAACTAAAACGTTAAGCCTCGAAGAAAAGAAAGAATAATGTTGGTGCTTAACAAATTAGAAATCAAAAAACGCCACCCCACCACCGCACACCATCCTAGGCTAATAGGATGGTACCTGCAAAAGAAAAAGAGAACTGATTTCGGCTGAGAAACTAGGAGAACCAAAAAATCAAGGGTGAAACAAAATCAGTATGAATACTGTAAACATGCTGGAATACTGCGAAGCCGGATATAAGTGGGTTACATGTTTCACAGGTTACCTTTGAATGTAGAAAGTTATGGTGGTCACTTCCAGTAGAGGCAGTTTTGGAATGCACTGAACTGAGAAAATAGAGAGTTTAGGAACAAGCCACTAAGTTTAGAGCTAAAAACTTTGGAAAGGAAAAAGTTTTGCTTTATTCTGAAGATGGTTTTTGAAGGAGAGGAAGAAAATGCTAACTAGATTTCACTAAAAATGAATGTAGACAGTTTTGGAATCCACTGCCTCAAGTATTACCTTTAAAAAAATAAAAAATAAAAAACAGTAAATGGTACATTATCTAAACCCAACGCCTTATTTTGTCTTCTCCACTCTTGATGCCGTAAAAATATCCCCATTTATTTATTTCATCACCTTGGGTCGATTAGGAACAAAATTAGGTCAGGTATTCACCTGATCACTGATTTCCGTACGTTGTAACAGATTTTTAGGTGTTCCAAGACAGTTGGATGACTTTGTCTTTAATGTAACTCCGCGTACACCAACCGTTACCAGTCGCTTTGCACGTACAAAGGCTGATGTCAGATTTATCAATCACGAAGTTCGGCAAAACAAGAACAAAGGTATTCCGTATCCTTTAACTCGTTCGATTCTTTGAAGTTGCGTCTATCAATAGCGAGCATAAAAACAACGGTGTAATTTTGGAAATTGTTGAATTAACTATTTTTGAAATTTCAGCCCCTCGATTACATCTTTTAGAATTGACTGGAATCAGTCTTAACTAGACCCCAAATGTGATTTTTGACCAAAGTTTCATAGCCGTTTGTTCAGTAGTTTCGATTTCATTCGATTATCAGATCCAACACATCTTGAAATTTAGGAAACAAATTTTGATGGGGTGGGGGGACTAAAATTTTTTTCTTGGTCAAAATTTAATCTCAGTGGAACCATCAGATGTTCTCAGCGACTGTAAGGCATTTGCCAAACGCTATGGGTTCAAATATTGCCAAATTATTATGAGTATTAATGTTTTTGCGTTGAAATCTCATTGCCTTGTTCATTTTGGGGTACGTATGCTTTAGCGATACCCACTCAATGACCATTAACTTAGTTTACTCCATTGATAATTCCTTTCGCTTACCACACATCAAAATGTACAAGGAGTTTCATTGAAAACCAATTTTTGAAAAACTTAGTTTTTGAATCTTTCAATCGATTGCCACAATTTTTCTTAGCACAGTTTTCTTGTTTATTTGTTCATGTTCTATTTTAGTATTATTGATATACTTGTTAGGGCGATTTTACCTCTATTCTTAGTTTTCAAGTGTCTTATTCACCCTCATTCAACAAGTAGCTAAGGTTCGATAAGATTATCACAGTGATATGGTAGGTAAACATTTTAGAGAAGGTTAAAGCATGGCCAGAAGTTCCATAATCTCACGTTAAATTGATGGTTTTGGACTTCAAAATTTATTCAATAGGACTCGCTGACTTACCAGATATCCCGAAACATATATGTAGTTTCTTAGTATATCCACACAGTGGAATATTTCAAACGTTTGACATAGTTCTTTTGGATTTCTCCATAGATTCTGGCAAACTTTCTTCCCGTAGGGAACGAGTGATGGGCATACTGTTCAGAACAGATTCAAGTAAATTGGCAACAACTCCTATTTCACAGCCACAAATAATAAATTATTCCAAAGAATAATTTGGAGTATTAGCTGGAGGGAAATGAGATACTCTTTATAGGAAGTGAAATTCACTTCGGAGAGGAAGTGGGAGAAAAAAAGTGAAAATTAGATCGGAAAAACCTTTTTCTGGTAGTTGAGGCGAAACCGGGACTTAACCAGAAAAAGAAGAAGGAGACGGGAGGATTAAACTAATGAGAGCAATCTCCGCGGAGAGGCGCCACCTGCGAAGGAAGTAAAAAGGTTAATGGGGCATTAGGATTACAATCCTTTCCCCCCCTTCCCCTCCAACCGCCCACCACCGACAATCCTTCTCCCGACAACACTTCCCCTCTCCCAACCCCATCTTAACTTTATCAGATGCGAGTCAATTTCCGAGGCCCCGAGTAATCAAGAATGATGACTTCTCCGCGGGTGATATTAACTTAAAAGTTGAGCTAACTTTTTTTTTTTTTTTTTTTTTTCCTCCAGAACTTGGCTTGTTACGATTTGGAAGATAGAAGGGATAAAACTCTACGGTCACCCCAAGGTCAGAGGTTCGGCTCGTCTTCCGACTAGAAGTGTCTTGACGCACAGTGGTCCATAAAGTCCCGTTTGCGCGTGATCACACTTGTAAACGCTTATGAATACTTTTAATAACGACCAAATTCTTATGAAACATCATGTAAGATATCTGATTTATGAAAACAAAAAAAATTCTTCTATAACTAATTCTATTCTTCCAAATTTTTTAAATTGTTGTAACACAAAATACTGCTTTTCAGACAGTTTTCAGTTAAGGACTAAGAAAATGCTTTATTTATTTGCGATTATTATTCATTTATTTATTGTTATTATTATTTTTTTATTTCGTTATTTTTTTATTTTTTGCTTTTCACAAACTAAGTTTTAACTGGTTCGCTGAGTAGTAAAATCATGTGAGCAATTCGCAAAATTTTCGTTCCCCTCCTTCAACATAAGTATTCACTCGTCCAAGGATTCAGAGCCCTGTTACACATGAACCCCCTGTCTAGAACGGGCGATGGCAAAAAGAGCGAACAAAGCCATTTACGATGTGAAAGTCTACCTAATGAGATGGCACTTTCATGTGAAAAGTGCGAACGGAGTTCAAACTATACGCCATGGGACTTGTAAAATAAAGCGAATAAGAGTACGTAAATCTAAATAAACTGCCAACAACTTTGTGTAGTGGGTTCTCATCAGTTTGCCTGAGACCTTTCAAGAGCCATGCTGAGTGTGAGTGAAAGTTGAGTTGTGATCGGGAAAAAGGGGAACTCAATAATTGTATTCGAAGGATATCGTTTTCGAAAAGGTCGAGAAATGGATTCAGGAGAAGCTAGTTGGAGGTTCGTACAACTTATGTTCACCTGAACTTTTCCTAAGTTATAAAATCAATAATTCCTTGAGCAATAAACTATGAACGAATGTCTTACGTTTTAGATGTTGTAAGAATACTTACGTGTTCAGCGTCCTTGAAAACCATTGCTCGTCGTGAAAAATCGTTCGCTCTGTTTACATACCTCTGTACCTCTCGTAGGTGAAGTCGCTCGCTCTTTTTACATATACCAGGATGTTAAGTAGTTAATGTTTGCTGTTTTTACACCCGCCCTCTAGAACCTGCAGGAATAAAATGGCTTGCTTGCTCTAGAAACGTCAAATATCCTTATTTGCAGGTGTTAGCAGCTAATGCCAATGAATTTCAACAACAATCCCAACCGGCAGTTTATTTATTTATATTTTAATTGATTCGAAGGTAGAAGATTTCCTTTGCAACCAATAAATAAAAGTCAAGTTTTCTTAAGTCGTAATGAAAGCATTGAGTTCAACGTTCTAAGGAGTCTGCATAGCGAATCGCAGCTTGGATGTGTAAATAACGTTAAAATCTGCTACAGGGTCCTCTCAACTGATTTGAGGACTAGGATCGTCTGGTTTAAGTTGTATTGAGTACGTATACCATTTGCAGCTTCCGAGTGCAAATTGCGTTGAAATCAACATCGTGAGCAAAGGGAATCAATACTTCATCACGGCTTGCGCTTAATTTTCGAGCACACCGGTAAAACGAGATAGGTGCATGCTGAAATAATTTTGCCGAAATCGATTAAATTCTCAACTTTTTGGAATAATGAACCATAAGAAGTACGAGTATAATCATAAAGTCCACGCTGTTCCGGTGCCAGTAATGCACGCATACAAAATTGTTTTCCTACGATGAATGTTCAGACTCTTAGAGTAAATCCCGATTGATTAGCTTGAATAGAGGATAAGATAGGATAGAAACTGAAGAGTATTTCAACTTTTTTTTCCAATAAATTTTGCGGTTGTTTAATAGGTACTAGCATATTTTCGGACCCAAACGTTAATTCACCATAACGTCTATTTTTCAGGATTTATCGACCCGGATTCATTCAAATCCCATATTGTGTTAAATATTATATTATTTATATGTTGCATAGATATTATAAAAGAGCTTCTTATACAAGTATAACATGATGGTAAACTGATATTGTCACAGGCAAACTACTTGAGAGATCATTGTGCTGATGTGGATCAAGTTTTCAAGGTTTGCTCTGATGATTGAAAAGACGGTCTCTAATAAACTATTACTACTCGTCAAAACCTGATTATATCAACATATTACAATGTTTGAGGTATTTTAGAACTTGGTTAATGATTACACATTTACAGAGTACAACCAAAATGTTCAATTCATCATGGCTACTTAGAGCTCCCTTACATGCCAGGTGAATGATTCATGTTTAATAATATAACTCAATCCCATAATTAAATTTAAATCCATATAATCAAAAGAACAACTGTTCTTCTCGTTCTGTAAATGCAACAAAATATCTTTGAAGAAATTAATCGATTTCTTTAGTATGTATCAAATCAAAAGTTCACTATAAAATCCACACAAACTCTGAATTAACGAAATGATATTTTGGGTCATTTCAACTGGAGCTTATAGCAGGTAACATATTTTGTTCTATACTATACTAAAGCAATGGAACTGGATTCATATTGTGAAAAAGTGTAGAAAAACAACAGAATTTGTAACAGTTCAATCAAACCCTCATAAGTTTGTCAGCCTCGCAAAAATTGGTTGAAACCCGTTGTACATTGTCAAACTTCTCCACTTCTTCGATAATATATCTTCTAAATATACCTAAAATTTCCGTGTCACAATTTTATTCACCTTACTCCTCCAAAACGACTTTACCGATTTTTATCAAATTTTATATGCGTATTCAGTAGGTCTGAGAATCGGCTAACATCTAATTTTCATACCCCTAAGTGATAAGAGTTTTTCACCCTTGACATTTTTTTAAACATTTCAGGACGAAATTTGTTGTTTTCATTTATTTTTTTATAATGTGGCATTAAGAAATACATGCCTAAATTACCCTAAATTTTTACTTTTTTATCACCAACCCCTATGTTTTTATAGCCATTTTACTAATTTAATCATTAACATCCCGCTCGATAACTGATCAATTATAGTGTTTTCAACTGTACTTCGATTAAAATTTCCCTCAGCTTATGGCAAATCTAAAATTTTTTTAATGAAATAAACATTAATTTTTATTATTGAAGTTTAATCCCGATATTTGCTTAGTGTTATGACACTATACTGTTGTCGCTTCTAAGTAAACAGCACGGAGTAGGGATGATACTGAAGCCGGTCTCCTGTTTCACTCACACAATGAGACTTCCCTCACTCTCTACACAGTTTTCGGCAGTTACAGTAGTTATTGTTTATGCATCAAGTGTACTAGTAACGTTTACAATTATCATATTGTTGTCTCACATACGACACTAGATACACAACTTGCACCCTCCAACTTGCCTCCGAACGAGCAGTTTTTTGTTTTTGTTTTGATCGCAGTAACCTAGTGATTCAGTGAATGTGGATACTGGAGTGAACTCCTAAAAGGGTTTATAGCCGATACGCAGGTTGAAACATTCTGATATTCATGACACTAACAAGAACTGCACAGGTGCTTTATGTTTCACAAACCGAGACGTGGTCTGTTTTAATACGCACAAGAAGTCGTTCTAATAACCACAAGAAGTCGTTTTAATACGCAGAGACACAAGTGTTAACACATTGTGATCTATTTGTCCAACTAATCTATACTTTACTAGAAGGATTGATGTAGGATCTTTTTTTGTTTTCGAGACGCTAGCGAAGTAAGCATCCAGACCAGAAAACTAGACAGAACACACATCAAAAGCGTGGACCTATATCGATAGGAGACATCGGGTTTTTCAATATGGCGACGTTCTTATCAGGTAGGGGGGAGGGGACTTGTCAGAATGTACCTGCTTTCCTTGCATGGAAAGCTGAAATCCAAAAACAGACCTCGCCTCGGTTTGTGAAACATGGAGCGCCTGTGCAGTTCTTGTTAGTTTTATGAATATCAGAATGCTTCAACCCATTTATCGGCTATAAACCCTTTTAGGAGTTCACTCCAGTATCCACATTCACTGCATCACTAGGTTACTGCGATCAAAACAAAAACAAAAAAACTGCTCGTTTGGAGGCAAGGTGGGGGTGCAAGTTGTGTACCTAGTGTCATGTCTATCTCACTGTAACTCTTATATTAATTCATAATAATAAAATTATTAATTTCAAGTGTATTTGGTAAGATTAGTTCACTTAATCAAGTTTTAGTTAAACAAGTGGTTTACAGAACCTTCGGATCACGAGCTCCAACCAAAAACGGCTTTTGTGTTGTAAGTATTTTCTGTCTGCACTAGAACTTACACTAGAAGTAATTTATGAGGCAAAACAACGTTTGCCGTGTCATCTAGTCATATGTATGTATCATATATATATATATGATATAATTTTTTTTCATCGATTTGAAATAAGAGCGGAACTCATGTTATTTCATGTCATTATAAAACTCTATTTCTTATCACAATGTCCTTTTCTGACTTTTAACTGCCCAGGAATTCATTTTGGTAAATAAAATATTTATAGAGATTGCATGAAGAGAAGCGAGTGATTCCAAATCATTCAATAATGGATTCGGAATTTTAGAGTTTTTCTCCTTACTGTCCATGAATGTTGATGATGGTTGCAAAATCGAACAGGTTCGACTAACGGTCAGGCGATGGTATCTGGATGTGGGAGGGGTAGGCGAGAGACACTAATGCAGAGGTCGTGTAGAACGCCAGTCACCTGTCTGATCAGGATATCGATCATTTCTCCTGGCAAACCCACCTTTCGGTCTGACTTCCTGTATGTAAATTGCATCTCTACACAACGCAGAAATATTCTACCGAATCCATACGTATCTGTTATCATGCTGAAATGCTAGTTTTGAGCCGAAGCAGTTGTGGGACATTGTCACGGCAGTGGATAGTAAGAGAGTATACTAGGACAGGTGACAGCACAATTAAGTGCTGTCACCTCTGTGTAGCTTTCACTCTTCTGTAGTGCGATCTCCTCTACACCGAAGAGACGAGGCAATGAGTAGCTTTTAGAGAAAGGTGATGGTAAATGTGTTTCACTTTTATTTTTTGTTCATATACGTACTGTTCCTGAGAAATCCAAATTTCTACTGGTTTTCTGCGTTTCAAAGTTTGTTGGTCGATTTTGCTCCTACCCTGCCTGTCTTTGATCCTCGTCACATGATCATGTCAAAAGTTATAGACCAATTTTGAAAAACTTTTGGAGGGTTCTGCAGGTTAGATCCTAGATGGTACGCAATAAATCATTAGCGAAGATACTCTGGAAACCCATGTCAAAAACAAACAGATTGTAAAAGAAAGGTGGTTCATTTCCAAAACGTTAAAGAGTGTTCACGCTTAAAATCGATTTCGGTTAGTCGATATCACATATTCCTGAGAAGTTGAAGGTCATTGCATTTTTGGCAAAATGAGCAGACGTGCAAACATGAATCATCAGTATCCGCCTGTAAAATCATATATTACTGATCCGTTTTCCATTGAACAATTGTGAGCTGTATTTATTTAGATTTTTAACAACTTTTAAAAACCTATTTTACAATTAGAGGGGAAACTATACCTATTGCCTAACCAACTTGGCAGCATTTTTTTTACCTTCACTATTTTCAAAGTCTACGTATTGATTTGCTTTATTGGCCACAGGATGAAAAAATAATATACATTTTTTTTGTTAAATACTACTTCAAAACATGAATATAACAACTTTGAACAGAATGTTTTGCAATTTTCCAATAATCCAGCTTTTTGTAGTAGCCTAAAATGAAATCCTTCCAAGCACTCAGAAGATGAAAGTACTGAAATTTAGAGAACGTTACCTACAGATAAACAGGAGAATTGTGGATTACAAGCTTGTTAGGTGATATGACAATTACGATTACGGTCACTCTGATAGTAAACTACTGGGCGCCAACAGTTTGGGCTTAAAAGTTGAGTGAACTGAGAGAAAATTCCAAAAAATCAACGAAATTATAAATTTTAGGATCTTGTACGTTTGGAACGCCTACTTTTCACCATGCTTAGGACTAACCTTGCTTTTGTTCCCCGTAGAACTAATTCAATATGTCTTCTGTGCCGGTAAATGTCCAATCGTGGGCCAACGGATTTTAACGTTTACAATCCGTCTAACAGTTATGATGGAAACCCATTCTTGCTGTAAGGATTAGGGATGTCAAGAAAATATAGGTATTCTTCCGTCGATATATCGATATTTTTGGGCGATATTTTCTTTTCCGATAATTTGTCACATATACGCAAAATTTGTCACATATACGCATATTTGGTCATAAAAAGATCCAAACGGATTTACATACATGGTATAATTTTTCCTCAAGTTAGTCCCTTACCCCCTCCATCAATTTTAATGGACATTCTACTGATGAAACCTTGCTTCATAGGGACGACCTGAAAACGGTGCTATTTATTTTACAAAGGATTTTTCAAACACCCCTAATACCCTCCCACCCCGATTTCGTTGTATTGCTAGTTCGACAAAACAAGAAAAGGGAAAAATTGGGATTTAAAACAAAAGGTACTCCCGTTTCCAACACGTTGGTCCTTCAAACGAGAGTTTCTTAGTCAAAAGCTCGGGTTGGTCTGGGACTCATCTCAATCGATCCGGCTGCAAAAGCGCTTGGAAATGAGACAGCAAAAACCTCGAAAAACCACGTTATTGACACGTAGCATCTATGCGTGTGATTCGATTCAGATTCCTACAAGTTAGGACCTACTAGGACCCAGTTGGGGTCCATGTTCGAAGGAACAGATCTTTCCAACAAGCCTAATGCTTTTGATGACATGTATGACAATTTCCTCCAAACCTTCATCCTTTTAGTAGAAGAGTTTATGCATTGTGAATAAATCAAATTAATTATATTTATATTTTGGTTCATTGGTATATTAAGATGGTATGAGTCATGAGATATCGGGTCTATGGGGGGGCGACAAATTTATTTCTTGCTCTGTGTGAAATACGGGCTGGTTACGTCCCTGGCAGGGAGTCAGTACGTTCTGCCCTCCCAGACGCCCCTCCACTTTTGCGAGTGCGGGAGTCAGTAGTACTGACTCAGTAAGTAGTCCCCCCCCCCCCCCCTGAAGCTGGAACCTGGTTACGCCGCCTGCGGCGCCGCATTTCTTGAGAGATAACTCTCCTTCAGCGCGGCGCGGCTGGCGCCTGAGTCGGTACATGAAGGCAGACGCCGGCCGCTGGCGCGTCATGGAAACCTCGACGCCGTGTCTTAAGTGAAAAAGGAACGCGATCGACGAGAGCGAGCGGGCGCCCATCGAGATCTGTTGGTGCGATCAAACAATACGATACAGAATTGTCAGACGTAACAACGCGGCATCGCGCTTTGTTGCGGCAGAACGATCGTGCGGCGTGGTACGATTTTTCTTCAGTCCAAGAATCATATTGGTACTTGCCAGTTAGTTGAAGGCGGATATAGCTAACGTTAAACACCTACGCTATGTGGATGTACGTCGCACCAAACACTTTAGTGTTCATACTTCATTAAGAGTTCTGTATTATGAAAGTATCAAGTATTAGGAAAAAAGGACCTACGTGAAGGGCCTACCAATGTGAAGTTAGTGTAATATTGGTTTATTATTCAATAATAAACCATTGTGATCGCTCTTGAAAAAAAAATTCTAACCCCCTCCTGAAAATTTCATGGTTTACGTTTCAAAGGGTGTAGAATCCGAATCTGCAATAACAATTTTTCCGTCCGTCCGCCGTACGCACGACGACGCCCCAATTCTTGAGCCAGCTCTCTCACTTAATTTAAAGTGTTCTTTAAGGGTTGTCAAAGTTTTGTAAAATCCCTAAAAACCTCAAAAAAAAGTCAAGGCGGCCTAAATTTGTACTCTTTTTGAAGAACACTCCTTGAGGAATCGATATATCGACATTGAATGCACACTATCGGATCCGATATAATCCGGACACATTTCGGCCGCACATAACACCATCTTGTTGCCATTACCGCAGATCTGAAGATAGGTTTCTCCAAGCCGACATATTGCTGTTGACGGCCAGTTTTTGAAAGACTGAATCAACAATTGTTAAGGGTAGAACAGGGGTCTCCAAACTACGGCCCGCGGGCCGGTTGTGGGTCAAATCAACTGGCTGCAACATTCAGACATGAGGAAAAGTAAATTCCGCAGCAACGCAAGTTGAAAATCTGTATTTTAAAGACATCTCTTCAATATATTACACGAGCCCACTCTCACTTCACTTTCATCTGTTTGTTCGACCTCGAGAACCCATCACTTTGACAGAAGAAAAATCACGTCAACGTCCTAGAATGTGGATGTTAAGGTGAACCCAAAGAAGATATAAACGGTTGTGCAGTTAACTGATGGAGGCTGTATTTCAAATGAATGCGTACATGCTCAATCAACTAGTACGGAAATACATAATTCAATTAGCATTCGTCGATACAATAAACCAATCAAATAAATACAGGTGTTGTAGAATAAAACCTTAGGGCGCTTCAGCCAAAATTGAGGTTTCGCGGGTAGCCAGCAAAATGATAAATGAGCTGCTTTGCCACTACTTAGTAGGAAAATGAAGTCACTTTGATATGAAGTCAGTCAAGTTAACAAGGGTGTAAGAGCCGCCTAAACGAAGGAGAGAACTGACTCCAGATTCTGTTAACCAAAAAATGGGAACATTTTATTTGGAGGGGAAGTGAAGAAAATTTAGAGTGGGGAATTGCGGGGAGCAGAGAAAGGGGGATAGTAGAAACCAATCAGGGACGGGTTTACAACTACCCCGGAAAACCCCAGGGGGGGAGACTACGAGTGACTGACCGTTTGCCAGAAAAAGGGTGGCTTGGGAAAAATCCACTGCGCAAAGCAGCTTGGGAAATTTGGGATCCATTAAAGGCTTTAAATTGTTTCACATAAGAACGGGATTGAAGGACAATGAGGTAACGGTGGCGAGTACGGTCCCATTACCTGTGGGCCTTGAATACGAGTCAAGTGTGGTTTTCAAGAGGTAATGACCTAAATTCTGAAAAATTCTCAATGATCTAAAAACATTTCAGATATACCTGAAAAGTAGTAAAAATCATCTTGCAACCAAAGTAGGGATGTCAAGAAAATATCGATATTCTTCCACCGATATTTTCTATATCGATGTATCGCTATATCGACATTAAATGCACACTAGGTATCGCATCCGATATTTTTCAGCCGTGAATCATCATATCAACCTCATCCTACATCTAATTGCTCAAAACGAATTTTATGATTTCCATTCAAGAATAGGGGAATTATATTATATGAGTTACTTAGGCTGATCGTGGATAAAAAACGCTGCAAATTCTTTCACTGGGGTTTATTATTCAAGTGGCTTGCGTTCATAATTTGAATTTCTACTAAGCTTTGGAGTGTGCGCGTTTCACAGGACAGAGCGATTATTGAATTTCAGGAGATATGCATACAGCACGTAAATCTGTTCTCAACCAAAATACCTATTTGGATTGATCAGTTGATCATATTTGCGTGCCTCCTGAAATTCAATAATCGCTCTATCCTGTGAAACACGCACACTCCGAAGCTTAGTACAGATTCATGAACGCAAGCCAATTGAATAATAAACCCGAGTGAAAGAATACTCATTTACCCCAGTAATCATATTGAATAATAATCCCCAGTAATAATATTTACCTATATATTATCAGCG
This sequence comes from Creontiades dilutus, assembly GCA_031894815.1. Classification (NCBI taxonomy): domain Eukaryota; kingdom Metazoa; phylum Arthropoda; class Insecta; order Hemiptera; family Miridae; genus Creontiades; species Creontiades dilutus. Next base: position 19,800 of record JAVIWC010004232.1, read on the forward strand.
TTTCATACATATCAGAATGCTTCAACCCGTGTATCGCCTATAAACTACAAGTAACCACATCGGCTGTCACTCCAGTAACCACATTCACTACAACTCGACGCTATCGGCATCCCTAGGTTACAATCAAACAATAATGAACCAAAAAACGCAAATGTTGACACCATAAATCGGGCCATACATCGGGAATGGTTTGACCTACGGACGTGGGGAAGGGCTCATTCTATTCCTCATGGTATGTTCTTCAAATAGGTAAATATTTAGGCCGATTCGACTTGTTTTGAGGTTTTTAGGGATTTTATAAAACCTTTACAGCCCTTAAAGGTCACTTTAAATTGAGTGAGAGAGCTGGCTCAAGAATTGGGGCGTCGTCTGGCCAAGATGGATTTTCCTGAAAATTTCAGATCTTTTGCTCCAGCCGTTTCGGAGATATCGTGCGTACGGCGTACGGCGGACGGACGGAAAATTTTTTTTTTTTTTTATTGCAGATTCGGATTCTACACCCTTTGAAACGTAAACCATGAAATTTTCAGGGGGGTTAGAATTTTTTTTTCCAGAGCGATTACAATGGTTTATTATTGAATAATAAACCAAAAGTTGAAACGTTAAATCGATTTTGACGGTTAGTTCGTCATCAGCAACAAACAATAACTGAACAATGCTCAATGAACATGCATTACGAGTAGAAGTAATGCAGCTTGTAAAATCACAGGAGGAGAGGACCTTGATTCCCATTTGTCAGAAGAGAGGAAGAGATTGGAGGAAATAATCAATCAAGTACAACTAAGTGAAACTGAAGGCAGTCAGAATGATTGGGAAGAGGGGGGGGGGGTACTGGTAGGAAATTCTGGAGAAGAATGAACAAGCAGCAAGAGAATTTTATAGGTGATGAGGAAAAATTGCCTTTCTGTGTGATCCAATAGATTGCGTCATGACAGGATTTTCGAGAGCAAGGCCTCCCAATTTTGTTGGATATTCAAGAAGCTCCTGTAAAACTCCTGCCTCCCGGCCAAGAAGGGCTGGTGCCAGCTTGTTTCGTATTGTGTCACGCAGCGCCATGTATTCGTCTCCAAATCCTCCTACCACTCGCTGCGTGTATGCCCATTCTCGTTGAAGAGCTTTGGTGAATGCTGTGTGGGCTGCCTGTGGGCTCTGCTTTGCTGCTTCGGACATCTTTGAAACACTCTCAATCCAACCTTTTATCTTTGATCGGACGTAATCGCGTTATGCTTGAACAGGTCCCACGACACCTCCAAGAAATCTGTGGGAATACACCACTTGTATATTCAGACCAGCGAACTCAGAATTGGCTGATTCCTCCATGCCTGGTTTAATGATGAGGAAGCTCTTGCCAGGTTCGGGGTAGTAACCCCATTTTGGCCCCTCTACTTGGAGAAGTGAAAGCCACCGGCGAATACTGGTCAGGCTTCCCACACAGGCTGCATCGTCAGCATACCAGTTTTGGACGCAATCTGTTCCTTCTAGGTGTTGCGTTAACTTTCTTGCGAGTGGCAGTGTACCTACTGCATACATCATCATGCCGAGAGGGTCTCCTGAAATTCAATAATCGCTCTATCCTGTGAAACACGCAGACTCCAATGCTTAGTAGACATTCAAATCATGAACGCAAGCCGATTGAATAATAAACCCCAGTGAAAGAATTTGCAGCGTTTTTCATTTTGTAGGGAACTGAATGGTTCTAAATTTGACTTCTATTTTTTCTTTGAACGGGTTTCCAGGGAAATTTTCGACCCCTCATTCAATGTACAATGTCTGTTTTACACCAACAACTTCAGTGCTGTCATGTTCAGATAAGAAATAATAAAGATCTTTATTTGGAACTTTATACATTTTCTGAAACGTTTCTTCACAGGCACACTTATTTAAAATTGTAACTGTCCATGAAAAGAAAAATTACCTTCTGTATCTTCCGTTTTATCCTAGAGAAAAGGCAAAACATGAAAATGATGAAACCACCCCAGAACGTGGGGTTTCCTTAGTATAATTCCATGCTTGAATCACAATAGGTAAGTATGAGTATCTAAATAGACCGTGACGATTCACCACGAAAACAATCATTCGAATCGCAACCGATTTCCTTCGGCTTAGCAGTTTGAGTACGAAGGGGAAAGCTGTGGGTTTTCCAGGCCTGAATTATTCAAAGCTTCCCTTTTATTTTTAAACTGAAGTTTGGAGGGGGTTGAGGAGGGGGAGATGAGAGCGAGGAGTGAGACAGGAAGTGAGGGACGAAAAAAAAAGGTTCAACCTGGCTGGAAAAATCTTCCTAAATCCCATTTAACACGAAAGTTGTTGGTTCGATTTGGAGGGAGTTTATATAAACATTGATTTCAGGCTAAAGCAAAATCCCTATGGGAGGAATCCTCCGAGTTCTAAATTCAGTTTTGAATTGAATAGGCACTCCTAATGAAATTGTTCTATTCAGACGACCTAAGTCATCATAATATAATCAACGATTTTTTCATTATTTCCAATTATTAACCTTTCTAGTCGAAGAAAAAGCGTAAACGCACTACTGCAGCTGCTAATTGGTCAAACTGCGGACTATGTCTCATGATGCATGAACCGGAGCGCAGTGTGGGCAGCAGATGTGATCTATACTTATCTGGAACATGTGAAACATCATGGTTCTTGAATTGTCGGAGGCTATGAGGCCCATTAGAGAAAATCCAATTATTTTTTTTTTATTTCCCGAACCTACCGTCAGTCGGGAAATATGGCGGGAGTGCGATTCGTAACAGGGAACAATGACAAGACAGAATGACAGAAATAACGCTGCCTAGCGGCAAAATCTCCTCAGTTTACCTACTCGCTCCTATTTTACATCTTGCCTACGAGAGTGAGTCGGCGTGGTGAGAGGTGCTGACGCAGTTGGAGATTATGTAAGTCATTGTGAACATATTAAAGCCTAAACAGTTATCTTGTTGAGTGCATTTGACTGCATGCATTTAATTCTTATATAATGATATACCTATTGTGTAGACCTTGATTACGCAACAGCTCTGATATATCGACAGTAGATAGCGTGCCTTGGGGCCTAATTGCTTTAGTTTGTCCCTACACTGTCGAATACAATATGATGAGCTAGACAGTGGAGATATAAGGTGCCAGACAGTGGGGTTCAAGGGCTGATGAGTCTAAATTTATATTCGTACAGGGTTCCAAGCGTACAGTCACAAAACTTTGTAAGACTTCAAATAGTATTCAACTCTTTACACTGCATACCAATCCCTTTGATTAGGTTTTCCGACAGGACATTACAAAATCCCTACTGCTGATAAAATACTGACTTTCATTATGATCTCGGGACTCGGTTCCTTCGTGAGTTAAAGGCTGTTGACTTTTTTGACGTTGTTGCACCGTTTTCGATCCTCGAGATACTCAAGCCCCTGAAACTGTACCCAATTTCTTTCAACGACGGTGGTATTCCTGGTTTTCTCACAAATCCAACATCATTTGTCGCAATAAATAAGTTACCACTGGTATCTTTCCAGCCCAACGAGTACATTGATCAAAAGTTTCAAGACTTACGGTCGCAATTGGGATTCACTGATTGGCGTGTTGTAATATAGACCACTACAACACCTATTACAACATCAACTTAGGTAAACTGTTATGGTAAATTGTTTGCCATTAATTAAATTTTAACATTCCAACGTTGATTTTGTTCTTCATTCTCAACCGGCTCTCCGGCTTATCTGAACCGGAGTTGGTAATACCGAACATAGCTGTTCAACAACTGAAATCTCCGATTTAATGAACACACGTTGATTAACAACAAAGGTGAAACCTGTCCTAAGAACCTTATACTCTACATCGTTCGAAGTGGTCTGAAACATTTCAATGATCATTCATGTTACCTATACAAAGGAGCTATGTTCCGCAAGTCACATGAATCAAACGCTACTTTCGGAATTATTGAATAGTTCATTGCAGACAAGGTTTTAAAATATAATAGCGCCATTAATTTCGTTTTAAGAGGAAGCGAGAGACAGAGAGAGCTTTTGAAACGTTACAAAATTATTTGTGGTAATCGCATGACGTTGAATTGCATTTAGTCTCTATGCAATACATAAAGAAGTGAAACTATTCATACAAATTAATTTGATGAGTTGTTCCACCTAATTGTAGCTTTAGAACGATGGGACCCGAGATCACAAGGATTGTTTGTTTATCCCATAATGAATGGCAACCACTAATTTGGGAGCATGCTGCACTAATTACCTTTAGTGATCGAAAGGATTACGCGCATCGGGGGAGCATAAGCCTGTAGAAAAGGGTCGAGTGTTGTCGCAATCGGTGAAGCATCGTCGTTCGGCGGGAAGTGGGGGGAATTCCAGGGGAGCGTAAGCAACGCAAAACATTCGCGAATCCCCTTCACGCGAAGGGCACCTTTGCATAGCTTCACTATGTATGGGAGAGAGGCAACGCCTGATACAGGAGGTTGAACATTTCCTGCGAAAGTCGGGTGGAAACCGCTCGACTTCTATTCAGTGTCGTTAGATCAAAGCGAAAACAGCTGTTCGACAGCGTGGTGAGAGGACTCAAGTGCACAATAACTCATTACTGATAGGGTGGCAATGGGGGTCCTCATCCCCCTCTACAAGGGATGAATAATGTTGAGTAAAGCGCTTTCGACTTCCTCGGCATTCCAAACCAATATGCCACCCTCTCACTCCTGTATGTATAAATCAGCTTAAGTTTTTGCTGCAATGGGTAAAGTTATACCTCCACCCTAAGACAGTCAGTCCGTTTATCTTCTCCCCCCGATATTTCTTCCCCCTTTTCAACTGTGCACGTTGCTGATTCTCCCTTGCGCCATCGTTAGAGAAAACTGTTACTAGACCATTAATCATTATTGTTCTTAATGGCTTGTTTACGCTAACTTCAACGTTTTTTAAAGTTTTTCTTTCACTCAGGATGTAGATTTTTGTATTCGATATTGAATAGAGGCGTAGGAACCCCCTGATCATTCACCAGTTATTGTAACAATCAGTGAAAAGGTGATTCTGAAAGAAAAAACTCCAAGTTTGTTCAATAGAAAAACTTGTTGGGCTTGTTTTCGGCAGCAATCGGAAACATCAATTATACTGAAAGTAGCTCTGGAAACACCCTCAGACAACGGCACTCTACTATAGATCAAGTCCATCGAATCACTAATATAATTGAAAAGGCCCTAGAAGGTAAAAAAAAAATATGTGCCAGTATCCTGTTGGATGTGGCTCAAGCCTTTGACTAGGTTTGGCACGAAGGACTAGAGTACAAACTGCACAGGGATCTCCCAAGACAGTACTACTTACTACTGATGGCCTACCTTGAAAATAGACATTTCAGGGTGAAGCAAGATGACCAATACTCCGGCTTGAAGCCCATAAAAGCAGGGGTCCCGCAGGATAGTGTCTTAGGGGCAGTGCTACCTCCTGTACACACGGGACTACCCCAACAAGAAGGCACAACTGTTGCCACCTTAGCAGATGATACGACTATCCTCTCTGTTGTAGATGATATAGAAGCTGCAACGCGCAAACTACAGACGTCTACTACTGAGGTTTCTAAGTGGACCAAGATGTGGAGAATGAAGCTGAACGAAAATCAGCGCACATCAACTTCACTAACCAAAAAGTCCTAATCTTGGATGTTGAGATCAACTCGAGTAAAACACCTCATGCTAAAGCAGTTAAATACTTGGGTTTGACACTTGACTCCAAATTAAACTGGAATAAACACATAGAAAAGAAGAACTTAAAATCAAGTACAGAAGGATGTATTGGCTAATGGGAAGGAATTCTCATCTCTCTCTTCACAACAAACTGCTTATAAATAAGCAGATCCTTCGCCCTATTTAGACCTATGGGATACAGATCTGGGGCTGTGCCAAGGAATCAAATATTAAGAAAATCCAAACCTTTCAGAATAAAATACTGAGAAGTATAGTTGGAGCCCCTTGGTACATGCGAAACGATGATATTCATCGAGATTTTAGGGTGGAAACAGTCTATGAAATGATTGCAAAATACGCAAGAAGCATGAACTTCGCCTCCACAAACGTGAGAACCCAGAGATACTCTACGTTTTGGACAACGAAGGTGAAATTCGACGTCTCAAGCGAAACAAACCACTGGATTTAGTTGTGCTGCGTGAATAGTAATGCAATCGAACTCGGTGCTATTTAATTGAGCAATAAAATAAAGGGCTAGGTGTTGCTGTAAACCTAACTTCTTGGAGTGTATCTATATTGATGTGTAAAATTGTTAGATGAAATGTATTTGATTTTTCAGTTGCAATTAATAAATCACGGAAAAAATAAGTATGTTGAATATGTATAGTCCTCCCTTTCAATTTCGTGAAAATGCTCTGCATGACCCCAAGCCTGAAGCTTTTGAGCTTCAGATGAATCCTTTGAGTTTTGCAGGAATGTTGCCTCACACATTGGAAGGATCAACTATTCCATTCTATCTTACCATTGTTATATACGCGTGATTATTTAACTTTGCAGCAATCAATTCACCAAAATTATTCTGATTCTTGCAATGTGCTTCCTTCCGGTTCAGAATAGTAGCTTGAATGGAGTAGACGGATTTGCCTCTCAAACCCTATTAGGAATCGTATCAACAAGAATTTTGGAAGTGCGATGTTCGGGTTCCGGATTTCTAGTATTCGATAATTTATTATCCTTTCCGGCTCTGGCCGCGAGCGGAACTCCTCTCGACTTTATTCACATTAGTCAAAGTTAAAGAGATGCATTGGTTGGCGGAAGTCCAAGGGGGTTGAAAGCAGTGAATAGTTGGCGTGGGCCGCTCGAGCATTGTGCCTCCTGGTGGCCTATTATCCCAACTTGGTACATCACCCCCCAAGAGGTTTTGTGGGTCATCCCACTGAATTGCCTAACGTTCGAACCTATAGTAGCGATTGTACTGTATTATATTTGAGCGAAGAGTCAATGCAAACGTTTTATCTAATTTGTCGACAGAAATTGATCCATTGAGATGACTTCAGAAATTAGGGAATTAAATGTGGCAAAATTCAGCCTAAAAGGAATCAAATGTTACGATATGATTTCCGCATTTCAGCACTGTTTCTTAGTGAAAATGTCATTGGTATGATTTGCTGCAATCCACTTATTTCAGGTAGGAACATCGATCCTTATGTCCAACTCAACTTCTCTCAGATGTGTTTATACATTATGTGTTTATTACATTTGTATATTGAAAACACACGATGTAAAAGTTGCATTGCCTTACTCGTGTTTCTTGACCTAATCAAAAAACAACAGTTACTTAGACCCAAAACTACCAAGAAATAGTTTTCTGTTGATCAATAAATTATTCCGTGATAGCAATAGTGGGCGATGAAACCCTCTCCCATGCCAATAAGACTTACTAAGCATCCGGACCGACGCTTCGGAAAATGAGTCATTGATTTTGGGATTAGTATGCAACCATTCAAGCTCTATTGTACTCTACCTATCTACAAAAAGTTAATCAGCTAAACAGAAGTTCGGCAGACACTTTTCAGTAATTTTATTCTAACCCTTTGAAGAAGAAAGGGGGAAGTATTCGAGAATTTTCACACAATAAGTCCGAACCCTAAGGATTGCTGTTTTCCGTATCTCCGGAAACTTGAAGTTGTTTTGAAAACTATAGAAAACATTCCTAGGAACTCGAAACTTGACGAAAACTCGTGCTGCTGTGTCAGGAGCCAGTTCCCCTCGATATCTGCTGCTGGAGCGAGGTAAATCCGTGGGGAAGTTCTACGGCGAAAAACCCGCAAGTTTCCGACTTCAAAAACATCTCGGTCCATTTATTCCGATGCTAAAACGCGCTTTTTCGCTCCCTCATACACCCGACAAGAACTTAATTCTTTGTTATAGCAGCTTTGTTATAGCATACTTGGAGTTCCGTTCACCCCAGTTCCAGATGCTTTCCACAGCTCTATTCTCCCTCGTGGAAGTGGTCCCGTACAATATCTCCCGCTGCCTTCTGTCTGAACGTTTTCTAGCTCTGAGCCCCGCATTCTAGGAAACTCTCGCATTCTACACAGTAAAATTGAAAAAAACAAAAACACGATGCAAATGATTTTACAATGTTTGGCACATTTAGATAGGGAAACCAGTTCATTTTGTAGAAGTTTTGATTTCACCCATGAGAAAATGCGGTCGTTGACGAGTGTCGACCTCAGTCATTCTGCACCTTCAGTAAAGAAAAATGGGACGGCAAAGTAAATGGAAGAACAGAAAACTTGAGATTAGAATCGTGGAGGGATGATACGTCGTCACACGATTTAAACTGTCTCATTTGAACAAGGCAAACGCTTATTTCGAAGGCTACAAGTTTGACTCCCTATTACTGTTGTCAATAATGTAATAAGCAGATCGAGAAATGATCCTTGGAATGTCTGATGCTTTTAAATTATAAGAGTCGCCATTTATAAAATCAATATAGTTGGATCCCCTGCTTGACTATGAGTAACCTTTTTTAAATAATTAAATCATTATCAATATTGCTCTTGTCCGCATAAAAATACCTTAGTGTAATAATTTGCATAGTTTCATTTTTAAACTTTGCAGCGGTAAATGCAATAATTTAGGTTTTTTAAGGGAATATCCTCTTGCTTGGGAACGAATATAGGAAGACACATCTGCTGTTCAGAGGTCCTGTACGCTTTGCCAAGTTCCATTCCGGCATTCACCAGAAAGAAGACAAGTCTGGAACACTATACATCAGCTGACTTCATGGTTCAACTCAGGTCGACAGTTGCTTTGGATAAAGGTTCACTTATAGTTGAAGTTAATATTACACTATAATAATCATGTTGTGACGGTTGTAAATAACCCCCAGAACTCTTTAGGAGTATTAAACTAGAAAATCTTTCTGGGGCATTGAGTAGAATGAGAGATTATCTTCAGATTCTGCTTTTTATGACGGGAAACTGTATGTCCTATTCATGGCAGATCCGGATTAATGTGTTTGTGACGATGTTAAATTAATTAAATAAGGCTATTTCAATGGCAATATAATCATTCTAAGATAATGGGAAACGGTTAGACGAAACCTTGTTAATGTCTTATTGTGGATCTGACTGCTTCTTCTTTTCCCAAGTCGCTTTCTTGCGAGTGGGATCGGTTATGTAGATTTCACAGATTTCCACATGTATGAATCGACGGAAGTAACCTTCGTCCTGTGTTGACTCGATGAGTGGTGATCATCCAAGTTCACAACACAGGTAGACTTCCTTACTCATTCATATCAGACGACAACAGTAAGGAACTTCTAGCATGGTCGCGGGACAGCTCACGGCACGAGCCCTGGGGAAGATTGCGGCCGCCATCAGAACTTTCCCCTTGTAATGTGAAAGAACAATTTGCTGTTGTTCCTTGTCTATCACTAACTCACTGTCACTAGTTCTTTTTGAGAAACAGTTATGTGTTTATTTTTTCGTCAAAAAAGGATTCGTACAGTCCCCTACAAGAATCAACACCAACATTTTCCTTTCATTTTTTATGTTGTTAAGATATTAATTGTTTCTATGTTGAAGTCTCTCGTTTCCCTGAAAAGTGCGGTGGCGTTTTGAAGAGGTTATGTGACCAAGTAAAAGACATGTAAATGTCTAAACAAATGACCGGTAAAACTCAGCATGCTGGGAGCATGTTCATTTTGCACTCTTGTAGCTGTTTTCGCACTTGACTGTCCAAACGGCGTTTCTGAAACAACTCTCACCTCCTCTTTCTCGTTTCAATTACGAGAGTTCGAGCATTACATAAACATCAGTAACATGTGAGTTGGGAACGCGGCGGTGGTATTACTCCTGAATTCACAATACAACAACCCAGCCAGGGAGGGTAGGTAGTGTACACTGACTCCGTGTAGCTCGGGGCCAGCTGAGTGGGTAGCCCGACCGCTCTCACTTCCCGGGTAACAGCCGCCAAACTCACACCCCCGTTCCCCATCAAGAATTCATCTAGCGGAGGGTTCAATTTGCCAAATAAACATAATCTTGGAGTTTAACTAGGAGACCTCATTCTGACGGGGAAACTCATTTCAACTCTTTTCTCGCCAAATAAATCGTGGAACGACATCAAAATGGTTCCCTTTTCCTCGAGTTGTGCCCAAAAATCCTCCTCAATGTCAGAATATAAATTTAAGAATTAATTATTACGTACTTTACTACAACCACCAGTTAGGATGGTCTACGGGATCTTTCGAAACCCCTGTCAATGTTGAAAACTATACAGAAATTTTCCTTATTTACGGTTACATGTAGAGTTCATTGAAGAACAAAGTAAGAGTCGAATTGGTTGAATGCAATAAAATAGATTGGTTGGTAAGGTTTTGATTTCCATTAGTTGGGAATGATATAATGTATCAATATATTCATATATTTCATTTTTGCACAAGCGCTCACCCCACCATCAATTCAATGACATTCTTTAGCTTGGGCATTCAGAGTAGTAACAAATCAGCACGAAATTCTTACCATTTAATCAAAATAATTCACTTCTTCTCGGTCAATAAGTGCTAATGTCTAGTCTGCGCTTGGGGCATGGTTGATGATGGCCCTCTTACAACCCATGTTTGAACGAAACCTACCCGTTAAATGAGAAATCGACATTGTGAGACATTCATGATGGAGCTTACGCACGGCTGCTATACACCCAACGGCAATTGAATTTATACAAGTTATGATCTACGAGCTAACTCTCAAAACTCATGGAAATCATGATTGTACGAATGCTTAGTACAGTTTAGCGAGTACTACTGAAATGTGCCTACCTTCATTGATATGTATGTACCAACAAGAAACGAAATTGATCAGCATGCTTCTAAACGCAAAAAGTAAGTGGACATTTTAATTTAACTGACAACAATTGTATGGATATGGATCCAACTTTCCTATTTGGAAAGTGAAGAAGCAAAAGCCTTACTACAAACGGCGGTAGGAAGATGAGGGACGTCTCGGTAGACTAGGAAGCAATCTAAATTTTGAAATAACTCACTGGTACGAGTATTTCTACCAATCACATTATTATAATAGAGGAACGTGCAAATTCTGATTCTTAGTGTTACCATTGTATCCTAATACAATTTGCTAAAAAATATGAAATAGTGCAATGTTGAACTGATAGAAACGCTGGAAATATTGACGCCAAGTCCATGTGCATGCCAATGTTTATTCTTCCTGTTTTATTGCTTCGGTGGTAAATAGAACGAGTGGCAGAACCATTTCTTGCCTTGTTTCTCTTGAGAAAAGTCTTGCTGATGTGGCTATGCCCTTGAACCGGCTCAAAAAGTTTGGTGCTGTCTCCACCTAGATCAACTGTGATGCTCTCAAGATGTGGGACCGCTTTGAACTCCAACTTTGATTCCAACGCAGTTGTGGACAATTTTGGAGAATATCTGTTATAATAGGACATTGAGAGAACTGTGAAGATCTGTTATACCTGTTCTGATATTCCTAACTGTCGGTCCTCATCTCCTAAAAGGTAAACTTGTTCCAGTTCACGATTACCCCATGGCAGGCTAACCACTCCAGCTGACAAGTGTATGTTGATGGGTAGACATGATTCCGGAGGTTCCTTAGACTATGCAGCTGGCGGACATGGGCATTGTCACCCATAATGTTACAAAGACCTCTTTGATGGTTTCTGGCAGGATGAAAGTTATTCTTCCTATGACATAGGTCCCATGCTCAGAACTCCACCCTCCTAATCTCTTCTTACATGAAATTGAAGCTGATTTTTAACTACAAGAAAACAAGTTTTACTCCGATGATAAACCTAACATATAATAATTCAAAAGAGCAGATCAATGTGAAAAAAGAAGAAAAACCCTTAGCGCCTAGCTGTCGGTTCATTTAGAATCGTCATCAAGGCTCAAACAAGTTATAATATCAAAACACTATACGCGGATATTAAAGGTGAAACATAGTGGAGAATATTACAGGGTGATGATTGAGGTTGGCGCAAGTAAGTAGAAATAGAATGAGAATGGAGAGTGCTAGGAGAAACTCGGCGCTCCGCGCCTCGCCAGGGGGCAAGCCCCCTGGACCCCCTTTTGCTTTTATTTGGAGACTACTGCCACAAGTATAGGAACGTAGAATACGCTGTAGCCTCTATTGAACGCTGAACGTTCAACGATGATCATCGAACGTTCATTGTCGAACCGAAGGACGATTCGCGAAGGACTGAAACTCCGATTTACGTAAATAAGATGACTCACTTCAAACGGGTTTGTCGCAACTACTACACATGGATGTAAATATTCTTATGTTTATTGGTCTCGTGTCACCGTTTTCATGGATGTAAAATATGTCTAGCAACGATTCCCAAAAATTTCGTTTGGATACCATACCATTTTTCGTACGGGTTTGTCGCAACTACTACACATGGATGTAAATATTCTTATGTTTATTGGTCTCGTGTCACCGTTTTCGTTCCTGGATACCATACCCTTTTTCGTTCCACTCCTCGTATTCTACGCTAAAAGATTTTTCCTCACTTTTGACAAAGTATGGTCGTAAACTTATAATAGAAAATGAAACAAATAATCTTAGTGATACTAGCAACGATTCCCAAAAATTTCATTGAAAACTCACTAATATCGGTGTTTTACCAGAGTCGTAGTTTCTGTTTTTGTGACCGCCCAAGATATCATTCCAACAATTGAACGTTGTCATCGATGCTTTCTTATTGGTTCATTATTCAATAATAAACCATTGTAATCGCTCTGGAAAAAAAAAGTCTAACCCCCCTGAAAATTTCATGGTTCACGTTTCAAAGCGTGTAGAATCCGAATCTGCAATAAACATTTTTCCGTCCGTCCGCCATACGCACGATTTCTCCCTAACGGCTGGAGCAAAAGATCTGAAATTTTCAGGAAAAATCCATGTTGGTCCGACGACGCCCCAATTCTTCAGCCAGCTCTCTCACTCAATTTAAAGTGCCCTTTAAGGGCTGTCGAAGTTTTGTAAAATCCCTAAAAACCTCAAAACAAGTCGAAGCGGCCTAAATTTATACCTATTTGAAGAACACACCATGAGGAATCGAATAAGACCCTCCCCAGGTCCGTAGGTCAAACCATTCCCGATGTATGGCCCGATTTATGGTGCCAACATTTGCGTTTTTTGGTTTATTATTGTTTGTTTGTAACGTAGTGCGGCCGATAGCGTCGAGTTGTAGTGAATGTGGATACTGGAGTGATAGCCGATGTGGATACTTGTAGTTATTCAATATTATTCTGGGGTTTATTATTATTATAGCACGTAAATCCGTTCTTAACCAAAATACCTATTTGGATTGATCAGTCGATCATATTGTTGTGCCTCCTGAAATTCAACAATTGCTCTATCACCAGTGAAAAACGCTGCAAATTCGTTCACTGGGGTTTATTATTCAATTGGGTTGCGTTCATGATTTGAATTTCTACTAAGCTTTGGAGTGTGCGTGTTTCATAGGATAGAGCGATTATTGAATTTCAGGAGATATGCACGGAGCACTTAGATCTGTTCTCAACGAAAATATGTATTTGGATTGATCAGTTGATCATATGTTGATGATGTCATATCATGATCAATTGGATTGCGTTCATGAATCTGTACTAAGCTTCGGAGTGTGCGTGTTTCACAGGATAGAGCGATTATTGAATTTCAGGAGGCACAAAAATATGATCAACTGAACAATCCAAATAGGTTTTTTGGTTGAGAACAGATTTACGTGCTCCATGCATATCTCCTGAAATTCAATAATCGCTCTATCCTGTGAAACACGCACACTCCAAAGCTCAGTAGAAATTCAAATCATGAACGCAAGCCAATTGAATAATAAACCCCAGTGAAAGAATTTGCAGCGTTTTTTTATAAATGACTCCAATGGCTGCAAGACGACAAACTAGCATATTCTGATTCTCTGTCCTAGCAATGAGAAATACGGTTTTAAATATAATGTGCAGGGAAAACATTCGACTCCTATAATATCGAGCGAAACTGCTGGAAAGGTCTATCTAGACGCCGAGTTCGTGTGCATGCCAATTTTTTTTCCTTCTGTTTCATTGCGTCGTTGGTAATATTCGTTTTTAGAGACTGTAGTGGCTGGAGGGGAGGGGCTGATAGAGTAGTGAGTGGGCAGGGGAGGTAGCTCCATTTCAAACCGACATAAAAACCGCCGTTAGTCAATGTTGGGTGCCGTGCGGTGCCGCAGTTACACGGCCCCCAACCCTACTCTTCGTACTCCGCCGTTTTTTTTTTTTTTTTTTTTTTGTTCGCTTTTTTTCGTCGTTCTATCGCGGCCATTCAATCTATTCGAAAATTTATTAGCGATTGTTAAACACCCACCTTACATCCAGTGGGAGGTGGAAGGGTAAGGTAAATAATATCTGGGAGTGTATTGGGATTTGAAAGATTGGAAGCTTGTAGAAAAAGGGATCCCTCTTATTGGGTTATAATTTTCGTCCTTTCAGACAGTTAAATATTTGTTTAAATCAATGAAAGTAAGTGATAGTTCAGGATTTAATTAAAGTTGAATGATTAAGTACGAGCTGAATGAGCATGCAAGTTAAATGAGCTTAGTACGTGCAACATTATTTACTATCTCGTAAACGGGGATAAAGAGATAAGATAAGATGAATCAAAAATAAGCAGTAATAGTAATATGGAGGCTCCCAGAAATACTTTTAGAGATTCAGCGGTATTCGTCACTCCTGTGTCCGGTGCATGTAAAGTTCTCCCTTCATGAAGCTACTGTCATAGCTCTACCGCTAAGCTATTTAATAACTTGTAGGTCTCTTTACTGGTCACTGCCCCTACAAAGTGGAGCACAGAGACCACAAGGGGCTTTCAAATGGAGGCGGAAATGGTGCTGTTCTTTCCGAAATACCGAATTCCAACTTGTCCACGTCCCATTGTCCCATTTCATTAAAAACTGCATGAAATAAACAAAGAAATAGAAAAAAAATAATGAGGCACTAATATTTACTTACTTAGGAAATGGCTTTAAAACGCAATCGGGCATTCATTCTCCCGCCAATATGCCATTCACACTGCCAACGAACACGAATCCCTTTGACATTTTGTCAACGAACGGGCCTGTTTGGTATTTTTGAGCTCTCGGATTGGTCTATCGCCAGCCTCAATTCAAACTGAAAACTCCCTGACGTTCTTCCACATTCGCCTATTTTAATGTGTAACATTGGGGCAGGTGCTGAATCCCTTCTGATTGGTTCTGCGTTCCAGGAAGAGCCTTGGAAGGTCAAATCCCAGCCTTGGTTCAAACAGGGTAAAACAAATCAACAGGGTTTACCAAAACAAAAATTTTTTTTTAATCCCTGAATTGAAGCATGTGGAACATGTGGAAGCGAGTGGAATAAACTTATTGGTTAAGGATCACATGGGTCCAATTTCGTTGTTTTTAAAAATACTCGTTGAGATTATACTCCCTATTGTTTCACTCCCTTCAATATCAATAGCCTCATAACTTGTAGGGAGTGAGTTCTGCTTGTAGTAAGTTTGCAAAATTTGGAATGGAAACCTTAGTATTTACTGTAGCTAAAATTAAGCTGATTTTTACTGTTCCACTCACCTAAATTGAAAGACTTGAAAGGCGATTCCCAGGGAGGTTAAGGGCTCAAGTGGGGGAAAAATAGTAGTAAATACCTCACTCAGCAGTACGGTTCAAGATTATGTGTGCTCACTTGGGTAATATGCCGAGAGAGCCACAGCGAATGATTAGGAACAAGAAAATTGATCAAGTTTCAATTTTTTTTTTTGTAGAAAAGTCAGTACCCAAATGTGATAGAAATTATGAAAAGGCCCATATACCATGTATCTACTATCTACTATTGTGGATGGCTTAAAATTAAAAATGACAACTGAACACCCATCGTGTAAAAAATTAGTCAGCGAGATACTCCAGTCAAAATCAGTGAAGAAGCCGTTGAGGTATATAACTAAGTTTTTAATTGTTCAACGTTTTTTCCTGCTGAGGAAATAATGTTAGAGAAAAATGAATCAACAGTGTTATAAAATCACATGTCGAAAAAAATAATATTCTGACCACCGGTGGGGATGAAATTGACATACTATGCACTAAAATTGACAAACATACTTTTATTTATTTTATTTTATTTTTTTTTTTTTTTTTTGTAAGGCATGTTGAATCCATTCCAAGCACGTTGAGCTACTTAGCTCTGACCTTACTTCGTATTTAGGTCTGCATTTACAATGGGTTTGCTGTAGATTGAGGTGATAAACACATTAGTGATCCATTTACTTGTAGAACCATGGATACAGATAGGTACAAACTAAAAGAAGAGAACTAATAAAAGAGTCGGAAAATTTGATTCACACTGGCCTACATCTGAATGAATAAAAACGCTGCTACACCTTGCCGGTGGGGTTTTCGGAAACTTTAAATATAAAAGTTTTCAACTTTCAAAAACACCCACTGAAGAACACTTTATTCGAATTATCACACTATTGAACTATATTTACACTTTACACATATTAACTTACTTAAGGAATTGAAACTAGGAGTACATACTTAATGGTTTGATTTAATAAGATCAGTTTACATGGAGATCTTACTTCCCGAAGTCTCTAGTTACAACTTCACTATTTGTAACGCCTCCAAAAATGTTCCGGAGAAGGGGCAGCTGGCGGGAGCCAATAGAAACTCGTAATGCACAAGGGCTAGATATTTTGCACATCGAACACCCAGAGTTCATTGGACTTTTGGTTTTCCGAGGATCGAATGAGAAAAGAGTTACTTTGACTGAATGCAAAGAATTTCCAGGTTGTATTGTTATGGCCGAGTATAGAATAAGGAGTTGGTATAAGTGGTAAAAGGATTAATAAAAAGTTGACCTGGTAGGTAACCGGGGAGAAAAATGAAGAATGGCCGGTAACAGTTATCACGCTACTTAATCTTGGAAACCTAAAAATGAACGAAAAATAAGGAGTTTTAACGAGGTTCAAAGCCCTGGTTTGAACAGCTGCATTAATGATAGTTATTAACTACAAGGAATATTACAGAAGGCATTTGAGTTTCGTCTGAATATCATGTTACTTTGTCACGATGGAAAGAGTCATGAGTACATCGAGATAGCTGACAATCCAATAAAACATCTCTCGATCGATTCTCTCGAAAGTTGTTAAGTAAACTCCGAAAGCTTAGCCCGTACCCCTGTGTCATGACCAATTTGTCGTGTTTGCTTCACGTGTTTATCTTGGACAACTTTATAAGTTGAAGGTACCTGAGTCGACCAGTGAGTTTTGATTCGGCTTTTCCCCTCGTGAGGAAAAATTGAGTTAAATTCTTTAGCATCCTCGACAATCACGAAAACTTGGCAAGAATCACTACAAAACGTATACAATGAAGTAAAAACATACCCAATGTGTGAGATGCTATTGCGGTTTACAGGGAGTGGTTGATTGATTACCTATTGTCGGAGTGTTGTTTGGACGGAACTTACCATCACCAGTTGTTTCTAGATCACCGTTTTAACAACCATTCCGCCGCCCCTGTTCCACCCTGTTGATCACCGTTATTAGTTACTCATCTGACTCAGCCTTAATGGCGGCGTTTTCTTTGATTGACAGTTTATATCTTAGATCGTTATTTGTCTTGTGATACTCGCGAACCGACCGTAGTACACTATACACCGACCACCTACTTACATCAGTTTTATGGTTTTTTCTTTTCACTTTTCAAAACACATTTCTCATCATATAAGTTCAGTTTTAGGAATAATTGAAATAGTATTCCAGAACACTACGCAGTTGTAAAAATTCTAATTCATGTTTGCCATAAACCGATGTTTCATGAACTCATCATTTCTTCTGAAATGGAATTCGCCTGCTAGATTGTTGGTGGAAGAACCGTCTGTAAATCTGTTGTGGGCATAAAGAGCACCGAGAACATACACGCCAACATACACCTTGAAATTAGGCCCAAAAGAAAATATATCGGTATATATAAATTAAAAAATGCCCTAGTTTTTGAAATCAATTTTTTAAAAACTATATACTGATAAGTAAAATTTTTATTGTAGCAAAAAAAAAAAAAGCATAGAAGGGCGGTAGTTTTTTTCCCCGAAACACCGGTGGTTTCATGTGCTGTGGACGGAATGAAGGCGGACACAGACATGCCTATTTTGAAACTTTGATTGCCTTTGATCGGTCTGGACCAATTTGTTCTCACCCAAGGGTACACATCTTCAAAAATGGTCGATTTATATATTCTTAGTTCAATCTTTCACAAAAATATTCACACAAACTTCTCATTCAAAATATTCATTCGATTTTGAAACATCAACAAATAGATATTCATCTAGGATTCCAAATATGCTCAGTAAGTTGTTTTGTCAAACTGCCTATACCAATTGAAAAAATACATTCTGATACTTACAGAGCTAAGAAGTGGCCAACTACCATGGAGGCTTCGGAGAGATACTGTACAGAATGATGCCCAATGAACGAGTTTAACTGCCAGAGAAAAGGTAAGAACAGCGATAAAGAGCTAGGACGATTCCTGTCTACAATCAATACGCAAGAAGGATGACTGGGCTTCGCACAGTGGGCCAAAATGTGATTGGAGGAGGAAAAACGCTGCAAATTCTTTCACTGGGGTTTATTATTAAATTGGCTTGCGTTCATGATTTGAATTTCAACCATGCTTTGGAGTGTGCATATTTCACAGGATAGAGCGATTATTGAATTTCAGGAGATATGAATGGAGCACGTAAATCTGTTCTCAACCAAAATTCCTATTTGGATTGATCAGTTGATCATATTTGTGTGCCTCCTGAAATTCAATAATAGCTCTATCCTGTGAAATATGCACACTCCAAAGCTTAGTAGAGATTCAAATCATGAACGCAAGCCAATTAAATAATCAACCCGAGTGAAAGAATTTGCAGCGTTTTTTTTTTGTTGAACCTCAATACCCCCCCAAAATAAAAACATCTATAATTTATCAAGTCCTTTAGCACTCGTATTGCGTTAAAACTTCCCCAAATCCAAATTTAAACGATGTAGCCAAAGGTGGACTGATGTAGAGAGGAGGCACACGAATATGATCAACTGATCAATCCAAATAGGTGTTTTGGTTTAGAACAGATTTACGTGCTCTATGCATATCTCCTGAAATTCAATAATCGCTCTATCACCTGTAAAACACGCACACTCCAAAGCTTAGTAGAAATTCAAATCATGAATGCAACTCAAATGAATAAAATTGAATAATAAACCCCACTGAAAGAATTTGCATTGTGCGTGTTTCACAGGTGATAGAACGATTATTGAATTTCAGGAGGCACACAGATATGATCAACTGATCAATCCAAATAGGTATTTTGGTTGAGAACAGATTAACGTGCTCTATGCATATCTCCTGAAATTCAATGATCGCTCTATCACCTGTGAACACACGCACACTCCGAAGCTTAGTAGAGATTCAAATCATGAACGCAAGCCAATTGAATAATAAACCCCAGTGAAATAATACCTATTTACCCCAGTAATAATATTGAATAATAATCCCCAGTAATAATATTTACCTATATATTATCAGCGTTTCATACATATCAGAATACTTCAACCCGTGTATCGGCTATAAACTACAAGTATAGACATCGGCTATCACTCCAGTATCCACATTCACTACAACTTGACGCTATCGGCCGGACATCACTAGGTTACAAACAAACAATAATAAACCAAAAAACGCAAATGTTGGCACCATAAATCGGGCCATACATCGGGAATGGGTTGACCTACGTATGGACGTGGGGAGGGTCTCATTCGATTCCTCATGGTACGTTCTCCAAAAAAGTACAAATTTAGGCCGCTTCGACTTGTTTTGAGGTTTTTAGGGATTTTACAAAACTTTGACAGCCCTTAAAGGGCACTTTAAATTGAGTGAGAGAGCTGGCTGAAGAATTGGGGCGTCGTCGGACCAAGATGGATGTTTCCTGAAAATTTCAGATCTTTTGCTCCAGCCGTTAGGGAGAAATCGTGCGTATGGCGGACGGACGGAAAATTTTTTATTGCAGATTCGGATTCTACATCCTTTGAAACGTAAACCATGAAATTTTCAGGAGGGGTTAGAATTTTTTTCCAGAGCGATTACAAAATAATTATACAAGCTATTCTAATAGGAAACTTTGCGCAGGTTTCGAATTTGCCCCTTGTTCTTGTACCCAAAATCACTCAATTCCAATGTTTTCAACACATTTTCAACATATTTTTTATTTTTGCAGACAGAAAAACTTACGCCCTCCTTACATTTTTTTATTTACCGTAGAATAAGGAAGTTAACTAGTCTTGGATTTCTCCTCACAGGAAAAATCCATGTTTTACGAATTTTCGATCGTAAATATCATCTAGAACTGAACTTGAATCAGTTGAGATGAATTGTAAATCTTTCGATTCCACTTCGATTGAAACCACAATGTTAGATTTAACCAAAACAAGGAAGTTAGGGCATTTTGTGAATTACTTCTAGATAGGTATACGTTTCTTTCTAGGTATACGTTTCTTCAACTTCTACGCCTCACTACTTCCTCAGAACCAAATGGATCACAATAATTATTATATATTTGTGTTTACCAACTATAATGGCACGTAGTAATTTGAAAACGGTTGCCGAGCATCACTGAACTACCAGCATATTTTAACTTGTAGACGATCACTATGATGGTCTCAGTGTTTTGAGTAAAAAGTTCAAGTCCACTAGGGCCTGTGCTGCGTCTGACAAAATTTCGGCAGTGAACGTACAGGCGGGAGGGAGTAAAAAAAAAACCTTCCGGAACCATCGTCAGGGGAGTTTGATGAAAACAGTGAGGACTTGGAGCCTACTGCTGAGAGTGATTTTCATGATAAATCTAACGGGACCGAGGTGAGAGTGGATTTGATATTGAAGGAGTTAAATAATAGGAGTATTTTCTCACAATTCAAACCAAGCCTTAGAGACAATCTTAGTGCAACCTGGCACCTTAGATTGAACCATGCATCTAAACGCTATCTTGAGCTAGCCGCTAGATTCATTCCTGAAATAAAGGGGGTTAAGATAGGCAACGAAATAATGGATTGTGTGGAATGCGCTGAGGCGAAGGCCGTCAGACAACCACATGATCAAACCAGAATTAGAACTGACAAGCCCTTTGCTGTCATACACTCAGACTTGATGGACCCAATCAGTCCTTCAAATTTTCGTACTGGGGATAAATACATAGTGACGTATATATGTGATTTTTCAAGTTATGCTTTTGCCTATCCCATAGGCGATAAGAGACAGGTACATTTGGCGCCCAGCAAATGCCTGGATGAAATTTCTTTTATTTTAAAAGAAAAACCAAACGTCTCCGTGATTCGAACCGATGGAGGGTTGAGTACAAGACTGTAGAAATGAAACGTTTAATAAAAACTTCTTTTGAACGTTTAAACGTAAAATTAAACGTTAAAATACCCAACTGGTTACTTGCTCCCCAGAACGGCCTAATTAAATGGCTGATCAGAGCGATTTAATTTGGATCTAATTCAGAAAATAATAAAATACCTCATGGTTTTTGAGGATTCGCTTTGAACTACGTAACGTACGAGCACAATCGAATGACACATAGTGCTAACGACTTAGTTGTCCGTTTGAGAAAAATTCATTTTTTTATTCACCAAAAGACTTTTATCAACGAGATTGTGGACACTTACTTGCCAAGGGGCTGTAATACGTCCACTTTATCTAAGCTTTCCAAAACAGTGACGTTTTTATCTCAACAAATTGAAAACGTAGGCGATTCTCCTAATGTTGAAGTGCCTCCAGAACGGCACCTGTCCTGAAATATTATTTGCCGTTAATTTCTCAAGTTCTAGACAAGTGGAGTACACAAAGTTCAACTGGGATTGTGTTGTAAAAGTCTTGGAATATCTTCAGAGTACAACAGACTTAGGGCTTATGTACACTGGAATGTCTAATGAGATTGTAGGATATTCGGACGCCTCACTTGGTCCGAACGCAATTGACCGGCGATCTACTAGTGGCTACGTAGTCTTGGTTTTTGGGGACGTGATTATCTGTCGTTCAAAGGAACTTTGTCGTTCGGAGGGTCTTCCGTCCTGTGAGGCTGAATACATAGCTATGACTAGCACGTGTAAGGAACTGACGAACATCAGAGGGATGTGCTCATATTTACTTCAACTTGAACAATTCCAGTGCTATTAGCCTGCTATTCCTGTGTCGAAAATAGACGATTTCCCGATGTTGAAACACATGGTCCGTTTGCGTCAGAGAACTATTTCAAAACAATAACATACAAATCAAATGGGTTCCCACCAAAGATCAGTCAGCTGATTTCATGACAAAGCCACTTTCTGGAGAGAAATGTGCACATTTTTCTTCAACGCTTGTGACATAACTGAACTCTGAATACGATATATAAATGTATGCTTGATGATATGAGCATGCTCTGGTGCTAAAAGGCCTACAGAGCAACTTCAGAGTTTCGAGCTGAGTGACTCCTGAAGGAGATTGGCTTAGGATGATTTCTTTCTCGGCTATGCAATTTCTGAAGGGTTTGGTATGTAACATCACATACTTAACCTATTATTCAAATTTGAAGTCTAGAGCAGTGTGTCAACTTGGCGTTAACACTTAGCTGTACCTAAGAACTAGGTTTTTCAGCCTCTAGAGCACAGCATTTGGGTAAAACGCCTTATCGGTGTTGTAGTGGAGGGAGTGTTGGAAATAAGGTTACTACTCCACCTCCCTGGCACTTTTCCAATGCTCATCTGATGACTAGAAACTACCTTCACCAATAACAAGTACCTACATCCAATCTATGCTTCAAGAACGGAGGATCAAGAGAACTTCCTGCCGTCTCGTCGTCTTTTGTTTCTGCAACACCTGTGCTCTCGTCCTACGCATCTCTTTGATGAAATCTGTTATCACACTTAATTTCCGAGACTTGTACTTGTGGTACCTTTGTTTTGGTTAATACACCTCGTTCTTCCGATTGACTAAATCTTGTCTGTCTAGAAGTGAGAACCAGTATGTTAAAATAGGATGAAACCGTGAAGTTCATTGGAGTGATGACACAACGTTCTGTAAGTATTGCAATAATTTGTTGAATTCTATTGCGTCACGAATCGTTGTAGTTTTATCATCAACAAATTTTAATTGTAATTAGTTTGGACAAAAATGACCAGCGGCCTATCTAATCCACACCCCGAGGGTTAAGTTGGACTCTGTCCTAACACCAACTCCAACGCGGATTTGAGTTTTAGCACTGATCAGGTCATCAGGGTCCAATAACCTATCGCTAGGGACACATCCCACTACTTTACAAGTTGAGGTGGACATTTAATTTTTTCGGAGCCATGTTGCCCGCTGAGATGTATCCGGATGGGGACGACAGGCCCGCTCTAGTCCTCGTTCCTTCTCCTGAACCTGCTTATCATTGTAATGAGTGCTAACGATCAAAACGCTCAACGAGAAGAAACTGCAGGATCTTTCATTCGACTATTGTTGAAGTGAACTACTATCACTCATCAAAAATTCACCTAGATGATTCCATGGCGTTGGAGATGTTACTACTTCCTAATCTCTTTTTGCTTGTTGAAATGGAATTTCCCATTAGTTCCAGACCAACTAAGTGGTTAAGTTGATTAGCCTACTTTAAAGCAACTTTATGAATGTACCTATTTTTGGTAGTAATGCACATATTTTCTAATCTTAAATTCTGGAAGAAGATAGAGGGGGAGTTACAGTCGTTGAGAAAAGCGGATCAATAGCTCTTAGCGCGCAGTGATTGATTGATGCGGAGGAGGCCTTCAGTGGGTTCCTCCGCTGTCTACTTAGCCGGTAATCTCTGGTTTACGGTTCGCAACAATTCAGAAGCGATAGTGAGGGAAGGTAATCCGAGACGGGCGTTATGGGTGGATTTACCCATTGACTGAAAGGGGTCTCGCCCGCCCCATGCTCTCAGCCGCTATCCTCCGCCCGGCTTCGGGCTCTCGATGTGACTAATCACAGGTGTAACTAACTTCCCCTATACATTATTTATCCAGCGTTACCCCCCCCCCCCCCTAACTGGTCCCATTGTCTACCTTCGTAGACCAATTCAGCTGTTAACAACCCCAGTACGTTTACATCGATTAATCATTTATATGACTGTATACAGCACTATTTTTCCGTGAAATTTGAAATGGATGTATATGTTAATAGTAATGCTAGGTACAGTTATTTTCAAAAGATTAACTAATAAACAATGTTCTATAGAATTTTTAAACCTAAACATTTGTTAATATATAACTTCAAAATAATACCAAAATTGAACCAATTTCCAATTTTTGGTCTACATTCCAAATAAAACTCAAATTTTGTTTCCATCTATGTATGTACATACATAAAAAATTTGCTTCGCCCTGGTTCAGTTACAAATATGCAAGGGAAAAAATCTGGGTTATGGATTTTTGAAAAGTGTATGTTACTAGGTACAATAAAACAAAAAACTTCAATCAGATACATTTCCCCGTTTGAAAAATTTGTTTCTCAGAAAACGCAAAGAACTTAATTTTTTCGTCACTTACGTCACTAAAAATTGTGAGAAAAACATTTAAAATTACTTTATTAGTCTGTATTACCTACTTGGTCCTTATAAACTTCAATTAAAGCCAGAAAAAGGAGTACTACTAAAGTAATTTTTTTACTTTTTTTTTTTTTTCAATTTTTAGAAAAGTCAAGTAAAAAGTAAGTTTTTGCCATTTTCTAACAAACAAATTTTTTGAATGGATAAAATATTCTAAGTAAAGCTGTTTATTTTGTTTCAGTATTGTAACATACAGTTTAAAAAAATCCAAAACCCAAAATTTTCCCGTTTATATTTCTGATGAATTAGTTTGATGCAAGACTGTTTTCGAAGTTTATAATATAAATATTATGTTCCCATAGACAGCTGAACTGCCTAATCGATTTTGATCAGCCAGTTCCGGCGCTTAGCATAGGGTTGGTCAGAACCTTCAAAACATCCTTATATGTCCTTACGTCATAAACGGCGCTTTCCTTCGCAACCGATTTGTTTGGTTCCCGAACTTTCGTTATAATGGTGGCTAACAGAAGGTACGTTAGCTGCGGAAAATCGTGACAACTCGAGAAGCCCTCGAGTGTACTTTTTGAAAAGTATTTGTCATGAAGAACTTCATTGAAAACTAACTACTATCCCAATTTCGACCTAAATCGGACCACTATATATATAGTATATGCAGTATACAGGGTGTCTACACTTGTAATAGGCGGAAATCCAGGGGTCGATTCTACAACTAATTTGCAACATTTTTTGTCCTTTAACTTTTTTGTTTACTCCGCTAAAAATCTTACTTTTTTTATTCTTAAGATTTTTTTCGTGTTTTCGACCTTTCCTCACTGAAACGGCTATAACTCCCCTGTTCTTAGAGCAATCTCAAATCTGATGATACCGTTGGAAAGAGCGTAAAATTTACTAATCGTTTAATGGAAAACGCAATTTTTGTATGTATTTTTTATTTGTAAAAAAATAGGCCAAAGTCTAAATTTTAAAATTATTTCGGAAATTACCATTTTTCAAGCTAATTGTTTGCCTGTAATTAATAGAAGTATCGTCGGGCACTCTTCGGGAAAAACTTTCTTAAACTGTCACCTTTCTAACGGTATAATTAAAAAAAAAATTTTTAGGGAAGTTTTGGGAGAAAAACTGCGTTTAATGCAAAAAACGTGGTTTTGTCGGTCCAAATAAGTACCCGTTTTTCTTCAGAGTTCGCGCCTCATTTTGGTGGTTTGGCTTCTTTCTGTCTGGGAGATCCTGGCTACACTTCCAGTTTCCCTGAGCCGATTAAAAGTATCTGTAAAAGATTTGTGGTCTGGATGGCGTCTGTGAGGGAACCTTTCCGCGTACTCGCGAGCCGCGGCGGTGGTATTCCCATTCGCAAAGCCATAAATAAAAACCATATCGGCTAGCTCCTGAAAAGAATATAACGCCATCTCAATGATAGTCAAGTGTACAATGAGATGACTCGCTTTTATCTTAGAAATAATCACAAGTTTCATCCTTACTTTTAGAAAATAGAACTCCATAGGTCCATTCCTCCGAGACGAGAGAACAATGAGACCCAATGTTGGAACTTAGAGTGAATCCATTATGAAAACAAAAAGGTCGCACCGATTTTCCAACGTATGAAGCTTATATCTGAGGAAAAACGTGTACTTATTTGGACCGACAAAACCACGTTTTTTTGCATTAAAAGCAGTTTTTCTCCCAAAACTTCCCTGTAAATTTTTTTTTAAATTATACCGTTAGAAAGCTGACAGTTTGAGAAAGTTTTTCCTGAAGAGTGCCCGACGATACCTCTAGTAATTACAGGCAAACAATTAGCTTGAAAAATGGTAATTTCCGAAATAGTTTTAAAATTTAGACTTTGGCCTATTTTTTTACCAATTGAAAATACATACAAAAATCGCGTTTTCCATTAAACGATTAGTAAATTTTACGCTCTTTCCAACGGTATCATCAGATTTGAGACTGCTCTTAGAACAAGGGAGTTATAGCCGTTTTAGTGAGGAAAGGTCAAAAACACGAAAAAAATCTTTAAAATAAAAAAAGTAGGATTTTTAGCGGAGTAAAAAAAAAAGTTAGGGGACAAAAAATGTTGCAGATTTGTTGTAGAATCGACCCCTGGATTTCCGCCTATTACAAGTGTAGACACCCTGTATATTCAAACCAACATGGTCCCATTTAGTATGCAAGAGCGAATAATACGAAAGATTTTGATGAAGGAAAATGATTGAAACGAGAAAGATACCTATTTTTTATAACGCTCCTCCTAATTTCAACGGAGTTGAACAATCGATATTACACCAGCCAGTCTGAAGGACCAGTCGTCAAAACGGCGCCCTGACTTCTATAACATTTTTATTTGGATAATAATAAAAACATCAAGTAGATGGTTTTGCAATATTAATAATAGCACCATTATAATAATCGTGTAGTTACTTTAAGGACTACGCTGCTGAGTACATTTGAACTCGGTTCCGGGATCCAACCCCGGACGTCTAGTGGGGATACGTCCCCTCACCATTGTAATCGTCTAATAATCGTATACTAGTCATCTGCTGGTCTTGATAGCGAATCGGATCCACCTGCAACTCTCTGTGCACTGATTGTTTGAAACATATTTTGACTAAGAATATGATAGAGAACGAAACTACCGCGTGGGGCCAACGAATTTACTTTTGCCCCATCGTTTAGACAGAGGGTTGCAATCCGGAGTTAATCAGACTATTGATGCTTCATCGCAATAATAATTATTTTCCATAGTTCGTTGCGATTAATCAGACAAGCCAATTCAATTTAGATTAAAAAATATCGTATTTACTACGATAAACAATACGATACACACTCAGACAAGGTGTACGGTTTTATAAGAAAACTCGGCGCTGCGCGCCTCGATTGGGGGGCAAGCTTAGAGCCTGCGGCTGAAATTAAGAAACATGTTGCGGTTTTCTTTTCGCAAATTTCTTATCATTCTGCTGGTTTCAATTTGCTATTTCGGCTTTACCTATGTGACGGATGTGCCCTAATATTACTGATCTCCCTGGTCTACTGACTAAAATATATCTGTCGTAATGCAGGAGTGCCCACAAGGGGGGGGGGGGGGGGCTATAACGCAGACTGCGTAACTAAAATTCTTGGGGGGGTTCCGAAAAAAAATTTGGGGTGTAAAGTTGATTGAAACAGTGTTTAACGTGACGACATTCAAAACTATGTCACATCGCTAGATAGAACATAAATAATAGTGAACTGCTCTGAATTACTAGTTAGTTGTTCCGTGGAAAGAGCAATGAGTTGAGTTAAAATTATCAAAAACAGACTCAGATCAGCTACGGGAGACTCATGGTTGTCCAATCTACTGGTCCTATCTGCAGAAAAATATGTACTCGAGTCTATTTCTAATGAAGAAATGATCGAAAGATTTTCTGTTTCCTCATCTCAGAGGCAAAAACTGCTATGTAAGGTATAAAGAGATCTATTTAATAAGCTTAGAAGGTGCCTAGATAACTTTTAGATGGTCTCAGATTACGAATTTAAATTTTTGACTTCAAACTGTTTACGTTTTTATGTTATTTACGATATTATTATATATTTCTTTTGGGTTCCAACTTACATGGGGGGCTGGTTATATGATGGGGGGGGGGGGGGTGCGCCATGAAGATGGCAGAACTATTAAGGATTTTAGTGCTGATGACTCACCACTAGCTTCCATAAAAGGAAGTACATTATTCTTATCTTATATAATACTCGCGTCCCCCTCAAGCGTTCCTCTCCCGCGTTCCAATTCCCCGTGACGTTTTTGTTCTAGTTAGTCCAAGGATAAAGCATGTTCCATGCTAAAAAAAAAGATTAAAAAAACTACCTATATTTTCAATTGCGATTTTATGTCCGATGGACGACGTACCCTAGCGGGAGGCCATTTCCCGGTATAACATTGTTTGAGCCTCACACATCATTATGTCTTATACGGCTTCAAAGGATCGACCTATTACGTAGAGGCCATTATGTGCTGGGCTCCCCCTAACCGCAGGCCGGGTAGCGATTGATGGGGCACATCGCCTCTTCGGCTTAACCTCCCGTGAACTCTGCTTCCTCGACCGTTTTCTCTTCAATAATTGAAACGGCTGGACGTGATATATAATATCGGGGTTAAGTGCGGGTAAACGTGCTCCATTGTAAGGAATCGGTCCATTTAGAATCTCCAAAGTGTTGAGCATGGAGTGTTCCAGTATGCACAAATAAAGATATCTTCCTTCAACGGTTTGCTTGTGTGGAACTAAAGTGCTACGACATAATAATATTATGAAGTGTACACATTTAGAAACACTAAATTCAGTATATTTATCGTTCAGATCGAGAGGGTTTAAAATTGTAGTGGCTTTTCCTTCTAAAGTAGATGCGATACATCCGCAACACACATAACATGCAGCACTCACTGAAGCTAACAGCGTTCACCTATAAGGCACCAGTTTCAAGAAACGGGATTAGGTCTTCATAATTCAAACCTAACTCTCTGGGCTATCAAAAAGCAGATGAGGCTTTTGAATGGAGGAATATGGTGGAAATAGGGAGGGCAATATTAACTTGTTGATTGTTAAGTGGTAATATTTGAAATGTATTGAAACCTGAAAGAGGAAATCAACGGTTTGCACGTTTCTTTCATGAAAACATTGGTATAAATTGACCACAGATTTGAGCACTATTTTAGAAATATCAAGTTATGGTATCTTCGCTTCAGCAATTCAACTAAATTATTTGAAACTGTACGATTAGAACGCTAATCCTCTGTCTCTTTTGTGACGGTTCCTTTCTCAACAGAGAGACTGCGTCTAGCCACAACCTGTCGTATTGATAATTTCCCCGTCTTGTTCATACTCAGCTACAGGGGAGAACCCTAAATCGGATATCGCCAGGACGTAACCTCTGATTGCCGCATATATTGGAATGAAGCCTCCATGTCAATCACCGTTATAACAACCGTTACTAAACCGGATTAAAATCTGTCAATCATATTGTCACCTCCGTAATATCACAAGATACGTTTTCCGTAACGGCATCCCAGTTCCTTAGTACCTGGAAGAGAACGTACCTTTTGAACTATCGCAACTCCAAGACGTAGAGTCAGAATTAATTTTCTATTCGTCTGAAGCACTGAAGGATATTAACCCTAACTTGGACATGAGAAGACATATTTTATTTTTTTAAATTAATTTGTTTAAGAAAGAACAATGAGCACAATCGCGATAACTGAAAGTCACCTATGCTACACCCCACTTTGCACCGAAGTCTTGTGCTGTGAGGCCGGAGTTATTCTTCTACTCCTTCAAAAGGCGCTCACTTCAATTCCTCATTGACATCATTATTATCCGTTACTAGAGAAATCAAAACACTAAACATTTCTTCTGTTACTTCAACCAGTGTTAATAAAGTAGTTAATGTTAGAGAAGCGTAATCCATTTCATTGAAGGTACATTTTGATTGATAAGGGTTAGATGAAGTGTATTGATTCATTATGTGCGTATGTTTTGAGAAGACGGCCAATAGGTGGTGCGTTACACACTTGAGTGCCTCGATATCCATATGCCTGCGAACCTTGTAGGGTTTTTCGGGAAGGAACTACCAAAATGCATTCCTCTCGCATTCACGCGGTTCCGTCTTTCAGGAATTCAGAGCCTTTCCTCATTAAATCTCAGAAAGTTGCGACAGTAGTTGCATTTTCGAATCATATCTCTAACTTTCACCACATTGAAGTCTTCTGTGAGCGTCACAGTTGGGTATCTCGTTTTCTCTTGTGATGGATATGGTTGGTTAGTTGGCCCTTCCCGATTCTTGAGTCCGTCGCCCCGGGATCAGGGGCCTTCAAGCGTCTGGATCATCCTCGGAGCGTGGCGAAGAATTAAACCGCATTCAGCTCAATGGAAAGGGCAACTGTACAACTCCATCACCTCACCTCACCATGTTACATTCCTCAACTGTATAAAACACAACACTGACAAATAGGCTGCGCAAATTGTGAACGAATATGTCACGGTCCTCTATCGGATTTGACATTTGTGACCCAGCTTATCCGACTTAGATCCATCTCTACCGAAACGAATTTCCCGCTACAGTATTTGAGAGGTTTGAAAAAAAAAAAAAAAAAAAAAAATTCTAATGACAAACAAAATGTACCAATGATTGTCGACAATAAATTATGAACATTGCTGTGCTGTTCAAGTTTACTCCATTTGTCGTTAAATTCTTGTATTCGTAACACCTCACTCATACAGTTGTACGTCGACTTTCACGTCCCGCCCAATAATATCCGCTCTCTCCTCATTTTTCGCTGGTCGTATAAAACCGTCCTCCATTTCCCCTTCGACCTCTTCCTTTCTCCAGTTTCTCCTTTACAGCTCGTTTTTCGCGAATAAAATTCATAAGGCGTCCGTTGTCTGGTGGGTTGTCGAGTCCTGTCGCGTATGTTTCTCCCTCCCTTGCCCTTGCCCTCCATCTCTCCGTCAACCGCTTTGTATTCTGCCCATCTTCTCTTTTCCCAATTATTACCCTCTCCCTCTTCTTCTCCTTTCCCTCCGCTCTTCGTCATTCCTGTCCCGCCCGTCGGGGGTATTGATCAACTCCGAGACACACCGCAAACCATCAATAACATTGTCACTTTCTTAAAGAATTGTTTTCTTAGAAAAAGGAGAAAACGGCGATCGTATTCTACCTTCATGTTTCAATTCGTCGACTAATCAAGCACGAATCCTACTATTCGTCTAATATCTTGTAGCAATCGGCTGTAGCTATTCCTGCAAAGTCACCATATTTTGCTTCGAAACGCTGAAATAAATTGCAAATCTGCAACATCTGTTGCGCATTCATACGCAATCGGTTTAGGACAATTCTCAAGATTCCGATTTCCCAGAGTTGAGTATCAGTAATAGACATCGCTCAGCAAGTCATTGTCCACGTTGTGACATGCATTAAAAAAAAAAACCAAATAGTTACTACGACATCATGTTATCCAGTTGTGCTAGCTCGTTCAAGAACATGAATAAGGGTAATTTGAATCTACTGGTAACACCCAGTGTTCAGCTACTTAAAAGGGGGCGATTGAAACTCATGGAACACTTCATGGATAACATTTGAAGTTTTAAGTTAACATAGTTAAAAATGACTACTACAAGTAACAACTTATGAAATGATGATATTATTATTTTTGCTTAAAAATTATGTACCTATGTACTACGGAAAAAAAAACAAATACAACGATAATTCGATGTTTTTATAGACGTAGTACGTCCCCAATAGAATTCTAAACTGCCGGAGCGATTTTGACATTTTGTGGATGATCAGCGAGTTCCGACGCATGCATAGGCTACGTCAGAACCTACAAAAAATCCTTCTACTTCATAAAAGGCGCTTTCCTTCGCAACCGATTTGTTTGGTTCTCGAACTTTCGTTACAATAGTAGCTAACAGGAAGTATGTTAGCGGCGAAAAGTTGTTACAACTCGAGAGGCCCTCGACAGGAACTTCACATTTCCTGCGAATCAAGTATTATCCAGTAGTCTTCTTATGCAAGTCAACTGAAATTCTGAATTATGACGTTTCAACTAAAGTACGAAATTACTTACGGTAGCATTAAAAAGGCTGAATCTTAATTGTTCACCACGGAAATGTTCCACATTTCAGCATGAACAATTTTTTAGACTGAAACATTTTTTTATAATGTTTCAGCATTCTGAACTGTCTTTTTGTGTTTTATTAGTACCTCTCCAACTTACTCCAGCATCTCGTTACCTTGATGAAATGTTCCCCGTTTACAAACACTTTCCCGAAGAATTTCAACGAATTTCTGCGAATGATACATGCACCCATCAATCCACAAATATTCCATAACCATCCCCTTCCGTCTCTGGGGAAACAGCACATCCTTAAATTGTATTCATCTTGCATTATTTCATCAATGATCACAAATGTTCCTTAGCACTCTATTGGATGGTTTTCCGAAAAACTTCGATGTTACTGCAACGTTTTCACCGACAGCCAAATGTTACACTTCTGAAAAGGTCATAGTTAGGCCGTTTTCTTGATTTCGATAGATGAGTGTTTCTATGAGCTCGTACAAGTGTCAGTGCATTAAGATAAATGGTTCCATTGGAGTCGAAGTCGTCGTTGCTAAGAGTTCTTAGTTTTCAATATCCTTTTTTTCAATTAGCGATTTCTCGCTCCACGCTTTTATGGTTCGCCTAACATGTTTAAAGAGAACCGTTGATCTGGCGGTGCCCTAACAACGATTGAAGAATTCTATAATTGAAGTTGTTTCAGCCGAAACAGTAAAGACTGAGAACTGTACCTATGAATTGAAATTTTAAAAAACTGGGTAAAATATTGAAAAACTGGTTTCCAGATCAGAACAATGATACCACTTGTTATTTCAATGGGATATTGGTGTGGATACGGTTCTAACAATGTAGTTGAGAGGAAATTCGCCCCATTCTTCCGAGCTGGGGTTGCGGTTCGGTGAACTTGATAACTCATACACCAACATTGATTGAATTCTTGATGGATCGGTACTTCGAGACCCATAACACCGTTGCTGGTTTCCCACAAGAACCCTGTTGCTCGCAACTTGAGCTCTGTTTACCTTCGGTTGAGCGGGTAATTTCATCAAGACCTTTCCAACCTAACTGAGCCTGCTGAGTCTTTCAATTACGAGTCTACTGCCGAAGTTTGGTTGCGGTTCGGACGACGGTTAGGTGGTTTCTGAAGTTACCCCTAGTTAGCTCCGTCGTTTCGCCTGTCATCAGAAATCGTGTCGATTGGAACTGTTCATCATCTGTTACATGACAGCTATATTGACTGTGAATAGTAAGTTAATTTCATACTTGAGTTGAACATCTTAAATCTGCTCCTGCAAAATCTTATAAGGAGTTGAATTACCCTCCTAATGTAGGATCTGTTCTTGATCCTTCACAGCGATCTTTGAACAGGAGGGCTAATCCTTCACCCATCATCAATCTTCAGAAATATCGTCCACCCAGTAGTGGGACAGCTTTTCTGAATTCGGCTTGATTTCATATTCGTATACTACTTTGCCACTATTGAAATACCTTTCATTGGTACTTGAAATAAATTAAGAAGATTAAGGTTCACCAACCAATTACTAACTTAATGGTAAAATAAATGTATTTTTCATCCGTAACACGCAATGTCAAAACACCTGGAAGTTAAATTTGAGAAAAAATGCATGTTAAAAAAGAAGAAGCTCTTTCAGGAATCCCCCTAAAATTTGGTGTGGAGATCTCGTTTATTCTTGATTTGAATCTGTAAAATCAGTTGATTTTATTGAAGAGCTAGACTGTTCAAAATTAACTGGCAAACGACCTTGCAACAATGATGCTTTGAATGAAATGAACAGACTCAGAAACCTAGCTAGCGATGACTAAAAAGTAATCAATAAATTAAACAAAAAAACGTTTTTAAGAAAGCTTTCATTTAAATGCCCTAAAAAGAAGGAAATGAATTTTTATTTACTAATTTTAACTACCTATTTATAGCATATATAAACAATTTATACAATCATAAAAGCTTGTCGCGACGTTTGCGTAAGTAGGTACTCGATAGGTATCTGTAAGTATTTACCTAATTAAACTGAAATAAAAAAATAAGCTTATCGGAATAAGTTGGTCAACGAAATAGGTACCTAGGAACTAGTTAATTTACACAAGTCTAAATCTCGCGACATGCTTTTATGATTTTAAGAATTGTGTATATAGGCTGTAAAAAGGCAATCAAAATGTGTAAGTAAAAATGTATTTCCTTCTTTTTAGAGCATTTAAATAAAAGCTTTCTTGAAAAGGTTTTTCTTGTTTAATTTTTCCATGTACCCTTCATCAGAAGGGATGAGAACAATTCTCGAATAGCTGCTTGTAAAAAACGTGCAACCTCACTTGATAGGGCTTTACGATAAGAACCTCAGTTGGCAAAGCTATTTCACGACTATATGTTCAGTTGTTATTAAACTCAAGAACATTTTTTCCACATTTCGCTTGTTTAGGCTTCGAAACAACATCATACATCAGAATTTGTGGCACCATTGAACCAGTTCTCAAAATTCTCTGGGATTTATTATTTATTTATTTTTTTAAAGAATAGAGGAAAAGCGAAGTGAAAGCGTGCCCGGCTTTATGTGTCAAAATAACTGTCTTCGGTACTTGAATTACATTAAGAACCCTTTTGTTTATTATACAGGGACTGAATAATAATGTCGTCCATAACACGAGATTTCAAAACATCTATGGAGAAATAATAGCATCATCAAATGGTGTTTCAAGTTGCCAACATTGATAGTTACTACGAAGATCAACACCGCTTTCGTAATTTTATGACACGTCGGTAACTTGAAACTTAACAATCGATGACGTGATCTATAATTCACTCAAAACACCAACGAACGACCACGATATTTGTACAAACATGACAATCATGTTGGCTGTACATTGCCGGTAGTATTACATTCCTGTACATTTTTAGTTTTCTAATTGTTTCGCACTGTGGTCTTGAATGCATAAGAAATCACTGAATACGCAATGTATCGCGCATAAAAATTGATTCCATTGTCGTGAGCGATATGCAAAAACCAGTACCATTAAACGGATTCAAATACCTCTCGTGTTCATACCTGCTGAATAACGTGAATACAATTGAAAACTGTCAGGAAATGGAGAGGTTTCGAAGTCATGAAAGATATTCTGTTGTTTCGAAATGAATTTATATTTAAGCCGAAAAAGGTTTCCAGAGAATTCATAAACCTTCGGAACTCCAGTTTGTGGCTGTTATTCCGGGGAAAATGAATCGAGAGGGGAATAAAACGCTTGAGGACAAGCTATGACCGATGGTTGGATCGCATGATTCGTTTCTTTTCCGCATTGATCGGAGATAGTTTACAGCGGCAGTCGTTCATTACGCTTAACCAAATAATTGTATCCCATTGACCCAACGTGACGGCGACTAGAGTAGTGAATTTTACTGTTTGATTCAGGTGGTTCTAGTAGATTGCCCATCAGTTTGTTACCGATTTATTTTTGGTATGGGAGAAAAATCGAGAGTAAAGGCAGTTACACCTAGCATCAACAAAAAGACGTTACGAGGGCTTTCCACAACTTTGCAATAAGAATTATATCAGAAGCATAAAAGTTTCACAGCGACATACCGGCGTCGATGTGCCTTCATCCCCGATTCTACCTCTGCCGTAAAACTACTACACACCGTTCAGCTATGTAGTAAATTCATTTTCTTACAGCCGGTTTTTCATCCAAAACAATTGGAGCTGAACTTTTTTGGTCGGGGGCTGTGCAACAGCTGCCGTGATGCGTAAGGCTTGGCCCATGTTGTTGGGGAAGGTCTTGGTGCCTCATCCACATTTGACCATGAGCATATATCAGACGTCTTCTAGAAAAATCTTTCTATCCTGCTTTGATACTATTAGTCTGTAACGTTCTTGTATTTTTTTAACGGAAATATTTCCTAACTCAATTATTCATTACTGTTTCATATCCTCTTCTTCCCATATTTTCTACAAGCCATGTTAAAAATTGTTTCTTTATAAAAAGATCTCTTGTATTCTTGAAAAGTTTTCATATTACCTCTGTGGATAATGGTTGTGAACAAATTTGGACTGTATATTAATACCAGTCCAAGTGCATATATACTATCCGCGACATATATACCTATCCTGATGCGTAAATTAGGTTACCTTGTAAACCATTAGGTTTGCGGATAACCAAGGATTAATAATTAAGGATCATCCAAGAACTGAAAAAGCGAGAGGATTACGTACCCATCCAACCGTTGAAGTACGTATTGTGCCATGCTTGGAGTGTATGAAAATGTCGAGCTCTGATTGGCATTACCGTTCTACTTGTAATTGGATGAAAATAGTCAACGGCGTGTATTCAACATGGATATCACAACTCAATAGGTTATTGTAACCATGACCTCGACCATTAGTAATGATTTGACTTCAATCCATCAAGTAATCTCATTCTACTTGTGTAATGAAGTCCTCTACCGTGCTTTCGAATTGTTTTCAACAACTGTTAATTACTGAGGGTTATTGGATTATAATCGATCCGAACCCACTGCGGATTATATAATGATCGATGCCAGATTCTATTTCCCTTGCAATATCCCGGCTGGGAATTATCAAAGTTGAATGAAATAACGGAGGGATTTTAGAAGAGGGGATACCTCTGTAGACGCATCCCGGATTACATAGATTGAGCTCCGTGTTTAACTCCAAGACCCTTCCCACCGGAGGCAAAGGGTTTTTGCCTGTACTCGAGCTATGCTATGGGAGGCAGACGTTTGGGCTTTAGGCCGTTCCCAGAGAAGGACGGGGGATCCCGGGGCTACCAAGGGTGAAGTAAAGTCGCATGCTGATAATATGCTGGCAATTAAGGGGTCGAGAACCCCAGTTTCCATCCCTGGTTTCTATCACTGTTGGCGACAATTATCTACCTCGGGATATATTACCGGTATATCATTACTCTAAAGGGTGCTCCCTCCCATGCTTTATTAGCGGGGTGACCCTCACATAAAACCTTTAATTGTCCGATTATTCGGGCCATGAGTTGATCTGTGACCCCAGGCATTCCTCTATACGGAGGGGAGGGGGGGGGGGGGCAATACTTCATGAACTAGTCACAACAGAAATGTGAATCGTCCCTTAAAACTTTTAGATGCCGGGATCTTAGACATTATTATTCCTCAACAACTACCTTCCTACAGTTAATTTAAAAAATAATAGTTTTAAAATCATTTTTATGGTTTTAAGTTATAACAGTGAATTCGGTTCAGATAAGAACTCAAACCAGGTCACTAATATAGAACGAGGCTGTCAATGAACAAAAAACGGGATCTTGGTACAGATTTTCCCTAGAACTCAAACCGGAAAAGCATCAGTGCTGGAGGATAATTTCAAGGAGGCACTGTCACCTGGGTGGGTTTGTGGGCTGTGAACGTTTTGCCAACCCTTAAGCCCGATTAATTCTTATATAATAAAATTGTTATTGTTTTCTGTCGAGCAACGAGTTATGCAAATATAACTGATTATAAACATGAACATATAAATGATTATGAAAAATAATTCATCGGGCACATTTGGCCATACTTTCTCTGAAATCGCTACTGCTATCTTCAAGATAACGTGAAGAATTCATGCACCTTGGGAACCCATTCATTCATTTGCTTTTTATTCCTTGAATAAACACAATGTTTTGTTTATTACTCAATGTTACATTTTTTGCATTCCTGAACCATTGACAACCAAAATTGACAATTATTATGATTCTGCCTTTGACAATAATTGTCAAGTTGGAATCTTGGTGACGATGTATGTACCGTGTTAATACATTTTGTCACCCAAAATAGTGTCGTTCTGTGGCGAAGGGCAATGATTAAAGCAGGTTCGATTTGCTCCCTGAAGTTTAGACGTACAGGAAGCCAACTTTCGTGACAATACTCTAGTCTCTTTCTCGGGGAAAAATCGTGGCGAAAGTTTACCAGTTTGAAGGTTAACCAAAACTGAAACCTTCCCAATGGAGTGGATTCTCCATTCACGTCAGAAAACAGCTCAACTTATTAACAGGTTCTCATATTTTATCTCATTCGGTCCGACTTGCACCTGTAGGGATATGGATGGCCAGGTGATCCCAGCCATCTATCATCCTCTTCTTTTTCAACAGCAAACATTTGCGGAACCAAAGGGGTCTCATCATACCTTCACCTTATACGTACATCCCACTCGGGTTCCCATGCTTAGAAGGTCCCATTCATCAAGCATGAAAACAAACTCAGGGTTCTACTACTCACTTCGTAGATGTAAAGACGTGTTACAGTCTCTTGTGTCAACTTTATAATAGCGTTAACACACGTTTATAGATTGGAAAAAAATTTTCTTGTCAAAAATTTGGATTGTTATGGTGGATGGTTTAATCCATTACTTCCATACTGGAATGAAATCTTACCGAGTATCAACCCACCGTCGGGGGATATGTGGCCTTGAGCCAAATATTGTAAAAGGCATTGATTGTATTGATCTGCATTTTTTTAAATAAATCTTAGGACTGCAAGCCAAAATTCATACAACCTGACTCAAACCATTCTGATACCATCTACTGCTGAAAAAGGGAAGGATGAATCACTGAAAATCATTTCATTGTTACAATGTTATGTTTGGTAAATTGTATTTAGTTACTTTGTCTATTTTTCAAGTTTCGATTTTCCACTATCCCTATTTCAATTCCAGAGCATTTTTACAAGATCCATCATTCATAAAGTTAAGGATATTTTGCTTGAACATTTAGGGAGTAGTTAGGGCACCCTTCCCAATATGCAGCAGCAAGACAGTAGCAAACAAAGTACGTGTTTTACCTATTCTGTTAGGGTAGTACGTTAGGAGACAGTGGGTCGTGAAGAGTCCCACAAGTTGGGGAATGTCTCAAGCAATACAGAAGTTGCTCGCTTTCTTGAGAGCTGCTTAAAAGTGTTGTGCAAGTATAGAGAAAATTCGTGTATTTTCCTCCCATTTCTGAACGTTTTGAGTTACATTACTCTCGTGGTTCAGGCCCGATTAGGTTGGACTCTGGTCCATTTTTAGCAAGGCGATCAGCTTTCTTGTTTTCCCCTTATTCCCTCATGATCCTCAACCCAGAGCAACGATAGTTTGTTGTCCTAGGCCACAGCCTTGGGATTAGCAGAGGTAACTCCAGGATGACTTTGACTTGAGTGAGAAGGCAGGTACCGTCTGTTCAGTGATGCTTGGGTGTCTGACAGTGTATATAGGGGCGACGCCCGAAATGGTCCCATCGAGTGAAAGTGCAGCTGATATTTGAACTAAACGGTCCGCCTACCGGTAAGGAGATAACGCAAGAGGATGAAACGGTCCCGTCGATACATGAACAAAGGTACGAAGGTTCTAGATATACATTTCATAAAGATTTAGCGGGGTGGAGGTGTTGCAGCAAGGACAAGTTCTCGTGTAAAGGCAACTTAAAAATGTTCGAAAGAGAAGTGATAGACACTTCTCACTCCCCATTGCCATGAACCGCAATCTGACATCGTTACCTGTGAAGTAAAAGCAAGTGCAAAATGACAAGCAGCTTCCGATTTATCCGCTCGTCCTGCAAAGGTAGCAGCAAACTATTTCCTCCTACGTTTATGTCAAGAGAATATCAGAGGAATATTGTCCGGGCGAAGACTGCTGATGGAGCTTTTTACCGAATATCACGTATTGCATGTGACCTTTATATCTACTTTTTTAATGTGACGAACGTACAATGTAACTACTTCTTTGGACCTCAACGTATAGTAATAATAAACTGCGATGGACCAATTTGGGAAGTTTGCTAGTGGGACCGTTTTGGAAATTGCAACGCGACCGTCTTGGTATGGTCCGGACCGTTTTGGGTGGCGCCCGTATATAGTTCGTCACCATTGAGTCGTTTCCTGGCAATCACTTGTGCATACAATTTAATAGCATGGGTAAATGGAGATCACAAGTCCAAATGGTTTAAATAGGCTCCTATTCCTGAGTTTAGGGTTATTGATAATAAATCTTAAGGATAGATCGAGTTCATATTCGCAAACACAATGTTTGGAACAAACGTAGTCAATGGTTTTATTTCAATCGTATCTTTAAACGACTACTCTTACGTAAGGGGTGTTCTGGTACGGGCGGCCTGCCACAGGGCACCGTTTTAAACTAGATCTTAGAAAATCGTCTTCAACTAGGCCATGAAAATTTCCACCACGTTCTTCGCAATGATGAAGTAGTTCTTTTTATCAATCACGTCACTTCAACACTTCATCCAAAAATCATCCGCTGGGATATAAGTTGTCAGTGGCATCGATACGTGTACTATTTCGGTTACCTTTGCCGAAAATCTCGAGTTTATTAATTTAACTAATTCACTTTCTCTCGGAGTTTGCACACCCATAAAAAATGCGAAAACAGACTGAAAAGCCGCACTGGAGGGAACACATATTTCACATCCGCTGGGCTCAACAATAGCCCGCGACGACGCTTGCCAACATCGGCAAAGTTCCAGCTGCCAGCTGGTGAATTTTCGAGCCAACCGATCTTGCCCCGAACTTGCGGTT
This sequence comes from Creontiades dilutus, assembly GCA_031894815.1. Classification (NCBI taxonomy): domain Eukaryota; kingdom Metazoa; phylum Arthropoda; class Insecta; order Hemiptera; family Miridae; genus Creontiades; species Creontiades dilutus. Next base: position 60,523 of record JAVIWC010004232.1, read on the forward strand.
GGTCCCTCGTAGCTCATCATTTCGTCCCATCCACAGCCGCGGAAGTGAAAACACAAATGGCCACCGCCAAGGGTATTGCCAGCAACAGAGTTCCTCGGGTTATATTACAATTACAGTGTTACATCCTAGTGAGCCCATCAGCCCCCAAGACTTCCTCCTTTCAGTCTCACTCCGATCCTGTGTTCGACGGATATGATCAACGCCACAACGATCATGTAACTACGGTGAGATTAGTAACGGGACTTGTAGTTGTCTCTATCTTCTCACATTTTAAAGTAACCATAACCTGTGGAGTGTGACATTTTAAATCTATAAAAATTGCACTGCGTTGCTTGGTCGACGCGTAAAGCTCCTAATTCATCTCGACCTAAAGTATTGTATCTATCTAATAATGATTGCTACTTCCTAATCAAATCTGAAGGATTATTATTGAATTGTGACATTTTTCGTAATTCATTGCAGTATGCGTAATTATATGTTAAGGTTCTATATTGAGGTATATAAATAAAACTGAATCACATTGTTAAGGTGAACCCAAGGAAGATAAAAATGGTTGTGCAGTTAACTGATGGAGGCTGTATTTCCAATGAATGCGTACATGCTCAATCAACGAGTGTGGAAATACATAATTCAATTAGTATTCGCCGATACAGTGAACCAATCAAATAAATACAGATGTTGTTGAATAAAACCTTGGGGCGCTTCTGCCAAAGTTGAGGTTTCGCGGGTAGCCAACAATATGATAAAATATGCTGCCTTGCCACTACTTAGTTAGGAAAATGAAGACACTTTGATAACTATGATATGAAGTCAGTCAAGTTAACAAGGGTGTAAGAGCCAGCTAAAACGAAGGAGAGAACTGACTCCATATTGTGTTAACCAAAAAAACGGGAAAAATTTTGTTTGGAGGGGAAGTGAAGAAAACTTAGAGTGGGAAACCGCGGGGAGCAGAGAGAGGGGGATAGTAGAAACCAATCACGGACGGGGTTACAACTACTCCAGCAAACCCCAGGGTGCGAGGGGGAGGAGACTACGGGTGACTGACCGTTTGCCAGAAAAAGGGTGGCTTGGGAAAAACCCACGGCACAAAGCAGCTTGGGGAATTTGGGGTCCATTAAAGGCTTTAGAATATTTCACATAAGAACGGGATTAATGGACAATGAGGTAACGGCGGCGAGTACGGTCCCATTACCTGTGGGCCTTGAATACGAGTCAAGTGTGGTTTCAAGAGGTAATGACCTAAATACTGCAAAATTATTCATGATCTAAAAACATTTCAGATACACCTGAACACACATATATATCTGTAAAAATTGCCCTGCATTGTTTGGTGGATGTGTAACTTCAAAGCCATTCGGGTAAACTAACCGAATTATGCTTGTAGAGGATCCCGGGTTCTATTCTAGGGGAATGAATGCAAGCCAAATGAATGAAATTTAATAATAAACCCCAGTGAAAGAATTTGCAGTGTTTCACGCATATCAGATGCTTCAACCCGTGTATCGGCTATAAACCCTTTCAGGAGTTCACTCACATTCACACACACAAAAAAAAACGCTGTTGCTTTTGTTTTGATCGCAGTAACCTAGCGATGTAGTGAATGTGGATGCAAATGTTGGCAGCATAAGATCGTGCCATACATCGGGTATGTTTTAACTACAGACCTGGGGAGGAGCTCATTCGAGCTCGTTCTTCAAAAAAAGTCCACATTTACGCCGCCTTGGTTTTTTTGGAGGTTTTTCTTGAATTTTACAAAACTTTGACAACTCTTAAAGGGCACTTTAAATCAAGTGAGAGAGTTGGCTATAGAATTGGGGCGTTGTCGGACCAATATTGATTTTTTCCTGAAAATTTCGGATTTTTTGCTCCAGCCGTTCGGGAGAAAACGTGCATACGGCGAACGGACGGAAAAATCTTTATTGCAGATTTGGATTGTACACCCTTTGAAACGTAAACCATGAAATTTTCAGGGGGGGGGGGGGTTAGAAATTTTTTTTCAAGAGCGATTAAAATGGTTTATTATTGAATAATAAACCAAAACCGTCTCGAGAGTTTAATGCAGATGTACGATAAGATCCTACATTGAACAATGAAGTGGTATACGTCCTCATTTCTGTTCATATTGCAGAGTGAGCAGCTATAAATAAAACTCGCATCTGCATTCTAAAATAAGAATGGCATCCTCTAGAGGCGTTATCTGTTTTAGGTGTTATACATAATGCCGCACGGATTTGTAAATCGGGTGACATTGACCAGCCTCGCACAGTTGTAGCATATCATTTCTGAAGCTCTGGCTTACCCTTGACAATATTGCTGGCACCAAGGAAGCGGAGTGGCCCTTCATTTCCATCTGATGTTGGGATTCCCAGCATAAGTGGCAGCCAACTGCTCCCATGTCAGGACCAGCTCACTTTTCTCCTGCCGCGACCCTAGCAAGCCTATCAGGAACGTGGTTGAAAACCTTAACCAAGTACTCAGCGCTGGTTTTGAGAGTGCATGAATAGAGAACATCCTCTAGATCAGTCTCTATAAATAGTGTATAGTTTAATTCATTTTTAGGGAGACGGAAAACTTTTTTAAGAAGAATCCGTGTACCCTCTCGACTAAATCGTTCTTTGCATACCCCCGTACCTGGCATCTGTAGCAGAGGGTTGCAAGTATGGAATACGCGGAAGTTTTCCAAAAGGGTCACCTCACGGGACATGAAGAAAAAAACGGCTACGTATGACATTAAGGCTAGTTTTGGTCAGAGTAACCTTTTGTTTAGAATGGCTCTTCATAGTTAGGCTGGAGGTTGGGCGAATACCCAAGTACGTGTATTCATTGGTTACTTTACCTGGTTAACCGTCCGGCGACCATCTCTCCCAGCTACGTAGTCTCCCCCCTGACGATCTTTAAACGATAATTTTAGTCTCTTCTAGATTTATGGTTAGGTTCCGCATGCAGGGGCAACTATACCATTCCATCACATTGTACAGAGTTTCAAAGTGATCTATCCACACAGCAATGTGATCACTGTAGGACCTTAATCTGGTTGGCTATCGACCAAAACTCCTTTGAGGTCTTAACTCCCTTCAAACATTGGGTTAGGTTTTTATCAAATTTTGCTTAGATCTACGAAGGGCCTCGTAATCACATGTAGCTCAGTAATATTCTGAACTTAACAAGGAAGACTCTCCACTGCTGCACAGACGCTATAGGCGAAAAAAAAAAATATGTTTCTTACACTCACACAAGAACTACTATGAAATGGCTCGTTATCTAGAGAAAAAAAATGTCTTGAAGTCAACGAATTCATTAAGTTTAGAGTGGAAATAAATTGTTCCTACTTTTGTTCGTTGCTAAGAAATTTTTTCACGGAATACGTTTTCGTAATATCATGTTCCTTGCCCGGAAAATTGTTTTACATAAATACTTATGTTCATTCTTCAAAATTCGAACTTTTTTTATCTGACTTACAGCATATCGTAATCAGCTGAAAATCCCAAGACTGCGAAAATCAGCTAGTCCAAGTTGTCACTATGGACACGTACAACATTAGTTAGGCGATACAAGAACGTTTTATTGAAAAATGAAACTTTTTTCATTATTGTTAGTGTAATTTTTCAAACACTTCATTGATTTCATGAAACGATTCCTTTATATATGTTGTACTCAACCGCCGAAAATGGCCAGTGGCCGAAAAGTTTGCTCAAACCTAGGGCTGGGCATTTCGTTCTGCTCACTCCGCGGAGAGAGCACTCGGAAGATGCCCAATCCTAGGAATGGTCGTTTCGAAAGTGCACAACCGAGCTCGGTCAACATTTCCAGAGAGATGTAGGTTGGCAACTCTGCTCGCTTATCAGCTAATCTGACTGAGGTCGTTTTCCTGTTGTTCCGTCGTGTTTATTTTCGGGTTATTTGCGTTTGCGGTAGTGCGTAGGTAATGGAATGCGTAGGTATGGAAGGGGCTTTCCGAGCAAAGTTGACCGAATATTGTCGTACAGTGAAAAACGGCGTACTCTTCACTGCAGCTCAGTATACCCGTCTCCTTGACGAAGTTAAAGGAGCTCTGCAGCGGCCACTGAGCGTTTTTTTCGGCCACTGAGCGACTTGTTCGGCCATTGGGCGTTTCAGATGCTCAATACCCGAATCAGGCATACCAACTGGATTATTTTCTAGCTCTTATCTTTGACGACTTCGGCCATTGAGCAAAGACAAATGCCCAGCCCTAGGTTAGAGCACATTTTTCGCCCAGTGGCCGTTTTCGCCGATTGAGTCCAACATCTATACTATCTAAGTAACAAAATTAAAAACTTTCTGTGTTTCAAAACTTCCGTTTCCTGAAGGATACCTCTCGGAGATTGTGATGAAAACTCGTCGCAGAACAAAAGATTTCCTTTAAACATTCGTATTTTTTTCAAAGTATTACATTTATAGCCGATTCAGGATATACTATGGACATAAAAAATCTTATCTCAGCAGCGAACTAAGAAAGCGGTCGACAGAATTTTACTCTCAATTCGATATACTAAAAGGTGGAATTCGAAACGATTCTTGATACAGCAAGCCATTCTTGATAAAGTAATTCTTGTATGCATGTAAGTAAAGTAAAAAAAAGTAAAGTAAACAAGGAATTTCACCTTGGATTTTCGTCCGACTACCCGGAGGTGTCGCGGACGTCGCCAGCCGTCCTCCAGAGGGGATCGGTACTAGGTCTGACGATTTCGCTCGTGGCTTCCCATTGCCTCACGCCCCTGGGTTGGGAGCGTTTTGGATTCACGTGATATCGAGATCAGAGGTGAACTGTCTAACGACAGGACAGGTATACTACACTTGATAGGACTTCAGCCCTAATCATTGGTGCCAGCCGGATTCGAACCGGGGCAATCAGTACTCCCACTGAAAGTAAACAGCTAGAGGACTGACGCCCCAGCTCGCTCGGACAACCTGTCCCCTTATGCATATAAGAAAACACTTTTTTGGTTGATTTTTGAAATTTCCACTAATGGAACTTCATTTGCATACCCCAGGTTTGTAGGTACCTTTCTGTTAGACGTTGAATTTCCTATAAAACTTCAAGGGTTATCTTACTTTTGGAACACCCGGCAAATTAAATGTGAAGAATAAAATAGAATTAAACTTATTTCTATTTTACAGGTTTCTGTGTACTTCGAAAATGCGAAATGTGGCCGACACGCGTTTCGTCGCTTCTTGTTCTTGTATGTTAAAATAGTTACTTTATAATATTTATCGTATACTCAATCTTCATTGCTATACATGCACGGAATAAACACAAATGAAGGTGCTTAAATTTCATGTACTTAACATTGAAGGAATTTTATAAAAATTATATCTCGTTTGTAAACATGTCAACTCATTTTATAGTCAGTGAAATTCTGCAGTTTAGAATTTAATTTGAACTGAGTTATGTTCTTTGAAGTTGACATTAGGTAAAATATCAATATTATTAATATATATTTATTATTGAATAATAAACCATTGTAATCGCTCTGGAAAAAAATTCTAACCCTCCGCTGAAAATTTCATGGTTTACGTTTCAAAGGGTGCAGAATCCGAATCTGCAATAAAAACTTTTCCGTCCGTCCGCCGTACGCCGTACGGACGATTTCTCCCAAACGGCTGGAGCAAAAGATCTGAAATTTTCATAAAAAATCCATCTTGGTCCGACGACGCCCCAATTCTTGAGCCAGCTCTCTCACTCAATTTAAAGTGCCCTTTAAGGGCTGTCAAAGTTTAGTAAAATCCCTAAAAACCTTAAAACAAGTCGAAGCGGCCTAAATTTGTACCTATTTGAAGAACATACCATAAGGAATCGAATGAGCCCCTCCCCAGGTCCGTAGGTCAAACCATTCCCGATGTATGGCCCGATTTATGGTGCCAACATTTGCGTTTTTTGGTTTATTATTGTTTGTTTGTAACCTAGTGATGCCGATAACGTCGAGTTGTAGTGAATGTGGATACTGGAGTGATAGCCGATGTGGATACTTGTAGTTTATAGCCGATACACGGGTTGAAGCATTCTGATATGAATGAAACGCTGATATTATATAGGTAAATATTATTCAATATTATTACTGGGGTTTATTATTCAATAGAGCACGTAAATCTGTTCTCACGCAAAATACCTATTTGGATTGATCATTTGATCATATTTGTGTGCCTCCTGAAATTGAATAATCTCTCTATCACCTGTGAAACACGGACACTGCAAATTCATTCAGTGGGGTTTATTATTCAATTTTATTCATTTGAGCTTGCAGCCATAATTTGAATTTCTACTAAGCTTTGGAGTGTGCATGTTTCACAGGTGATAGAGCGATTATTGAATTTCAGGAAGTACACAAATATGATCAACTGATCAATCGAAATAGGTATTTTGGTTGAGAACAGATTTACGTGCTCTATCCATATCTCCTGAAATTCAATAATCGCTCTATCATCTGTGAAACATGCACAATCCGAAGCTCAGTAGATATTCAAATCATGAATGCAAGCCAAATGAATAGAAAACGAAGAATAAACCCTACTGAAAGTAACCCCTTTATGCATAGAGATATGCATAGACCACGTAAATCGGTTCTCAACCAAAACACTTATTTGGATTGATAAGTTGATGATATTCGTGTGCCTCCTCTACATCAGTCTACCTTTGGCTACAAGTGCTAAAGGACTTGATAAATTATAGATGTTTTTATTGTGGGGGGGTATTGAGGTTCAATAAAAAACCCTGAATTCTTTCACTGGGGTTTATTATTCAATTGGCTTGAGTTCATGATTTGAATTTCTACTAAGCTTTGGAATGTGCGTGTTTCACAGGTGATAGAGCGATTATTGAATTTCAGGAGATATGCTTAGGGCACGTAAATCTGTTCTCAACCAGAATACCTATTTGGATTGTTCAGTTGATCATATTTGTGTGCCTCCTGGATTTCATTAATCACTCTATCACCTGTGAAACACGCACACTCCAAAGCTTAGTAGAAATTCAAGTCATGAACGCAAGCCAATTGAATAATAAACCCCAGTGAAAGAATTTGCAGCGTTTTTTAGATGTGTGTACGATGGCTAGGATAACATTAAATGAAAAAACGTTTGAAAACCTCAACCTATCTATACTTACGGGAAGAGGAATAATTCCTTTAAGACACTATAGATTACCTTGAAAGTGTTGAGGAGAATTATTTTTGGAGTATAATACAAAGTAACATTTGAATGTTCGATTTCAATCAAAATGAACCCACAACTTCGAAATTGTACTCGTGTCACGTATTGGCTAGGAATACGCTACTCCCTGCAGAAGAGGTGCCAGTACAACGGATTGCTACCCGGGAAGCGTTTTCGCTTGAACCCATGAACTGTTACGTATTCACCATAAACTTCATGGCCAGCGATGATTCTATAAAAAAATGGATTTATATCACGTATCTCTTCATTGGTGTTCTGAAAAATGATATTCTATTAAATAAAGGTTACCTAACCAAGATACAACATTGACTCCGTTAGGTCATTGTAATAGACCGATCATCTTCACCGAAGGGCTATTCAATAAGGAAATGTTACTTCCTTGTGTATTAATTGCATTTTGAACGAGAAGCTCCATTTTCACTCATCAATGCTCATGTTGTCTATTGAAAATGGCTCAGAAGCACCGCCATCTAAACCCGCATCCCATCTACGTCTACTCGGTTTTATCGAAGAGAACTAAAAACCCAAAGCTACAGGCTCATCCCTCGTGGAAAAAAAAATTATGAAAAAACAGCATATCGGAATAAATAGGATAAAGGAAAACACGTTAAAGGTGAAAGGGTTCGAGGGACTCGGGCTGCCCGGGAGAGTGGGGCCGGAACGGCGAGGCCCATAAACTCACGGCATCGCTGATGGATATCGCGCCCTTTCCCGAACTCCCTGCCGCCCTTCGGGATTTATATAACGCGGCCCAACCAACAAGGCCCTCTCTGCTTCATTGCCCCATGGAATAACACTTTTTGTTTTTTTCATGCTAAGCCGTTTTTACCTTCTTTTCTTCGATGGTATGTTTTTCTCAATTTCACGAACGGAGGAACCGAATACGTCTTTTGGTATAGTGGTTTTGAGAGAAAAAATTTGCCTACGAAAACAATACCTACATTGAGAAATCGTCGTTAAAAAATAGAAGCAAATAATCAACGGTATTGCACCTCCCAAGAGAAAGCTTACATGTTGTCTGAAATGTTCGAATCACAGTTATCTTCATACGAAGTAACATATTCAAAGTTTTCAAGAGACCATTAATGAAGAAGTCGATTCAGCTAAACAATTATCACCTTTCAATGAATAGCTTACCCCCACTCAAGTAGAAAACATGATAAGCCGCTTAATACCAAGAAAATCTCCAAAATATGATAATATTAACGCTCAAAACCTAAAACATTTCCCAAGATAAACACTGGTATTCTTGACACAGATTTTCAATGTCATGTAAAGAACCACACATTTTCCTGCCAAGTAGAAACACTCCAAAATCATATTAATACATAAGACTGGAAAACCGGTGAATGATCCACGTAGCTGTAGGATTCTTTAGCCTATTCCCCATACTCTGTAAAGTCTTCGAAAACGTACTCCTACCGAAACTTATTTCATTCCTCGGACCAGTAATACCAAACGTTCAGTACGGTTTCAGACCTCTACATTCGTGTCAGCAACAAATATGAGCTTATCGAGTCTCTCGAAAAAAGGGCCTCTAGTATTGGCTGATACTATGGTGGCCTCTGAAAATCAGTTTGCGTTGGATGAGGCTCTTGGCGAGCTCAACGAACGTCGACGTCCATCCCACAATCTTCTTGTCCACAAGCTCGAGGAGTGTGTTGCGTCCTCTCTCAATGAGCGTCAAGCTGATGATATGAGGTCACTGAAGGAGGAGCTTGCTGGTTGCTCTGTTAGTCTGGAAAACGTTTGCCGCAGATTGATTCGGATTGGAAAATTCAGTGACATTAATTCCCGTCCGCTGGTAGTAACCTTTGACTGTTCATCGTCTGCATCAAGGGTGCTCGTTGAAAATCGTGGCTAGCCGAAGCCACTGGCTATTTCACAGTATCACACGTTGATGGAAAGGAAGCTACTTCAGAGTTTGCGAACAGAACTCAAGGGTAGAATCGGTGGTGGGGAGCAGAACTCTACGATTCGCTATGATGGAGGGACGCTTAAGATTATTTCGCAGCCAGCTCACCGTTCCCCAGGCCAGAATTCCTCCACCTCTACTTCTAATCTGTCCAAAAACGTATAACACCAAGTTGGATCAGTTTCTGTATCAGTCTACCTCACTCCGGCAGTTGATTCTTCTGAACTTGGTCCTTCTCCTCTCGACACCTTATACAGAACCGACTGCTCAGTTCTCAATTCATCTGGATGTGGGGGGGGGGGGGGTTACAGTACGACGACGGTATGTACTCGAGGTCCTCTTCTCAATCGTTTGGTAGGTTTAAGTCTCTCATCAAGTCGTTCGTTTCTCAAACAGTGAACACCTTAGGTTAGGAGCCAACTTCAGGCTCGTCTGTAGGATCCTCAAGAGCTGGAAGTGACACCAATCACTGTTATCCTCAGATGAGTAGTTACTAGGAGGTCATTTTCGTGAAGAACTTGCCTAATTGCAGAAGGCAAATCAGGATGGACACTGCCGTTCTTATTTGTTGCATAAGAGCCGCGTGCATTGGTCGTGCAAAAGTAACAGTAATTTATATGGTTAATAGAGTCCATCTACATGTCGCAAAAACCATTAACTGATAATTATAATCTACAAACCTAGGCTTTCAACACAAGAAACACGTACTCTGTGAGGAGCGCCGAGTATGCATCAAGGAGTACCAAGGTGTTATTTTGACGCCAGAACACTACCACGAACATGACAATTTACAACAGGACGACTTAATCAGTTTTCACGGGTGGTACTGATTTGGAAACACTATGTCACTCATGCAAAACAGGACAATGAGGTGGTTGTAATTTACAGAAGTCATACGGATGATTCATATCATCGCACACGAGGCTCACACAAATATTATGCTAGATTTCAGGGGAGCGAACTCGTGCAGAGCAGTACGAACCGGTTCTCCAGTTTTAAAACATTGGATCGTGAATAATGATTCGCAGAAAAATTGGACGTGTTAGACAAAAAGTTCCAACGTATCTAGTCTCAGCAAGAAAAACACATTGCAAAAAGTATATAGATTTCCAAACTCAAAAGGCAAAGTCACTTAAACAATAGTTTTGGGGGAGAATACAGCTCGTGAAAAACTGATTTACCTGATTGACTAAGAGAGAAAATCTGTTTCCTCTTTCTTACAGTAGATGATAAATCACGACCAATAAAAGTGTGACAAAAAAAACAAGTAAAACCTTTCAGCAATGTAACAATGTGACATGTAGTTTATTTGTACTTCGGTGGGGAGAAAAGCCGCCTCCAGCGCAGTTGAAGTTAGAGCAACAGGATGTTCTGAGACAGGGATAAACTGAGACGACATGGATACTGACGTGAAAATACTTTCTGAAATAATGACGATAATTAATAAATCTGTACCTAGTTTTCCCTTTTTCCTTCCGCCGCCTTCATCCTGCTCCGAAACCTGCACAAGGAACACGAAATCATCTTCGACTTAATTGGTTGTAATTTTCCTCTAATCCCTTCCTAATGAAACCAATTAGCCATCTCTGCGGAATGCGAGTAATTTAGTACGAGACTCCGTGCGGCTTCTTGATTGCGATCCTCTCCCTCTTTTCCCGCCAAAATATGATTTGCTTAATTAATTTCAACGGAGGGAGAAGAAGAGGGTTGGATTAGTGACGATTTCTCTCGAAAGAGCCCAGGAAGCGGAGGGGAATTCGTGTTCCTTTTTCGATGAAAAAGTAATTTAATTAAAATACTTGGTTCGGACTCCGTTTCGTTCCATCCCCTTCTCGTGGACTTTTCAGTTGTTGTCGTCAAAGCCGGAGTTCCGGGAAGCGGAGGGGGGTTGGTCTCTTAAGAAAAACTTTTGGGTGAGCGGCGGCAGCTGGACCGTTAAGGACCTCCAAGTGACTCAAGTAGGTGATTCCAAGGTTTTCATTATTGTAATAAGTTGTACCCTTTCCGAACCGTTTTTGGGAAAGGTCGGTGGAATTGAGCCAATCTTTCTGCTGAGTTTGCCCAATAACTTAGAGCACTTGGAGGTGTTTTGATTGGCCAGTGGAAGTTATGGAATCTCTGAATCTTTGCTCGACGTATTGTTTTGTTTTCACTTTTGTAAGTGCACATTTCAAAACGAAACATTTAAAAAAGTGAAAATAGGAAAAAGAAGTAATAAACTTTTGCCATATTAACTGCGTTAGTTCTGCCACCACTATCTATTCGGTGATACAAACTAACCAGAAACTATAAGACAGTTGGGTGGTTAGGATGTGTTAACATTATCACAAGTAATCACTATTCGTGAAATTTTCAATTACTCTATTGGGTCCTCTTCAACTTCCTATCGAAGTCGAACACTGCTATTCAACTCCTACTCCGACCACAGATTATGATTTATTCATCCAATTGATCCGTTGTTAAAGTGAGAGCATAGCGAGCCAACAAACTAGACACACATAATTTTTCCTCGATACTAGATACTGTCCCCCAATGTTTTTAAAGCTGAGAAAACCAAGGTTTTGCGATTTTTAATTTTTGAAATGTTGTTAGAAATGATGACTCTAACGATTCTAAATCATATTTTTTAAATTGAAAACGGTGGTTAGAAATGGGGAAGTCTCATTCCAATAATCGGGTTCAGAATTAAAGATTGCCCTATTTTTCTCAAATGAAGGTCCGTTCATGTTTTGCGTTTTATACGTTCTGTTCATATTGCTTGTCATGTTTTTTCTGACAGTCCGATTGTCCTTGTAACTTGCTGCATTTCACAAGTTTGCTTCCGCAACCGTAGAATCATTCAAACTTTCATCACTATCGAATTTTTCTATCTTTCCTCAAATTTAGAGGGTGGTTGGGGAAAGCCGGCTCAATCGTTCCACATAAATTTGAATTCGATCGTATCATTATTCTATTCGCAATAGAGTTAGCCAAACAATATTTTTCTCACTCCCTGTGCGATTATTGTGTTAAACGAATTATACTTAAACAGTCAGAATGTGTTTATGACTTGATGGATAATTTAACACTACTATTTAATGTGAATATCATAGAAATTTTGAGTAACAAGTACTTCGGTGAAAATATTTTTTCGGGAAATGACGCATCGAAAGTTCCCCCAACGATGCGGGTTCATAAGGCTGCCGGATCAGAAGGGTATTGGCCAGTTTGCATAGATGGGTTTCAAGGGTTAAGAAGGGTAAACTTACGTTATACGGAAAAAGAAAATCTACGTAGAAGTCGACCGAACGAGAGGTGATCCGGTGGTGGGCATAAGGCAGAAAAAAGAATATGGCGAAGGGACGGCGAATAAGGTGGGAATATTCCGGTCACGGCTCCCTCTTTGGCATAACCCATTTGTGAGGTCTTTCTGATGGGTCACCCGAAAGCGCTTTGCTCGAGCGAAAGGACGACGATGGCAATCTTTCGGAAGATTGTCCAAAGAGGCAATCTCCGCAGGTCGAAATAAATCAAAAGGCGATTCCTACGGAGTCCGACTGAGGCATGCAAACAACTCCCTTATCCTGGAAAGGGCAGAGGGACATGTTCCCCTATCGCATCATCTTTACCACTGCACGTCACACTGATAAATGGTTATCGGATGACGCGCCTGAGCTTACATTATCTCTTTCCTCCCCTCTCTCCATTCTCCTGAACTTTTCCGTATACCTTCGTCCGTTTATGATTCTTTATTGCATTACGTTCGAATAAATTGCATAAACCAGGAAAGGAGCGACGGCATGAAAAGTTCAACTACATCCTACTTATGTGGCTTCCGCGGTTTCACGATCCCAACATCCGGAGATTCATAGGAAAGTAATGAAATCATGGTTTGGGGATGAGACATGCGGAGAGTATCTCATATGGAACAACTAATTCAAGCAGTAGTTCCAATCAAATCATCAATGCAAATATCAGTCGTTGTCGCGCTTATAGTCTTATAATATCTATAATATTTCGGCTGTATAAACCTGTTTTCGAAGCAAAAAAAAATTCAAATATCAATGCTATTGTTTATTAGCAACGAATGTCAAGTGGGAATGTTATATGTATTTTATGAGGTTTGGATATAAAATTAACCAAGAGATTTTTAATTTCCTCGGGTATGTGGACATCTTGGACATGTATTCTCATTCTCTCTCAAGTTGACGTTATTATCCGGGAAATCGGAAAAGCGTGCAAGAAGATCGGATGAGTGAACGAACAATGTTCACACCGTCGTCTTTACCAACGGTAATATTTCGTTATAAATCGGACGTTTCTAAGGTACAAGCTCAGGGAGAACTTCGAAATTGCTTACAACTGCAGTTGTACAGGGTGGGTCAACAAAACTTGCTGATTTGAAAGATCAATTCAAAAAAAAGTACCCAAGATATCATGCGATTCAAATTTTATTATGTAAACAAGATCTTCCAAATTTGTTTCATATGGTTTTAAAAATTGTACCTCAAATGACCCCCCCCCCCCATTTTCAATGCACTAAAACACTCGACTTCGGAAGTTTTGGTCCACGCGTCTGAGCATATCGAGGGGAATTTCAGCAATGGCTCGTCGAATATTATCCTTGAGTTGTCCTATGGTCGCAGGACGATCCACGGAAACAATGGACTTGAGATAGCCCCCCCCCCCCCCCAAATATCCCAGGGCGTTAAATCTGGAGACCGCGCAGGCCACTGCAGATCTCCTCTTAGTGAGATGAGTCGACCCTCAAACTTCTCGCAAAACTGCCATCACTGCTCTCGCTGTGTGTGCTGTTGCGCCATCTTGCTGGAAATAAACATTACCAAGGTCCATTTCTTCGAGGTAGTTGAAGTATCCACACAATTTGTATTGGTTTTGTTTGTTGACTACAAAGGTTGGCAGTTGATGATACTGATCAAAAACGGTCAGTAAACTCGAAATAGAATGGATTTGAAGCTATGAATTTATTCGTGTTGTCACATCTGTTTATGGTTCTCGGGTTTAAAATCTAGTCCGTTGGTCAATATTTTGATGGACTCTCACACTGTGTGAGTCACACAACGTGGACGTTCGTGTTCGAATGAGAAATGTAGATGGAACAACGTCTAGCTTGAATAAATAATTCTCCGACAGCTGTTTCTGTTAACTGCTCTCGGAACCGTCGGGAACACGGGTGGTCTGACGTGGCGGATGTTACGAGACAAACCCATTAGCTAATCGGGTTCTCGCTATATTTGGCACAGAAACGGTTCAATCATTAAGCGATCCAGAACTGAACTCATGACCGGAGATGACCTTTTGCCTTAGAGAGTAAAGGTGAATTCGAAGGTAACGATGTCAACAATTATTTCTGCTCCCTCCTCTCCCTCATACAAAAGGTAGGAAACATTTGTGTCTTCCTACACAAAAGTGTCTTTCAAGTCTTGCTATTTGCGGTATTCTTAACAGTGGGCAATCCCATGAGCATAATTGTAATTCTCCAGCTGGAACAACTCGGACTAAGATAGCTTCTTAAAAAGCTTTCACCAGTTATGCATATGTAATAGTGAGCTAACTATTTGCAGCGGGGGTTTTATAAGGTTACAAATTTGATTTCTAGGTTAAAATCGCATAATTCTGACAAAGCACACCGTCTAGGTTTGTGGTTGATTCCCAGTTCCAGGCAATATCTCTCACTAGCAATTACATTAACATTTTCATGAAATTTGTAGAGACTGTTTGATTAGTCGACTGCAAGTTTCGTCCATAGGGCCAATTCTAGTGTGAGCTTCTATGAACGGTACATTTCAGGGACATATTTTCGCTAAATCTGATGATCTAGAATTGGATTAAAATTGGAAGAAATTCAATTCAAGGATGGTTTAACGATACCATTCATGGATTTCGATTCAAAAGGAACATACGGATTTGCGGAAATTACAGACAAACGAATCAGTAGACATCAAAGTACGAAATGAAATTGGTGAATGACCGGCGCCAAAAACTATGAATACAAGAATTCGTTACTTAGTTCAACTGAGCTGTGTAGGTGTGTAAAAGCTTGAAAAGTAATTTGAGAAATTGATTATAAGGAAAAATTATGCATATTCTGATATTTCGCAAGTAGGCTTGTGAACAGAAAAATAAGAATGGACATTATTTGTATCATAATGGGCACTGATTTGAGTATTGCGTTGCCAGCATGAATAAATAGTACTTTTATACTGTGTGTCACACAATCTTTATTCAAATGCTAATAGTAACTTGTATTTGATTGTTGTAGCAATCTATCGTTTCCGTTTGGCATTGTATAGTACCCTCTCCCCAAATCACTAATTAAAACTAGCTCAATGTGATCACTAAGTGGACTAATTGAATTACCTTTGTGTGTTAGATGCACACTGAATGAAATGGCGTAGAAGGTTTTACGGACCATCATGACCTTCTGGTCGTGCGGTGTGGCCTATTCTAACCGGTGGATCTTGTGCTGTTTACTGGCAGCGTAGATAAACCCCCACGTGCTGATGTGTAAGTGTTAAAACCTATTACAGCATATTAATGCCGTCCATTCAAGGTGTCGGGACGGTAACAGGCAACGTATTGTGACAAAATATTTATTAATAATAACGGTATTGACTAGGTTTGACATGTCCATAATGAACTGGGAATAAGACTATATTATTAAAAGCTTCTGAATAAGTAATCACACTAGAGAAGTTACAGGATACGTATACTGAAAATCATAGGATCAACTCGTTTGAATAAGATCAATATGTATACCATTCGTGTTGAAATTACGCTATTCGTGCAACTACACGTGTTCATTTTTTAACATAAATATGACTTACATCCGACATTTTCGACTTTTGAAATGTTTCTTGTCTTCAAATACCCAAGATACGAAAAATATAAGCTTTTATCAAGTTCAAGTTTTAATTACTTCTAACTTGAAACCGTTGGAGAGTAGTAATCAACCTCAAAACTCAGCCACTACAGATTTTTCTGATAAAATAATAAACGCAAAGAAAAGTATCTTGTGAAAAGAAGCTCTAAAGCAGGGACCCCTCATGCTGAAAGAAATATGATGTGCCTTCAGTAAGGGTGCCGTGCAATCATTTTCGGCGCTTACGGCTTCTTCGGGGAATATTTCGCACATCGATAGGGAACTGATAATTTCTTATAATACTATTGAATATGATCCCTTCACCCCCCCCCCCCCTATTGTCCAAATTTCCTTGTATTTCACTGTTCAACAACAAAAAAATCCTATTATTCATTCAGGAATTGCTCCTCACTTAACTATCTATTCGGATCGGGTGATTGAATCGAATCAATCTTAACATTTGTCACATCGACGGAAATCCTTTTGCTTCTTCCCATCGTCAACTTAGTGCTGGTTCTAATACAATCCTCGCCACAATTAAAATTTCATGGTAAGAAACTTACCTTGCCAAGCCCGGAGATTTCTTTGGTTCCGAGACGTCGGAGTAGTGGCGGTGGAATCGGAGGAGGATGACGAGCTATTGCAACACTCATGCCTTCACCCTCGCTGGTCAGTCTTTTTTTTCTATGAGGTGAGCTACCAAGACTCATCTTCTGGGCGGCCCTAGAACGAAATTGAAAAAGTTTCAATTAAATAGTCGACGTATTCAAAGATAACGGTAATATTTGATTTTTGCAGCACAGAGTATTCAAGATGTGGAAGATGAAATTATGAAAAGTATTTTACAATAAAACTGTAATTTTGCGACTATCTTTATGATGGTGGTTTTACGAGCCCAGTACAGAAGAAGTCAGCACAGTCCTTGTTTGAATTGTAAAGCAATGTAGCACTTCTTGGTCAATATATTTGGGACTGCCACAACCTTCGGTTTACAGAATGAAATGCATTCTGTTGTTCTACTGCAAATACCTAGTATGATTTGAGGACAGTTTTATTTATATCTACAATTACTATATGATATTCATGGGTCAAATATCATTGTAATAAGAATCTTTGTAAACTAGGCTTTAGTATTCACAATGAAACTAAGCTTTATTAAAAGCTTTTATTTAACTTGCAATGTATGTTCGGGTAGAATCTTGCGACCCGATTTTGAAGCAGATACTCTCAACCGATTAAGCTGAAATTTTCTATGCACGTTTAAATTGGATGATAATACACGATTAAATGTGTGCCGTCATTCTAAATTCAATATGGCGGACGATCCAAGATGGCGGAACAGTCCTTTTTAATGCGTTTCTATAATATGGGTATCAAATGAAAGGGCTTGTTGAGAGTGACTCTAAAACTATGTGACGTCTTTCCAAATTCAATATGACGGACGATCCAAGATGGCGGAACAGTCATTTTTAATGCATTTCTGCAATATTGGTATCAAATGAAAGGGCTTGTTGAGAGTGACTCGAAAAGTAATGTGACGTCATTAAAATCCAATATGGCGGAACATCAAGATGGCGGAATAGTGATTTTAATCCATTTCTACAATATGGGTATCAAATGTAAGGGCTTGTTGAGAGGAAGAATGCTACCAATTGTTTTATGTTAGGCTTGAACGGTACACAGAATGCAGGGTATTACTGTCGAACACGCCGTTGTTTACTTAGGTCCGAGGATCTTTGCTGTTGGGCAAGCATACGTAGCCTTAAGTAGGGTAAAATCATTAGAAGGTCTCCTTATGGAAGAGCTAGACTGTTCTAAATTAACCGGCAAACGACCTTGCAACAATGATGCTTTGAATGACATGAACAGACTTAGAAACCTAGCTAGCGATGACTAAAAATTAATAAATAAATTGAACAAAAAACCTTTTCAAGAAAGCTCTTATTTAAATGCCCTAAAAAGAAGGAAATACATTTTCACTTACAAATTTTAACTGTCTACTTATAGCCCATAGACACAATTCATGAAATGTTCGTAAGTAGGTAGTATATAGGTGTCTGTAAGTATTTCTCTAATTAAACTGAAATAAAAAATGAACTTATCGGAATAAGTTGGTAAATGAAATAGGTACCTAGGAACTAGTTGATTTACACAAGCCTAAATCTCGCGACAAGCTTTTATGATTTTGTGAATTTATAAGTAAGAATTGATTTCCATCTTTTTAGGGCATTTAAATAAAAGGTTTTTTGTTTAATTTATATATTCACAATGAAACTAGGAGTAAACATATCCGTGGTTGTAAGGAACAAACAAAACATATGATGATACAAGAACACATGATGATAACGATTATGATGGATATTGAATGAATCATCACAATCAAAATGACAGAAACCAGAAAATGTAATTCAACTTTCTGAGATTGAATGAAATGTGGAAAAAAAAAAACGATGAAGTAAGTACAAGAACTTGTTTATTGGGAGCGAAAAGGCCAAACTTGTTTAGAAGATACTTGAACATTTTGAAAACCATCAATTTATTTACAATAGGTTTTTTTTTTGTAATAAGGTAACCTTTTTACGTTATAAATTCATCTATAAATAATGAGCAGTTTTGTTTTGGAACTACGTCTTATTTGCAGCGTAGAAATGATTATTCTGATTATGATGATTCATTCAATATCCATGATAATCGTTATCATCATGTGTTCTTGTATCATCATATGTTTTGTTTATTCCTTACAATCCACGGATATGTTCACTCCTAGTTTCTTGTGAAAAAATAAATTAAACAAAAAATCTTTTATTTAAATGCCCTAAAAAGAAGGAAATACACATTCGCTTACAAATTTTAACTGTCTACTATAAAGCCCATAGACTACTTGCATGACGTGTTGCGTAAGAAGGAACTATATAGTTATCTGAAAGTATTTCTCTAATTAAACTGAAATAAAAAATGAACTTATCGGAATAAGTTGGTAAATGAAATAGGTACCTAGGAACTAGTTGATTTACACAAGCCTAAATATCGCGACAAGCTTTTATGATTTTATGATTTTGTGAATTTGTGAATTTATTCGCAATAGGTTTTTTTTTTGTAATAAGGTAACCTTTTTACGTTATAAATTCATCTATAAATCATGAGCAGTTTTGATTTGGAACTACGTCTTATGTGCAGTGTAGAAGTGATTAAGACAATTTACGTCGAGTCCGTGACGCTAAGACTTGTTGTGTTGCTCCATCCATCCAGCATAGACTGCAGTGGCGTATACCTCGATGCAGCAGAGCCTGAACGGACCTGGAGGGATGTCCTTCTCCCGATTGAATGGGCTCAAACAACCCGGCAATCAACCGCCCGCTGTTCAACCCGCCGGTATCTCCGTGGATCCCAGTTCGTTAGGTCGGCCGGTCCAAGAAAAAAGCAGGTTCCTTCCACTCGCAGCTGGTACACTCAGTCTGTTTTGTCAGTTCTATCTCGTCTTACAAACTCGTCCCGGTGAAAATCTACGAGGAGGGGGGGGGGGGCTTTCTCTTCCTAAGCCCTTGGACACACAAAGGTCCGAGTTCTGGATTAAGCCCCTCTCTCACCGCCATCATCCTTCCTGTCGCTCTGTTGTCAATCTAAAAAGGGCCCGCAATCTCACGACAACATTTTTCATCCTCAGTTCAACGGGGCTTCCCGTCTAGTCCTTTACACCTGTAAACCTCAAAAGCCCTTGATATCACGCACCGTTTTTCTCTGTCAAAATATAACGACGCACGATCCAAAGAACAAAACTGGATAGAAATGCATACAGCCGTTTTACTGCTACAGAACTTCACTGATAGCTGAATGAACTAGAGTTCTTTTTTTGTCGCGGATGTTTTCAAAACGGATTTTGAATCCAAATGATCAAAACCTCTAGTAGACACCTATAACAACTCTCCCACCCAGTGACTTGGATTTCTTAACTCAGCTCTCGTTTCAGTTAAGAAAAATGATACACAGGAAAATGCCAATATGTAGTTGAAGAGCCGTTAATTTTATATTTTACGGAGGTTAATCATTTTTAGGGTGGATTGAAAAGTATCAAGATGATGAAGAGATTTGGATGATAAAGAGATTTGAGGTGTTCCCTTAACAAAGCTGTGAATTTTTTAAGATGGTGTACCAGTGTTTAGAACGATAGACTTAGTTTGACGGGTCGTTCTTCACCCTCCAAGATACATCATGTTTGATACCTGGGACGTAATCATATTACGTACCAAGTAGAGCGGTAAAATAGCTATGCGCCAAATTTTTCTTGTACACCCTACAAAGTTGAAATTGGACTGATAGCCTCTCTTGGGCATTAAGAGACGGATGAAATTACCATCCTGATCAGTTGATTGAGCTAAATGCTTTCCTAATCTTCCAAAAAAATTGAAATTCGACAGGAAGCTTCTCTGCCAGAGAATCTCTGTGGCAAAAGAGATTGTTATGTTTCTTAGAAACACTTCTAAATTCTTTAAATTAGACCAAATATTCTTTAATCTGCCATCAATTATGATTGATTGGAGGTAATACAATGATATTGTACTGGAATGATAATGGTTCATGTTGTCGCGCGTATGATGATGACGATTGCCAATCCGTTGTCCATAATACGACATTGACGCGGGGTTTTAATAGTAACGAAGTAGCTCACTTCACAGAGATCAACCATCTTAGATAATCATAAATTAATAGTTCTATCTTCATGTTTTGGAATTTTAGTCGGAGGAAGTGAGAAGGGTTTCACTTTCGTTCAATTTTTCTAAATACTAACGTCAACTTTCTATATTGTGCAGTAAAACATTTAGCACACGTTGCTATTTTTTCGTAACAGCTGAGGTGTCGAATCAAATCAATTTTCCTTCGAAATCCGTGTAAAGTTTTCAAACAGTTGATCATGGGGTGGATAATGAAGAATTTTTCAAGCGAAACGAAATTTGTTTGTCCATTATTCAAAAATGCCCATATCAGCTAACTTTAAAAAGATCGTTGATTAAGTTGCTGAAACCCAAATTAAAGTTTTTTTAAGAAGTTGAAAGTTAAGGCGTTAACTTAAATTCAAGTAATACGTAGTTGAATTCTGCCTGTTCACAACGGATATCTCAAAATCATCTTGAATTGAGTTGCTAGACAAATACTGTATACACTTCAGCGTGCAGTAAGGAAAGCACGTAGAAAACTAGAAGTCGTATTATAACCACTGGCCAATAGAATGTGCAAGAAAGTATCATATGAAAAACAAAGGATTGTCTCTATTTTCAGTTGGTAAGGGGCATTTGTTTAATTTACCTTACAAAATAGCTTCGAGGAGAAAAATCAAGAAAATACCAGAAGTCATGATAGTGTCTCGAACGCAACTGGCTGGAATATCTTTTCCCATTTCACGCTCCGTTGATCCCTTAAACCTTTTTACACCTACACCTAGTAGCTACGGAATTCTATTTTGTCCCCCTCCCCCCTCAATTTCTTTCATTTTTATGATCTCCGCGCAATTCCTTTCCCATTATTTCTTCCTAGTCTTCGGGGCCTTTTAAACCTTTTATTCCCTCAGTTCTATTACAGTTGGCGTTATGTCCAAAGGGGCCTCTACAGAAAGATCCTCTTTATAAAAATATAAGTAGCTTCCAGCACTTCGTCTTTTTTTTCTCCAAAGTAACGGATCCCTTCGTCCAAGGTAATACGTCCGTCGTTTCCTTGGTCATTTCTCTTAAGACGTAGCTTTATGTTTTTGGGTCCCCCAACAGCTTGGGACATGTAGGTTTTTCTTGTTTCATAGTTTACCCCGAAGAAAAATATGTGGCATCAAACTGCTACATGGAACTTTAGAAATCGCTGTATTCCATAGGTATTTCAATCATGCTGTATTTATAAAATTTAGGAGTACACCCTGAAAACATGACATCACACCGCACGAAATATATTGTTTTACTAAGTTACAATAAGGTGTAATTTAGCACTGGGGAACCGTTTTATAGACTACGTAAACTAGAAGTGCCAAGCATACAGCCTGACCCCTCTGCCACACATCAACAAAAATTATCTTCAGCACCCTCCTGTAATTTTTGAAACACCTAACAGTTTGAAAACGTACACTTTCCTTCTTTACAAGTTCCTTTCCCAGTTTCATGCGTTTCTGATTCTATATGAGTTGATGTCACAGCTGAAATTTTCAAAGCCATTACTTGTTGTTCACATTTACCGCTACATTAAAAGTTCTACTCGTCCTTACAATCACTGTACAGTCATAGCGGAACTTCCCGTCGTGCAACACTTTTTCATTCCGAAAATTATTGCATCTAAATTGTTGTAACTAAATTGTCAACTATTAACTTTATGACAAAAAAGGTGTATTGAATAATATTCTGATATCCAAAGGTTTTGAGTAGAGAACTACAGTTCTATGTCAATCTTTAAATACTTCCAAGTATGTATATTTCATTGTTATTCCAAAAACTGAACATTGCGTAGAGTGGAAAGATTTATTTAATATTTTGGTTAGTTAGCTTTTTCAATATTGCTCTTCTTGGCACCCAAATGTACAGAATTTGGAGGTTAACACTTGTTTCTTGGTCAGCTATAAAGTAGTAGTAAACAAAAACCAGAGTGTTTTACGGGTCAGCTGAGCGAGCGGCGAAACTATTTTCTTCATTAGTGAACCTTTGATGCTAACATTAAAGGTTATCAGGGTTGTGATGGATATGGTTAGTTGGCCCCTTCCCGATTTTAGAATCTGTCGCCTTGGGAGATGAGTCGGACGCCTGCAAGCGTCTGAATCATCCTCTGAGCGTGGCGGAGCATTAATAAATGTATCCACCTGCTCGGAAATGGCAACTAAAGCATTCCATCACCTCACATCCTAGCCTGAGCGTGGTTACGTCCATCGGCCCTTTTATTATTAAATCCCCCCCCCCTCCCCTGTGGCTGTATGCCCTTAGATATGATCAACTTTTAAATTGATCAAAAGTTGGCCCCTTCCCGATTTTAGAATCTGTCGCCTTGGGAGACGAGTCGGACGCCTGCAAGCGTCTGAATCATCCTCTGAGCGTGGCAGAGCATTAATAAATGTATCCACCTGCTCGGAAGGGGCAACTAAAGCATTCCATCACCTCGCAGGGTCCATATCAAAATTGGATTTTATCAAATTTTGATATGGACCCTGATCACGGTTTTAAGAAGCTAAATACCAACTGGACCTATGTTAATTTCCTCTTATCAGACTAAATTCAACTGTTTGAAAGTTGATAGTTAGGTAGTTGATTTCATGTGGTAAAGCAAAACCCCACCTATTTTTTTTTTTTTTTTTTTTTTTTTTTTTTTTTTTTAATGGGATGGGAGGAACCCCTGGTCACTGAGACCGCTGGGATCTATTGTGACACTTGACAGGGGGGGAAACCCCACCTAGGACTAGTAGTTCGAGAACCTGAGTTATAGTTCCCCTATAATTCACGTCGTTGATACAAAAAGGCCATTTACAGTAAGACCCGTGGGACGTTAAGGGAGTTATGATAACTTGGCTGAAGTTTTATCTCCGTCGGCGTGTTTGAGTTTCCTCGGTCGTAACCTACGAAATATCACGTTGAAGCTCAATGAAACCATTAACAGCAGTTCCCAGACAAATTTGTGTTCCAAAATAGCTTATGGTCCCAATGGTAAATTGATTTCTATGCCGCATAAGACTTCATTGTCAACTCACTATTTTGGGAACGGTGTTCATTGATTGATTGATTTACACTTCGTATTTCTCTGATCATCAGTTAGATCCGTTTTTTTACATTTGAAGCTAAGGAATGAAGAAAATAAAAAAGACGCTGGATAGAGGCACGAGTAATTAATGTTCTTCGTCTTCTAACGTCATCGGACGTTGCAAAATTCATTGTGTAGCATTTCCATGTCAAATGAAACCGCTTTCAAACGTACTGTATTTTGGTAGAACAATCAAATTTAGTAATATTTTTAATAATAAGATTTTCGGAAATCAATCAGAATTATCAATGCGACTCAATATAACTGCATTAGAATAGACATATATTAATCGGGGTGTCATGTGATCTATTCAGTCAACGGGAACCGTTAGGTTCCAATATCTGCTACTAGAGTAAAAATCATGCTGTTTGGTTCCAAAGTTCGCTAATAGAGTGAGTTGGCGTCGCTCTTTACTCATCGCCGTGAGAGATATCTGTCTATTGATAGGTGTGTTATGCTACGACGCCAGGGAATATCAAGGTTCAACGTTATTTAGGTCATTTTCGCATGAGATTTCATTCGACTTGGGAAAAAATTAATTTGGTTCGGGATGGGTTTATTTTGCTTGGAGTAGGTTACTTCCAGTCTGGAAAAGGTTTATTTGGACTTGGTGCGGTATATAATTTAAACTTGGTACACAGGCATGCTGTGCTATATCATCACTCATCTGATCAGCGTGGCTTTCTACTGTGTGTCCCTAAGGTCAGTTACCATTTCGGATTCAAAATTTGGGGTTCATAGGTTGAGACTCGACGGTGGATAAACACAATAATCGCGAGCGCAATAGCTCAATTTCCATTTTGCATTGTGTATTAAACGGGGGCTACGACGTTTTAGACGTTAACATAGAGGCCACGCGATAGTTTTATCACTGGTTTCGATCTATTTGTTCAAGTGATGTGTATGTTACTATAACTATTCATTTATTATATTTGTTCCTTCTCATTTTTAAGATTCAAGCGTGGTATCAAGACGTCCAAACGAAACCAAACACTGACCTCCGTGTAACACCTCAATCGACTGCCAATCCTCATTTGGCAATTATGTGGACCCACCGTCGAGTGTAGAATGAGTAGGAAGGAAATTGGTGTTCCTAGTCTATAAAATGTTCTTATGTTGTCTCGCTTATTCAGTAATTCCAAGGGTGAAAAAACTTGTATAAATATTTGTTTAAGATTCATTATAAAAATTTCTTGAAAAAGAATCTGATGAGTTCGAAACTATGTTCTCAACCTTCTAAAATGGTAGGTCTGGCCATGAAATTTGGAATAAGAGAGCGGAAATTTGGCTACGGGAATCGGTAATGTTTATAACACGTTCATCATAAGAAAGACTCATTGAACTGTCGGGGAAACCGAATGGTTTCGAATCGATAAGGGAAATAATTGAAATTATGAATGCAGAATGATAAACAAGATAATCCTCTTCTGGTCCGTTGTGTTCACCCCCGTTCATGAGTAAATGAATTGCGGTTTTATTCGCTTCACGTAATACTTCTTCATCCCGGGCCGATGTTTGCTCAGGGAGCTTCATCTCCCTTTGTTGGGGGGTCGTATGTGTTTGTGCTTAGCTGAACCAGCGGGAGTGCGCGGAGCCGGATAAGATTGAAAAGACGAAGCAGAAGATCATTCAATAGGTTCTCAGAAGAACCAGGCAGAGATACTGCGGCTCTTTGTTAGCCCTAGTATCCCTCCAGATTGTTGTGCAACCATCCGCGCCATCTTTGTGGCAAGTTGGACGGCCTTATCGATAAGTTCCATCTCTTCAAAATCCAACGAGGGACGAGATGTCGGAAGCTGCATCCACCCGCCCACTCCACGATGGAACCAATTTGGATAGGTCTCTTTGTTTTGATGGAAATGGGTTTATGTTACAAACCCGTCAACAAGATCCTATTAGAGATTTGATTTTGTAAAACACTCAACGCTGCCCGGAACGCCCATCTGCGCTCCATATCAATTCTTAAACACTCGTAGGCTACCAAATGGCTTTTGAAATGTATCACGAATTTCTTACATCGAAACTAAAATAATAACATCATGGAAATTTAGCCGGGTCCTTCAGTGGAAATTTGGTGCCAGGGAAGGAGATAATAAGCCAACAACTGAAAACATAGATTGATAAAGTACAGTTAGTCCATTACCAGTTAAATATCTTCATTAACTTCAGCCGATTTTACTCTCCGAACAAAGTGGAAAGTAATGGCCAGTGCCCAAGGTCTCAGGCAAACTGGGATAGATTAGACACATCCGTTCCATTACTGCGTGATAATTATAATGCCCATAATCACTTTCTTACATTCCCAACACAGTAGAAAATCAACAAAATTCGCACGATTATTCAGTCTTATTCAGTTTATCCGGGTCCTGATTGGCCTCCTCAGACTTCTTGAGGTGTAGTTGCTGTTCATTCGAAGGCTCCGTTGTTGTAGATACGCCAAAATAAATATGAATGTCCAGAAAACCAGCAAGCAGTCATGAGGGAAAAAGTGTGTCCACCAGTGGCGGCTCCTGCCCTGAAACCCCTAGGGTGCACCGATAACGTAAGGGACAATCACGAAGGAAACGTAAGACAAAACTGTGCTTTTCCCAGCTAAATACAAATTTCAAACACAAATAAGCAAAGGAGTTCAATCTTGCCCGCTTTCTCGGCTTCAAATCGTGAAACAAACGATTCATCCTCCTTTTAAAAGAACTTCACTAGTACGTACGTAAATACCTTTAGAAAAAAAAATTAAAAAAACAACAACATTGAAATGAGTCTTGAATTTCAGAAAACTGTATTGCAACAGTTGAAATTCAAACCTGCCCAGCAAGAACCATCGTGGAGGTGAATGCCCAATTTCATCTCTACCCAAGCTTCATTCCTAATATTGCAGCAAAGAAGACAATGGAAGCAGAGAAGTTTACTACTTCCATAACATCCGTAGAGAAAATCTACCTTTTCGTAGAACTGAGGGTTAGTAGAACTATCGTAGATTAGCGGGTGAGCAGGAGACTAGGAGTGCTCCCTGAAACTTCGGGCGCTCCCATTGGTTCATTCTTTGCACCTGGATAGAATCAAACGTTGTGTTCTCACAGGAAGGTCCTTCATTCGGTACTAGCGCCGTTCACAAACAGTTGGTACAACAAAGTGAAGCCACTGCTGCTCCGTATTCCCCGAAAGACAGTAGTTCTTTTAACCCGCATGCGTGCCTTCGACTGGGTTACATACCATCAAAGTGGAAACACGCCATCGTTATTCTTATTCACGAGCCTGGCAAACCTGCAAATTCTCCCTATAGCCATCGACCTATAAGTCTCCTACTTCTGATCTCTAAGATCTTTGGAAAACTACTGCTCCTCAAACTAATCTGCTATCTAGAGTGTCTTATTCCAGATACACAGTTTGGATTTAGAAACGCCCACTCTTGTCTTCATCAGCTGCACCGGGTGGTAGAAGAGATATTTACAAGGCAAAGCAGACCTGCGTAGGACTGTTTACTGATACACAGAAGGCGTTTGATCGGGTTTTGCTACTCGTTACACAGGCTTGATATTGAAAATAATAAACCAAAACAATGCGAAGGTATTCCCTTTAATACAGTGCATGTTCTCTCTGTAAATGCTCTCTCCTACGTGTTTGTATTTATGAAGAAATGTTCTTCACGGGGTCACAATAATTGTGAATGTTATGTAAAATATATATTAATCACTAAATCAAGGTACCGATTGAAATTGCAAATGGAGGAGTTTGGCAGTTAGTTAGATGATACGGGTAGGCTGTGAGCAGGCTTCATACTATGCACCTCAAAATGCGTTTAGTAACAATAGGCACCAAATACAGGAATAATAAAACTTTGCTAACTTTTTAATGAATTGCAGGTATTTTTGACGTGAAATGGTTATTTTTAATAATTAAAGAATTAATAATATTGTTGAGAAAGTTGGGAGCTTCCAGGAGGAAGGTTTGTGGAGTGGGAGAAGACATTTTGTCGGTTTTACAGGATGAAGGCATTATCACCGGTGTTGACTTTCTGAAACATTAGCTTTTCGTTTTAGCTCGAGAGCGACGAAAGGGGGAGCGGAAACCGGCATCAAGGAGAAGCTATAGAAGTCCCATCGCTGGAGGAGAACCTTCTCGGCGAAAGAACTCAGAAGTGAGAGAGGGGAGTCAGTTTCATTTATTGCGGCAGTCAGGGAGGTGTGAAATTGGAAAATCTCGATCTCTGAAGAGTTTCGCCCCCATCAACATACCGGGACGCCTCAACCCCCGGAGGGCGTCCCCTGGAGGGTACGTGGCCTGCGAGGAAAAACACGCTCCTTCCGACCCTTGGAATCCTTCTTTTCTCATGCCCAGTCCGAAAAAAGCGGAAATTGAATGGTACCCCATTGAATATATTCTAGCGTTGTGCATCTCTCGCTCATATACACGTAGATGCAGATAAATTCGTCTTTTGAGACCCTTGGCAACAGGAAGAAACTGAACAGCAATACCGTTACAGTGGAGGTCGTGGCGAGATTTGGTAACCCGTAAGAAGTCTTGTGCCAGTTCCCGCTACAACGGTGAGAGTAGAGATAGGAGACGGGTAAATACCCAAAAGGTAAAAACCCGGGTATTTTAATGAATTGGTAAAAACCCTAAAGTCATGTGTATTTTCGTTTTTACAGTAAATGCCACACATTTTATGAATTTTACATTCTTATGAACAAATGCAATATAAACTATACCTTCATTGTTAGAATATTTTTGCGCCGTTTGCCAACAACTTGGTGCAAGGCGACGCTGGGAAGCCTACAAAAGAAGTGTCCGGAGCCCGCTGAAGGAGCTATCAACAGCTTCAAAGGCTCGGCATGCGCTGTACAGTCTCAGTGCAAGTTGATGTGTCAAACATCAATGATTTAAACTATTGCAAAAATAGTTCGGGAAGCTAATTTAAAAATACCCGAATATTTGCCCAATCGGGTATTTTCCTTTGTGTTTTCCCTGGTATTTTCCCGAACTCGTGTATTTACCGGGTAAAATCCCATCTCTAGGTGAGAGTGAGTTCAGCATACGAACTATCCGTGCTAATTTGAAGTGGTGACCGGGATGCCCCTGCGATATGGTTATCACCTGGAGGAATGGTAAGGACAGGGGTGGTAATTGTTTCTTTTGGGAAGGCAACTTTGGGAAGGCATTCTGCCTATGGGGCATGAGTGAATGGGGACTAAGAACATCAATGCTAAGAGGGCCAGTGGTCGTAACCACACTCTGCTACAACGTATATGTAACCACGAGTTATGTACAACCCGAATCCTACGCGTTCTACAACTCATTTCCGACCAAAAGTGCCTCTTACGCAGGAATGGCCTTTCAGGAAATTTTCGTGCATATGAAGTCCGTCGGTCGGGAAACCGCTGTGCATACTCCCTTGCTGCTTCAGAAGCGTTACCATTGGCAAAACCGTACACAGAAATCATGTCAATTCAGAAGAAGCCTTTGTTCTAGGGATATCAATATCGGCAAATAATGTCGATATTCTTAAAAAGTATCGTTTTATTAAATCGATATACGCAAGGAAAATATCGATATTTTGATACATCGGACATCGGTATTTTCTTCAAACTTTAATCCGAATTACGTATGAGTCCAGTGAATAATTATTCGTTATTGAATTTCATTCTACTACAGGTGAAGAATTCAACCACTCAAAAATTCAATGAAACTTTATTCATGATAATAATTATGTACAGGATCCAGGGAAGTAAATTATCAATATTATGTAGGGTTGTTAAATCAATGTAAGTGAAGTAAGAAGGAAAACTGAAAAAAAGTCAATGAAACCAATATTGGTTGGGGATAGACGTGAGGAAAACCATCTGATTGACGTGCTCTCCAGTAAGGGTCGAACTAGCTAGAACCCAAGTCTCCAAGATGTCCCTTCCTTTTTTACCTACGATTCGCCTACCTCATCTGATATAATTCCCCTATTCTTCAATGGAAATTATAAAATTATTTTTGAGTAATAAGATGTAGGATAAAGTTGATATGATTATTTACGGCTGAAAAATATCGGATCCGATAGTGTCCAATTTAATGTCGATATATCGTAACAGAAAATAACGCCCAAAAATTTCGATATATCGACGGAAGAATATCGATATTTTGATATATTAATATTTTCTGGACATCCCTCGACGGTACCGCTGGAATTGCATTGCTCATAAACCAAAATATCCAAAGAAATGGAATCTTTGTGTGTTGCGGCCGATTGAAAGTTGCAGTGGAACTGTCACCTCTGAATGCTTATAATCTATTTATATACAAAGGACTAAAGAAGAAGTCACTGGTCCGTCGGTCCAACTACTCTTCGAGTCCCCTCCTCAGCTCGATCACATCATTCTCTCGTTTTCCGCCGAATATGCTGGACGTTTTCGCCATCTTTTCCAAAATTCTCCTCCTTTTTTGGCCTTCTCAAACCGTTGATCTTCGGCGTTCTTCAGTCTCTGTCTTCTCAAGTTGGACACATTTCCTGGATTATCCGAGACTTCACATTTCTGAAGGAAACGGTAAAAAGAACACTTGCCATTTCGACCTCGTGATCAACCCCTTTTGATCTCCTACATTCTCAGCGTCTGTAGGACCTGTATCTCTATCTGATTTTAATGTCTACATGTTCTCGAAATCCAGAAACGAGCATTCTAGTCTGCGATCTGTCAAGGACTCCCCTGCTCCATATCTCCTCGGAAGTTCCTCCCGTCTCCGGATTTGGTCGCCACGAGGTTCACCATCAATCTTGGTCAGCAATTTCCA
Organism: Creontiades dilutus; assembly: GCA_031894815.1. Classification (NCBI taxonomy): domain Eukaryota; kingdom Metazoa; phylum Arthropoda; class Insecta; order Hemiptera; family Miridae; genus Creontiades; species Creontiades dilutus. The sequence goes on from JAVIWC010004232.1 coordinate 91,017, forward strand.
TTTTTGTTCTATTGAACATTATCCATTTAAAGTCTCGAAAGAACCTTCTGAAACGTCACGTCACAATTAACAAAAATTATTTTCCGATTTGTACAGAGCTCTTAGGGACTATCTATATCTATACTCTCAAGTCGCAACTGCCACATACTGATTGATACCAATATTGAATTTTTTAATAATTTTTACAAGAGTTGTAAATGTACTTTCTTTCTTTTTTTCATGGAAATACAGTCCATTTCTTTCAATTATATCAAATATCCATTTATCGTTGAACTAATTGGTTGTTAATTAAAACACCCCTATTCACGAAACATTGCGATCAGGTCAAGGAAGTTGGTTAACACTTCACCACTCCAGCTTCCAATATCTGAATTGTCCAGATGCCCTAAACACAAGCCACTAGGAAGAAAATCAGTCACTGAATCCACGTTTCTTACCCCACTTCAAGGAAGAAATGAAATCTAGGAAAACCTCTCGTGTGAGCCAATACCAGTTGATGCAATTTCAACGGAATTCGTAGATTTTTAAGTCGCGTCCCCATAACGCATATTGTACCATTGTAGGAATTTTAATTCGTTGCTCGTTTCGCTCTTGATCACCTGAGTCAGCCGAATATCTATTTTCTGTGTCTAGATTAATCTAGAAAGAACCACAGAAGATACCATCAACATTTCAGCTTTCTAGTTGGATCAGGGTAAAAAATACTGTTTGCTGAGCGGAAGCGACCTCGCCTGAACACTAAAAACTGCGTGAGTTCATTTTTCAACATTGACTTGCTTAAAGTGGTTCGGTATACCTTGTCTACGGTACAGTCCCTTTCCAACTAATGGCTGCAACGAATTCTGCAGTAATCACTTACTTCACTCAAACTTCTCAAAAAGACACGCTTCGTACGAAAACCTTCTTAAACCATCAGAAACCTCAATGAACTGAACAGAAATTGTCAACATCCCGTTCGTCACAGTTCTATTCTTGCATGGTTTTCCCTAATCACTCTACAAAATCTAGGAAAAATATTCCAAGGTGAATTTTTGAATGGTTATACTTTTCCGAACCGAATGATACCAATCACGAATGCTGAATACGGAAACTAGGGGAGCACTAATGTCTCCAAGTTATGCAACTTAAAATCGGGAATTCGATAATCCACACACGGAACTTACTCTACCGACTATCCTAAGAGGTCTAGCGGTCGGGAAACAGTATTGAATTTAAAAAAGGTCTTGAAAAGTCGGGAATTAGCAGAGAAATTCATATATATAAGTCTGAAGTTTGTTACCGAAACAATATAGGTTGGAATTTACTAAGATTCAATAAGTGCCTTGCGTTTTATTTTGTCAAGGTTAAATTTATTTTATGAACTCAAGTTTAACTTGCATAAAGGTAAGTAAATGTTCTTATTCAGATAATTAATTGTACATTTTCTGTACCTTTTACGAATGTGTATAAGTACGAATTAAATAATAGTAATAAAAGTAAATAATCTGAACACGATAAAATTTTCTAGGTTTGTCTTGAAAAAGGAATCATTTTTGTGCGATAAGGCATAATCTCGAAACAGGGTCAAATAAAGAAAACATAATTTGAAATAGGCCTATATTGATGGCCTTGAAGTGATACAAGACATTTTACTTCCATTCAGTAAGGTATGTCCTCTTGGTATTGGTTTATTATTCAATAATAAACCTTTGTAATCGCTCTGGAAAAAGAAAATTCTAATCCCCCTGAAATTTTCATGATTTACGTTTCAAAGGGCGTAGAATCCGAATCTGCAATAAAAAATTTTCCGTCCGTCTGCCGCACGCCGTACGCACAATTTCTCCCAAACGCAAAAGATCTGAAATTTTCAGGAAAAATCCATCTTGGTCCGACGACGCCCCAATTCTTGAGCCAGCTCCCTCACTCAATTTAAAGTGCCCTTTAAGGGCTGTCAAAGTTTTGTAAAATCCCTAAAAAACCTCAAAACAAGTCAAGGCGGCCTAAATGTGTAGGTACTTATTTTTAAGAACATACCTCGACGAATCGAATGAGCCCCTCCCCAGGTCCGTAGGTCAAACCATTCCCGATCTATGGTCCGATTTATGGTGCCAACATTTGCGTTTTTTGGTTTATTATTGTTTGTTTGTAACCTAGATATGTCCGGCCGATAGCGTCGAGTTGTAGTGAATGTGGATACTGGAGTGATAGCCGATGTGGATACTTGTAGTTTATAGCCGATACACGGGTTGAAGCATTCTGATATGCATGAAGCGCTGATAATATATAGGTAAATATTATTCAATGTTATTACTGGGGTTCATTATTGAATATTGTTGCTGGGGTTTATTAGTCAATATTATTACTGGGGTAAATAAGTATTCGTTCACTGGGGTTATTATTCAATTGGCTTGCGTTCATGATTTGAATCTTACTAAGCTTCGGAGTGTGAGTGTTTTACAGGTGATACAGCGATTATTGAATTTCAGGAGATATGCATAGACCACGTAAATCGGTTCTCAAGCAAAACACCTATTTGGATTGATCAGTTGATGATATTTTTGTGCCTCCTCTACATCAGACTACCTTCGGCTACATCGTTTAAATTTGGATTTGGGGAAGTTTTAAAGGACTTGATACGAGTGTTAAAGGACTTGATAAATTATAGATGTTTTTACTCTGGGGGGGGGTATTGAGGTTCAATAAAAAACGCTGCAAATTCTTTCACTGGGGTTTATTATTCATTTGGCTTGCGTTCATGATTTGAATTTCTACTAACCTTTGGAGTGTGCGTGTTTCACTGGATGGAGCGATTATTGAATTTCAGGAGATTTGAATGGAGCACCTAAATCTGTTCTCAACCAAAATACCTATTTGGATTTATCAGTTGATCATATTTGTGTGCCTCCTGAAATTCAATAATCGCTCTATCCTGTGAAATATGCACACTCCAAAGCTTAGTAGAAATTCAAATCATGAATGCAAGCCAATTGAATAATAAACCCCAGTGAATGAATTTGCAGCGTTTTTTTAATTCTAATGATATCTTTTCATATTCTCGCATGTTCACCTGAGAGAAAAGTTCTTTTTATTTTAATATAAGATGAATATATTACCGCGTAAAAGTCTGGAAATTTGTGGAAAAAGTCTTGAAAAGTCTGGAAAAAGTCTTGAATTCATTTTTGAATAATTGCTAGACACCCTGTAAGAGTATATTCAACTTGAAAGTTGATCGCCTGATCAACGTGTTTTCCCATCTTCCTTTCAATCAACTTCACTTCATACAACACTACTCCGTACCGTTTCATAACTCTTCCCGGGGTCCATTCTTTGGCAGATGCCAATTTATCCCAAACTTCTATTCCCTCTCTAAATTTCTGTTTTCATTCCTGTTTGTTTTACAGGTGAATTCCTGTTTCATCAATTGAACGACTCGAGTAGATCAATAAAAGTTGGAACCTTTTGGTCCTGATAATCAGAGTTTCAATCCCAGCACCGTCCAACCAAGAGAGAACTCCAAGCACCAGTACCAAGTTGGTAAGAGACGGTGAAGTGGGTATACAGGACCCGCACGACCGCCAGGTCTTGAGGGTGGGGTCGGTCTTGCCCCTTGATGTCCCCAATCGCCAAACCGAGTCCGTGGGTGGGTAGTTCATTATCCTTTATATCTACAGGGGAAGTACTTAATGTTTTTAGATTCAGAGGACAAACTTTCTTGCACGGAATCAAAATTCTCTCTCGCAATCAGAGATTCAAACCATTCTAGGTAAATACCTTCCGGTATGAGCAAGTGTGGACGTGTCCACTGATCCTTGTAAGAAACTGCATTTTTACAGCTTCCATATAATTTTAAAGAAATTTTCAAGAAATATGCGTTTGGAATGTAGCCAAACCATACCAAGAGAAACTAAAACTAAAAGAATAAAACTAAATAAAACTTCAAGAATTATGATGTTTGTAGATAGCCTATGTATCAAAACTGTAGTAAAAGATAAAAATGTAACAAAATTGTGTGTGAACAGTTTTAATTTTCTCTTAATGATCAAAAAATGATATGGTAAACAATTTAGATTTACTTAATGGGGAGGATTCCCAGTTCTACGGTCTACGGTGAATAGCTACCCACTTGTTTATAAATAAATAAATGTATATATAGTCGTAATTATTCAATTACAATAATATCGTGGGTCAACAGAGAAGAAGTACCTACGGATAATGCATTACATAATCAATTTATTTCATGACATGTATGTTTTAAGTTTGGGGAATTAGGTAAAATTAGAAAACCCTAATAGGGGTTACTGCGTGCTAGGTGTTTATGAATGTTTAAATTTATGGAAAGCTCCGAAATTAATTAATAGGACTCACCCCTTGCGTTTGCGATTACCCTCGCGCAATGGGATCACCGCAAAATACCACGTAAAGTGAAAACCCCATCTTACGTCAGCAGCGTCACCCCGATCAAGGGCAATTAATCATGGAATATTAGGCGGCTAAGTGCATTTAGTGGGGTCTTTGAAATCCTTTAATAAGTTTCTCGACCCGGCAGAGAAGTGTTGGGCTGTAACGGAGAGAATCCCGTATATGCAAATAGGTGAAGTGCCTCCCGGTTGGGGGCACAAGGGAGGGGGAAGCCATATTGGATCTGTCCGGGATTTATGCTCGGCAATAAAACGAGAAATATAAAGGGCAACTTTCCCGCGCGAGGGTATCGTCGTTCTTATCATTGCTACACCTAGAGCCATCCAGAGCGATATTAAATCAAAGGGAGGAAAAAGCTGTGCCAAAAAACGATGTGTACGAATACCACGTGGAATACTTTTATCGTTTCTCTTCCCTCTTATGATTCTCGTCTGGGCTTTTGTGAGTGATGGTAACCGTGAAATGATCGCACCAACACCTGCTTCTTGTAAATTGCCGTTTTTTACGTATTTTAGATTGAGTGGATTACAAATTTTTAGTTGGTTTGAATCAAATCAACAAAAATTAATTCTGTAAAATAAGACTGTGGGTTCCTTAGGGTCGTTCCACAATGAAGTATAGTGGTTTAGCGGAAAATTTAAGTTTTCTCAGATGAGACTCAAGTCAGGGAGTTATTCAGTTCTCTCCTAAAGATTTCTCGTCAAATAAAATTTTGGATATGAATATTTCTCACACTTCTATCGTCACATTTGCCATAAAAATTATAAATGGATTTTGTTTTTCCTTTTACGTCAGTTGCTCAAGAAAAACTGAAGTAACTCGAAAATTTCGTCATCTTTACGACCAACAACCCAAACCACCGGGGTTTTTTTTTTCAACTTCTGCTCGTTGTTTGGTTTACGAGCCCGTATAATTTAATTTAAGAACGGTCGTTATGGAACTGTTCCATCAGTTAACTGCCGGGGCCCTTGACGCTAACGAAAGGGTAGGTAACGACTTCATGTCATGCTATTCCGTCGTGAAGGAGTCAGTCTGAAATGTCCCCATCCTGGACGTAGTTACTGCTGTGCTCGAGATCCCTTTTTAGTCTGGTTACTTAACAAGACTGTGAAGTAATATTAATTAATTGTATTATATAGAATGTTCGTGGGTTATTTTTCTTCCCTTATCTGTTCACATTGTTACCTACCTGCCGAATTCGAACGGAAGATTCGATGATTCACCAGTTCTTGCTCGTATTTGATCGTAATTTGGCAGTTGAGTATCATCTTGTTATTATTATTATTAATTTTTTTTTGGGTGTGTGTACGGAATTTGTGAAGACTATATCAAGGGAACTTGTAAATATGTGAGTTATCATAATATTCGTCGGGGAACTCTATTTACCAAACTGAGCTGGGCGACAGAATCCTCCTGCACCATGAACAAGTCTCATTCAATTTATCCTGATTTGCTCGTTCCGTACGTACATCTTATTTTAAGTCATAAATAGTGCAAAAGAACGAGGAGTAATCCATTTCAGTTATACTAGTAGAAGTGCTAAGAAACCATATATTTCTGCTAGATACCGTTATCAGTTCTAAAGATCATTGTTGAACGATATGATCCGAGCGGAGAATTGCTCTTGCATTATCACAAACTTCCGTCCAGTTCATTTTATTCGGGTTCGTTGTAATTCCATTGAAAATACTGGTTAATGACAGTTTAAAAGAGCTCAAGTTAAATCCAGGGGGTCGCCCAATAATGCCAAAAGATCTATGCATGGGGTCAACATTTGCCAAACTGATCTGACGTGGATTTTCCCATCCATCATCACAAACATAGTCCATTCATTCGGCTTTGCTTGTTCTTAATCAATAATTTTTTTTTTAAATAATACTTTGAAAGAACCAGGTGCAGTTCGTTTCAGGGAGACTAGAAACAGTTCCAAAAGGTTATTATGAAACTGTATATATGAGCGCGACGAAGAACGACTTTTGAGAAGCAACAGAACTTTTATTGCAATTATTGAATCGATTTTTTTTAAGGGCTTAAATCCACTCAACCTAACTTACGGGAAATTGGGAAGAACTTTCGGAAAGTCCTTGGATAAACTTTTTTGGAGAAACTATTCAGTAAGTTCAATGGATTTTCATGTTTTTCAACTTTTTTTTTGCAATTTTTACACCCCTTCTAGCGGACATCAATTACGCCTTCAAAGAAATCGATGTACTCAGGGGTAATGTTCCACGTAATTCACTCTAGAAATTTAATTGGAATTATTTGCTAAGTTTAACATGTTTCATAGTCCTTTAAAAGTAATTGAATATGTAAGAAATGAAATATTTTATTGTAGAAAAAATGTATAGGGCGTGAAACATGAAAATGCTTTCAGAAACCATGTACAATATCATGTAGTCATTTTCGTCAACAGCTGAGTCCGGCTCATCAGAAGTTGTGGTCAAATTAAAAATTTGTTGGTAAAAATCTTGATGCTCGTTCGGAATGTAGTGGAGCATTTTTCTCTAATGTGGAGTAGAACTCAAAGGGGAAGAGTCACCCAATTCGAAGCAAGCATTTGAGAAACACGAGGTAAAAGAGGGAACAAAATATTGCGAAGAACCATCGATCTTTGAACTCAAAGTATCAAATAACATGTCGCTTTTTTTCTTCATTCTTCCTGTTCAAGGTCAAAGTTGTACAGATGAGTAATTCCTAGAACAATCACTCAAGCAATCTGCGTTTTCTTTTCTTACTCTCTTCTTCTTCGCTCTTTTAAATGAGATGTGATTTTTCAACCGCCGTTTTCATCGTGTAAAAGCATTAAATCGAGTGTCATTCCAATTGCCAACCATGCGCCACCCCTACAGAACCACAAGATGCCAGAAAACAAAAATGGAAAAATTTCGGACCTACGCCTTTTTAATAAAAACGCTGCAAATTCTTTCACTGGGGTTTATTATTCAATTGGCTTGCGTTCATGATTTGAATTTCTACTAAGCTTTGGAGTGTGCGTGTTTCACAGGATACGGCAATTATTGAATTTCATGAGGCACGCAAATATGATCAACTGATCAATCCAAATAGGTATTTTGATTGAGAACAGATTCACGTACTCCATGCATATCTCCTGAACCTCAATAATCGCTCTATCCTGTGAAAAAAGCACACTCCAAAGCTTAGTAGAAATTCAAATCATGAACGCAAGCCAATTGAATAATAAACCCCAGTGAAAGAATTTGCAGCGTTTTTTATTGAATCTCTATCCCCCCCCCCCCCCCCCACAATAAAAACATCTATAATTTATGAACTCCTTTAGAACTCGTATTGCGTTAAAACTTCACCAAATCCAAATTTAAACGATGTAGACAAAGGTAGACAGATGTAGAGGAGGCACACAAATATCATCAACTGATCGATCCAAATAGGTGCTTTGGATGAGAACCGATTTACGTGCTCCATGCATATCTCCTGAAATTCAATAATCGCTTTATCACCTGTAAAACACGCACACTCCGAAGCTTGGTAAGATTCAAATCATGAACGCAAGCCAATTGAATAATAAACCCCAGTGAAAGAATACTTATTTACCCCAGTGATAATATTGAATAATAAAACCCGAGTAATAATGTTGAATAATATTTACCTATATATTATCCGCGTTTCATGCATATCAGAATGCTTCAACCCGTGTATCGGCTACTAACTACACTACATATATTCACATCGGCTATCACTTCAGTATCCACATTCACTACAACTCGACGCTATCGGCCGGACATCACTATTTTACAAGCAAACAATAATAAACCAAAAAACGCTGCAAATTCTTTCACTGGGGTTTATTATTCAATTGGCTTGCGTTCATGATTTGAATTTCGACTAAGCTTTGGAGTGTGCGTGTTTCACAGGTGATAGAGCTGATTATTGAATTTCATGAGGCACACAAATATGATCAACTGATAAATCCAAATAGGTATTTTGATTGAGAACAGATTTACGTGCTCCATGCATATCTCCTGAACTTCAATAATCGCTCTATCCTGTGAAAAAAGCACACTCCAAAGCTTAGTAGAAATTCAAATCATGAACGCAAGCCAATTGAATAATAAACCCCAGTGAAAGAATTTGCAGCGTTTTTTTATTGAATCTCAATCCCTCCCTCCCCCCCCCCCCCCCCACAATAAAAACATCTATAATTTATGTAGTCCTTTAGAACTCGTATTGCGTTAAAACTTCACCAAATCCAAATTTAAACGATGTAGACAAAGGTAGACAGATGTAGAGGAGGCACACAAATATCATCAACTGATCGATCCAAATAGGTGTTTTGGATGAGAACCGATTTACGTGGTCTATGCATATCTCCTGAAATTCAATACCTAATCGCTCTACCACCTGTAAAAAACGCACACTCCGAAGCTCAGTAAGATTCAAAACATGAACGCTAGCCAATTGAATAATAAACCCCAGTGAAAGAATACTTATTTACCCCAGTGATAATATTGAATAATAAACCCCAGTAATAATATTGAATAACATTTACCTATATATTATCAGCGTTTCATTATCAGAATGCTTCAACTCGTGTATCGGCTACTAACTACACTACAAATATTCACATCGGCTATCACTTCAGTATCCACATTCACTACAACTCGACGCTATCGGCCGGACATCACTGTTTTTCAAGCAAACAATAATAAACCAAAAAACGCTGCAAATTCTTTCACTGGGGTCATTCATTTCATTTAATTGGCTTGCGTTCATGGTTTGAATTTCGACTAAGCTTTGGAGTGTGCGTGTTTCAGAGGATAGGGCAATTATTGAATTTCATGAGGCACGCAAATATGATCAACTGATCAATCCAAATAGGTATTTTGATTGAGAACAGATTTACGTACTCCATGCATATCTCCTGAACTTCAATAATCGCTCTATCCTGTGAAACACGCACACTCCAAAGCTTTGTAGAAATTCAAATCATGAATCATTGAATAACAAACCCCAGTGAAAGAATTTGCAGCGTTTATTATTGAATCTCAATACCCCCCCCCTCCCCCCAAAATAAAAACATCCATGATTTATCAAGTCCTTTGTCGAGTGCTCGTATTGCGTTAAAGCTTCCCCAAACCCAAATTTAAACGATGTAGCCAAAGGTAGAATGTGTTGAGGAGGCACACAAATATCATCAACTGATCAATCCAAATAGGTATTTTGGTTGAGAACAGATATACGTGGTCTATGCATATCTCCTGAAATTCAATAATCGCTCTATCGCCTGTAAAACACGCACACTCCATAGCTTAGTACAAATTCAAATCATGAACGCAAGCCAATTGAATAATAAACCCCAGTGAAAGAATACTTATCTACCTCAGTAATAATGTTGAATAATATACCCCAGTAATGATATTAAATAATATTTACCTATATATTATCAGCGTTTCATGCATATCAGAATGCCTCAACCCGTGTATCGGCTATAAACTACAAGTATCCACATCGGCTATCACTCCAGTATCCACATTCACTACAACTCGACGCTATCAGCCGGACATCACTATGTTACACACAAACAATAATAAACGAAAAAACGCAAATGTCGGCACCATACATCGGGAATGGCCTACGGAGGTAGGGAAGGGCTCATTCGATTCCTCATGGTATGTTCTTCAAATGGAGAAAAATTTAGGCCGATTCTACTTGTTTTGAGGTTTTTAGGGATTTTACAAAACTTTTACAGCCCTTAAAGGGCACTTTAAATTGAGTGAGAGAGCTGGCTCGAGAATTGGGGCGTCGTCGGACCAACATGAATTTTTCCTGAAAATTTCAGATTGTTTGCTCCAGCCGTTTCGGAGATAGCCGGTACGGCGTACGGCGGACGGACGGAAAATTTTGGTTTATTATTCAATAATAAACCATTGTAATATCTCTGGAAAAAAAATTCTAACCCCCCTGAAAATTTCATGGTTTACGTTTCAAAGGGTGTAGAATCCAAATCTGCAATAAAAAATTTTCCATCCATCCGCCGTACGCCGTACGCACGTACGCCGTACGCACGATATCTCCGAAACGGCTGGAGCAAAAAATCTGAAATTTTCAGGAAAAATCCATCTTGGTCCGACGACGCCCCAATTCGTGAGCCAGTGCCCTTTAAGGGCTGTAAAAGTTTGTAAAATCTCTGAAAACCTCAAAACTAGTCGAATCGGCCTAAATATTTTCCTATTTGAAGAACATACTATGAGGAATCGAATGAGCCCTTTCCCACGTCCGTAGGTCAAACCATTCCCGATGTATGGCCCGATTTATGATGCCAACATTTGCGTTTTTTGGTTTATTATTGTTTGTAACCTAGTGATGTCCGGCCGGTAGCGTCGATTTGTAGTGAATGTGGATACTGGAGTGATAGCCGATGTGAATACTTGTAGTGTAGTTAGTAGCCGATACACGGGTTGAAGCATTCTGATATGCATGAAACGCTGATAATATATAGGTAAATATATTATTCAATATTATTACTGGGGTTTATTGTTCAATATTATTACTGGGGTAAATAAGTATTCTTTCACTGGGGTTTATTATTCAATTGGCTTGCTTTCATGATTTGAATCTTACTAAGCTTCGGAGTGTGCGTGTTTTACAGGTGATAGAGCGATTATTGAATTTCAGGAGATATGCATAGACCACGTAAATCGGTTCTCATCCATAACACCTATTTGGATTGATCTGTTGATGATATTTGTGTGCCTCCTCTACATCAGTTAGAATTTTTGTTTATTATTCAATAATAAACAATTGTACATCGTTCAAATTCTTTGAAAATTTTATGGTTTACGGAAGGTGTTAACGCAATAAAAATTTTTCCGTCCGTCCGCCGTAAACGATTTTTCCCAAACGGCTGCAATAAATTATAGATGTTTTTATTTGGTCCGACGACGTATTCATGAGCCAGCTCTCTCTCTCAATTTAAAAAGGGCTGTCAAAGTTTTGTAAAATTCTTTCAGTCGAAGCGGCCTAAATTTATTCTATTTGAAGCGTTCATGATTTGAATTTCCGTAGGTCAAACTATGTCCCGATGTATTTCCCGATTTATGGTGCCAAGATTTTTGGTTTATTATTGTTTGTTTGTAACCTAGTGTTGGAATAATTAACCAAAATCTATTTATTAGTTTGCTACGAACGAACGCGAATGTTTGATATTTTGCAACATACCCATAGGGTAGTAAATTAATCAGGTGCATGCGAAACAAACTAAATTTGTTGTGCCATCACTTACTCCCTCTGTAGTAAGGTTAGTCTCTAAGCCTTAAAATACAAAATCAAGGTTTATTAACAAAAAACCCGTTCCAAATATTTTTATGGAAATACGACAGAGCGTGCGACATTTATGGTCATGTTTTGTTTCCATTTCCTGCCTTGATGTTCTTCCGAGTCTTATGCAATTGTTGAGGTGTTGGATGATTTCGGGTTTTTTGACTTTTGTTCTGATACAAAATAAGGCAGTTTCAATCGGTCAATCGGTTCTCAATTAAGAGCATGAAAACTATTTCTCTTTGGAAATATAGAACAAATGCACAACATTTTTTATTGACCGATTGAAACTGCGATATTTTATATCAGAACAAAAGTAAGAACGAAAGTCAACAAACACCATTATTGGTTTAAATGAACCTTCTTATGCTGGTTCTCAAGGCTTCTTCTCTCTGTCTAACCTGCTAAAAACGTGTGTGCAAAGATGTCTCAAGAGCTTTTTGTACAAAAAAGTTATTATTTTAAATTGCTACCGGTTTCAGCGTACACTTGTACTGCAGAAGCTTGTTTACGAATGTTTCAGGTTCCGTGTCTATTTTTGTTCCTCATAAAATTCTCTTGGGATTCTTATTTCCTCCCGAATGTCATGTGTGGTACAAAAAATAGTGATGTGTCGAAGTGCGGCTCCCAGCCCTAATGAAACTGTGGGCAACACATCTGTCCATTTGAGCTTGTTGTGCATTTTTATTGCCATTTTCAGAGTCAACCGCAGTCTTCCCATTTCCCGTTGAACCGTGGGTGGTATGGTACTATATTTCCAATACAAGTTCAGTTCAGTTCAGTTTTTTTAATGGATTCGATCGAAACAGTCGAAACCTCTGTTGGAGAACTCCGAATCGGGTGATTCATGAATTCTACAATGTTACAACTACTGTTTCATCAGTAATGCTTTCTCTTCTTTTTTTAATATCAATTACTTCTATTCAAATCGTGAATCTATCGATCAAGTTATACAGTGAGTAAATCCGCCAGATGATGGTAGAGGTCCAATAATGTCAATACGTCAATAAACGAAGTATTGTGTTTCAAAATTTCGAATTTGTTCTTTCCGTATCCAATACAAGAACCAGTCCAATCTCTTGGCGTTCCTGCCCGAACAAACTTTGAAACTACTAGTTTTATCATCGATCTAATTCCAGGGTGTAGCATGGTATAGATTTGTTGAAAAAAATCTTCACGAAATCTTTTTGGTACAAATGATATGCTATTGTTGATATATGTCACACCGAAGTACCTACTTTTCCGGCGAGGAGTTCATAATGCCTAAATTTAAATTACATTCTATTTTTTATATCATCCTATTTTGGATCATCTTCCATTATGGGATCCGCTGGTCTGCCTCAGGCTATGAGAATTCGACCGAGAACTGCACCATCTTCCTAACTTTATAGCCTCCGAGTTAATAGCCTCACAATTTCGTCTGGTGTGTCATAATTTTTCGAGTGACTCTTCGCTAACAACTATTACTTTTGACAGAATTCGGTAGTTTATCCAACCGAAGTGTTTTATGTAGCTTTTCTGAACTATCCTTTCATTTTCAACAGCTGACTTGGTTCGAGATCTCTTGATTTTAACCGGTGGAAATTTTTCTGAGCGGTTTATGCACGCTCTCTTTGAAAAGTTTAAGCAGTCTTGATTTTGCTAAGCTATATTCATTAATATCGTTTCCTTCAGCGACATCCCGACTATTTTCAAATAATTTCGGTTCCAAATGATTGAATTTTTAGTTCTAATCTCTTCGCTTTGACACGGTAAAACCAAATTTTGGGGGATTTTGAACCAGAATGAAAGTAGTTAAACACTTTATGAACTGACTTCTTCATTTCCACCTTGCTGCCGTCCCGCACCTGCTACTTCTTCATCCATCATAATGTAGAAATTCATAAATTGTACGTGTTTCAGAACAAAGGGGAGCACCAATATTATTAAACGATAATTTTGAGTGGAATGAAGAACAGCTTTTGAAAGGCAACAAAACTTCCAATGGAACCTTTGTTTGATACTAACCATTGCAAAAGTTTGTTTCTTTTCATGATACCTATAAAAGACTAAATTCGTTAGGTTTATGCTGAACAAATTACGTTTTTGTACCTACAAGATCATAAATATTCTTGATTAATACCGTTATTAATGTCAGATATCATTATTTACCATTTGATCCAAGCAACATTATTTCTAATGGATCTTTTTCGATATTATTAAATATCCAAGTACAATCTCCTCTACTTGCTGGCCGAGGGAAAAGTTACTTTGGTGAAATATGATGCGTTAGTTGGGATTATAAGTTTAAAACTATAACAAAGTGCATTTGAAGCTTGCAGGATGAATTTTAGTTGTCGTTTAATGAATTGTCCAACTCATTGTGTATTACACTCTAATCAACGTCATTCTCTCGTGTACCGGCAATGAGCCTTTCCCTTTGCTCAACCTTGCAAAGCAATTCGAACGAATAAAGTAGAATGGTCTACAACAGAGGGGACCGAGTGAATGAAAACCGTTTGAAATAAACATGGTGGTCAAGAATCAGACGGCAAGCGGGCACAGAGATGGCTGGGTTCGGTTGTCACTTGATCCGCTCACAGCCGCTGACACCGCCAGCCCTTTTCCCGCTAATTAACTGCCGAGCCAGCCACAATCATGACATCATCCGGTTAATTGAACATACCTCACTTTCCGTTTTCCCCTCAAACGAACCCCAATCACGCGGGATAGCCATGGTGGACTGCTTATGCCTTTTTTTTCTTCGCTGTTCAAACAATAGATGTATGTAAGCACGTAGATTAAGCGAGTCGAGGAGTGTGACTCTGGGTGAGTTGCTTCATTTGAAATCCGTGTCCGTGTCTCTATCTCTATTTCTTTATCTATATAGAATATCTATTTCTCCTATCGATATAGGTCCACGCTTCCGATGTGTGTTCCAATGTATTCTGTCTAGTTTGCTGATATGGATGATTGAAGAAGAAGAAGAAGAAGATAGATGGATGATTGCTCCGCTCGCATCTCAAAAACAGAAAAATTTCCTAAACAATCCATCTAGTAAAGTATAGATCAGTTGTTGAAATGGATCAGAATGAATCATGAACATATCGATTGAATACTTATCTCTGAGTATTTATCCTCCCCTTCTCATTGGTTCATTTACAAAACTTTCGATATGTGTGAGAGATTGCAATGGGGTTGCGTGCGGGACCAGACTTGAACAGCACCAAGGGCTGAGTTTTCTACTTCCCAATTCCTTGAAATCAGGTAATTTGAGGGTTGGGCTGAATTTTCCACTTGCTGCAGGGGTCGCATTACGGTTCGGACTGAATTTTCTACTTCTAGAAGGGATTTGAGCTCAATCTTCCGTCGCTCACATCGAGTTCCTTGAACGTAACTCAACGCAGAAGTTGAATGTTATTCAGCACTATTGGTAACGTTGTTGATTGGAGGATGGAGGGTTTGGGATCAAGGCGATGGAGTGGGTTCTGGAGAGGCAACGGGTTTGAGATCATCGGAGGCCAGTGGTTTGGGATCAAAGGGATCTACGCCCTTTTGCAAACCAAGTCGAAAGAGGAGTATGCAAAATTCTGGATGGCGGTGAAATCGCTGAGTTTGTCATTAGTGAAGGAAGATGTGCAATTCGAATTAATGCATGTAGACTTCGAGAAAGCTGCCCATCAAGCCATCTCAGACACTTTTCCTGACTGTGAACTCTACGGTTGTACGTTTCATCTGTTACAAGCTTGGCACCGTCGCATCAAACGGAATAAAGTCTTGCGAAGGCACTATTCAAAGAAAACGGAAGTAGGCCTGTGGCTTCGTTGTTTTTTTGGGCTGAACTTCGTAACGCCTGATTTGGTTTATAACGCATTCACCACTTTAATGCAAAATGCCCCCACGGAAGTTATGGAATTCAGCTATTACCCGCACACCAACTACATTGAAGAGGACTCTTCGTTTCCCCTCTTTTGGGCCTCTGCTCCTTCAGAAAATACGTTGAGAACGACAAACGGTGCTGAAACATTTCACAGCGACTTTAATAAACAATTTTACACTCCTCACCCCAACATCCATCTCATGATCTCCGTATTGAAATAAATTCAAGTGGAAAGCGAGTTGAAGATAGCCAGCGTGAACAAAGGTACCCATAAATCTAACTTGAACTGATTAAACTACCTAATAAATAAAACTAAAACTAATGACTCGAAACTAATTTGTCTAACCAACTTAAACTAGTGAAAGAAACTCAACAATAAATAACATACAGAAAAAAATCAAAAACTATTTTGTTTAGGAACAGTTTGCTTGCCTAAGAGGACTACAAGAGACATGCTCGAATATTTAAATCAAGTGTGGAAGAAATATTACGACGACAGGGACATACTCGACTACCTCCTCAGCGTGGGGCTTAGGAGTGAGCAGTTTGATAAGCAAGACTAGTGATGGGCAGCAGGCAAAAGACGACGAATGGAATCATTCCGAATTTTTTTATTAGGCAGGTACCTACGTAAAATCAAATGCATGCATTTCAAGATGTTTTTTCGTGATCCCAAACCGGTGGTCTGCCTAAACCAAATTATCCCAATCCCGTTGCGTCTTTGTCCCAAACCCGTTGAGTTTCCGCCCCATGATCCCAAACCCGGATCCCCCGTTGATTGTAACAAAATTCATTGTTTATGTGGTAAGTGGAAGATTAAGAAATAGATATTGTGACATTTATTTGGTTTTAGTCAAATATATCCTAAAGATTATTATGATGACCAATGATGTACAAAAATTCACAATGTCCATATTTAGTATATGTATAATTTTTTTCTCGCTAGACTGGAAAATTAGGAAACCACCCTCTCTAAAGTTGGAAACACCAAGCCAAACTCGACCCTTTTGACTCCCTCAAATCCTTATGTATTCCAACTGAGGGTTATAGCCGTAATCCGTAAGATAGCACTGTTTGCCTCATTCTTCATAAACCAGACTCCTCGCCCTGACTTCGGTGTTTGCGTAGCTACACTCAAAACCCTTCCAGCCTCTTCTACACTCATGGAGGGTGAGGCACTTAACCATGCTGTAATTAATTTTTCTTCTTATTCCCCCAACCCGTCAACGTCTTCCCAAATAAACACCGGTACGTTCCATTGTTTACTTAGTTTAATACACTTTTCCTCTCTTAAGTCCCAACTCGAAGACATTATTTGTTCGTGGTTCAAAATAAACGTTTTACTTTTAGCGGAAAGGCTGTATAAAAGTTTATAAGCTAAGTCGACTGCAAATATTGGTCACGTCAAGAGGCTTAGAAAAAATTAAATAGTTACCTTTTTGAAGTTTTTGACCTAAACTTAAAAAACATACCTATACCTAATCGAATATCCCGTTCCAATACTTCATGAAGCCACATCTACTCTATATAACATAATTAAAACGCAATTAGATTGAAAGAAAGTAACGGTTACTTGGAAACATCAAGTTTTCATGGGAAAAAATAACATCAACATTTAATTGTTATGTTTATATTCAATCGAATATTATTCATAATATTGTTTGTATTAAACTACATAGTTAAAACAGATCTTGGAAATCAAATTCCTTCTGCAGAACTGGCCACACAGGAGGGTTTTGGAATTCTGCTGATATATCTCCGAGTTACGGATTTCCCATCTTTGCTACTGCAAATATTGTTTTGGCAGATTCGATAACGATCCTCACAGATGTGATTGAGGTATCCAATGGATGGAGCAAAACAGTCAAATCTGCCGTTTGAATATGTGGGTAGTGAGTAAATTAATTATACTATATATCTATATTATTCGTACATATAAATTTATGTTTGGATATTAACATGCTTTTTTCTTTTTAATTGAATTTACGCCAGAAGGGTATCTAAGATACCTTAGATGGTTTAGTTCCTTAGTAGAAGCTGAGAGAAGAATCAAATTACATTGTTCCGACTTGAAAGGTAACTCAGGTTTTTTTGGAGCAAACAATCGATTGTTCCATTAACTAGTTGAGTTCCAAATGGTATTGGGAGGTCCATCAGGAGTATTGGATCACCCGCATTGTGACCCATTCTTTGTTGAGAAGACGGAACGGAAAAGAGAGCACGTATTTTCATGTCACGAACTAAGCTTGTATCAAGATAAGATAGAGCAGATACGAAAGAAGCTTTGTTTGAAACGTAGGCGTAGGCTCATTTAAAAACTCTAAGGCGGAACGAAGTTCCTAGTATCTTATATGTCAAATAAAATAACGTATGTCACACTTCAGGGGAATCTGCCTATATGAAAGACAGCTTCAACGGTTTCCTGGTGGTGGAGGTGGGACGATGCAATGCTAAGGATTCGACAATGATCACGACGCTTCACGACCGTTCTCTACACATTTTAGGATAAATTCAACTGAAATTGTTTCTGATAATAATAATAAAAGTATTTAGAGAACATATATTGGGTAAGTAGGTTGGTATACTTGATTTGGCTGGCGTGACTTTATTAGTTTTCCTACACATTAAAAACTGGGATTGAAGGCGTTTTCAACGAGCGTGGGAGGTTGTGGAAATGGGTTCGCTGCGCTATCAGTGTACGAGACCTTCCCCGCTAAAGAGCCGTCTATGGCGCGGTTAGGCGTCGTAAAGGACCGTCATATCTCGGCAAAACCACGCGCCCAACCTCCTATGAAAGCCCCATGGGAAAGGAGAAGACGCCCCATTGAATAAACAACACCCATTAGCGAGCATCCTCGGAACTTGTTGCCCCCTTCTATACCGACGATACCTATTAAAGCGCACGCTGTCGGGCACAATCCCAACTTGACACACATGATTACAACAACTATTGCAGCCTTGGAACTCCCTCAACCACCTCCACCCTCACACACCCTTGTTTCGCACTGGCAGTTTGAGCTTCCTTCTCTTCAGTGAACAGCCCTCGGGCGCTAATTGGACACGAGTTTCCCAAAAGTTTGCCTTTAGAAGCATCGAACATGATTTCGCGCCACTGATTTTCTTCAAATCCTACATTTTTTTTTGTTTATTATTACCAATAAAAAACGATTGTAGTCGGCATCAAGTATCCCCCCCCCCCTTCACAAAAATCATCTGCAATTAGTACTTATGCAATGTCTATGCCTGTATTAGGTACAGATAGAACCGGATGTTGGTCGATCATTGGATGTGCATAATGAATTTTAATAAATTCATGATGTACATCCAATTATATTTTTTAAAAACTGCAAATCATGATTCATGTAGTAGGAAGCAAGTCCATACAGGCCATTTTTTAGATTTCTTAATTAAACTTTTTTAATCCAATTGAACCTCTAGCACCAAATTACTGAATATGAAACACCTATCTACCCTTCATTAGTAGATCGCAGTTGATAAAGGTTTCATAAAATCGATTTCTCAAGCAGTCAATACACAGGGTGGCTCTTAATGAACGAACCACTCTTTCTATTTCCGTTGATTGTGGAGAAATAAAAAAACTTGTCGAAGTAACCTCCCCTTATTTTTTTGAAAAGAATTCAACCATTGCATTTTTTTCGCATCGAGCATGCGCGCACCAACTTTGTTTTTTCAAATGGAACTCCCCAATTTTTATTGCAGATTCGGATTCTATATCCAACTTTATGAAATCGACGACGACTTTTTTTTTTGACGCACCCAGGAGGCCCCAGATGCGCCCAAAGTTTTCCTACGCCTGAAACGTGGTGGTTTAAAGAAAAATGAAAAATCACCTTGTCCTGGCTCTTGATTGTTTTTGTTTTAGTTAGAGAGTTTTTAGGCAAGCGGCTCGGTTCCTGCGCCGAGAAGGATACTCGGAGAAAACAGGAATGTTATGGTGCCAAATACGTTTGAATAAAATTGATCCACTAGAGGTAAACAACTTGGATTTATCGCCGAACTCTAGAACTGCTTATCTGCTGCATTTTGTGATGAGACGTTACAAACCAATCACGTTACAACTTCCCAAGTTGATCCTTGTTTACTTGATATGCATCTTTATTTTGAAGATACGTATCTTCAGTCGAGAGAAGCAAGTGATCCGGTTGGTAGTCTCACTGTGAACGTCCTCGAGTGAGGGTAAGGGAAAATGAATCACATCGTCTCGACCAGATAATTTAAATACTAACCCACCAGCCTAAAAACTGGTCTTACTAAAAATGCGAGGGTTAAATTCTTTGCAAAAAAATAACGGGACGTTACTTCGACAAGTTTTTTGATTCCTTCACAATCAACGGAAACAGAAAGGGTGGTTCGTTCATTAAGAGCCAGCCTGTATAGGCGACAAAAGTTATAAGTAATTGGATTTCTACAGGAGAGAATTCCAATGGAATATCACATGTTACGATTGGCATAGAAGAAAAAGAAAAAGAAAATTGTATATTAGAAGAAAATTATGTTTTACAAAATTTCAAAGTACAGAATAAACATTACCGCATGGTTAATGAACCGTCTGCGGGGGTAGGGGATTAAAAAGTCAATTACGAAATGGACGGATACCGTTATTTTTCTCGTACTTTGAAAAAGGCTAAAAGGGGAAATATAAGAATTAGTATTGTTATGTGAATTGTTGTTGCTAAACAATTTTGTACATATATATATGACTCGTGACTATTGAATGGGGTGCAAAAAAAAAAGAAAAAAAAAAGAAGTAAAATGTTCTTCAACGGGTCACCAATTGAACTCCCTGGTCAAAAAAGTTCTGTAATGTCAGGCCAGACGATAATACTTCACCAGTTTCGAACAGTTGGGGCCGCTGACAGTGCCGGTACTCCTAAGATGGGCACGCGAGATTCAGCCAGAGTAGGGCAGATACAGAGGAATTGATGAAGATCTTCTCTCTCCTGAAAGTTGCATAGCGAGCAGAGATCGGATTGGTCAGTGAGGTAAAGCTTGGCTTTCAGGTTCAGTGTTTCTGACCCAGGAAAGAGGAACCCACGTCTAGTGTGAGGCTGCCACACCTGATGCCAGGATCCAGCTCCCTGTAAAGAGTAAGCTTCTCCGACGCACCTGCCCTATCTTCAAACGAGGCTCTCCATTCTGCAACAAATCCGTGCGAAATGGACTTTACATCCTGTCCCGAAATTCTCGGATCCTTTGAGCGAAGGTTGTTGGCCGCACCATATTTCTCAGCCATATTTGACCATTCCTTTGCCCCCCAGACATAGGTCTCCACAACTTCTGCAGCTACTCTCCAGGGAAGTCGTGTGGGGGCCATGTAAGGAACGTTCAGCAAATAATCATGGTGAGAGCGAAGGGTGAATGAAGATGTTGTCTCCAAGCACGTTTCCAAGTGCAGTAGGTACCCTGGGGTGTGTCTGGGTAAAAAGAAGAGCCTCCTGATGAATGACAGCTGAACCCCTTCCACTGAATCGTACTCGCGGAAACCCCATACGTGGAAACCATAACATAGCATGACTCTGACAATGGCGTTGGAGATGTGGACCTTATTCATAGAGGGAATACGCACATTATCAAAAACATTGCCCCATAGAGAATTCATTGCCTATTTAGCAAGGGAAGCTTTTCGTTTCAAATGCTTGATCAATGCCAACCAAGGGGTCAAAGTCACACCAAGGAACACATACTCGTTGACTATATGAATTGCTAATCTTCCAAAGTGGCATTGCTCCGACTGTCGACGCCTACCTCCTCGCTGAAATATCATAACCTTGGATTTAGGTAGGTTCAACGTATCCTCCACTGCTCGCAAAACTACCCTAGAACGTCTATATTTTGCTGTAGTTCTTCTAGGCTCTCCGCAAGTAGCACCAAGTCATCAGCATAGAGAAGCACTCTTATCAAGGTATCGCCCAGTCGCACACCATATTCCAAATGATCTTCCAAGTCGTTGAGGTAGATACCAAACAACAATGGGTTCAAGGGACAGCCCTTCTTTACGCCCACACCTACAGGAGACTACTCGATTCTCCCCTCAGACGTCCAAACTGCTGCGCGAACGTCTGAGTACAAGCTCCGGAGGACGCTAATGAATTTGGTTGAAACACCTGCAGCGTACAACTTACTGAACAGCAAGTCCCTGTCAATAGTGTCAAATGCAGCCTTAAAGTCAACGAAAAAGGCGTGTCTTGCATTGTGGTTTGCTTAGTCGCACGTGAATGACCCCGTGAGGACAAAGATGGAGTAAATTGTCGAGTAACCCTTCCTTAACCTAGACTTGCTCTCAGAAAGAACTCCAAAGCTGTCCACAAATTCCGTTAGCCGATTAACCATCATGCTGGAAAGAATCTTAGCAAAGCAGTTGAGGAAGGATAATCCTCTGAAATTTTCAACACAAGCTGGGTCTTTTCGATCTTTTCTGCAGCGGGTAAATCACAGCTTCTCTGAAAGATGAAGGTACAGAGCCACTTTCCCATACAGAAGCGTAGAAGGATAGCAGAACATCCCGGAACTCACGACAGGAGTGCTTGAAACACTGGAAGGGAACACTATCACGATTGGCGTAGGTGATAGAACACTTTTCACCAAGTTTACACCAAATCGCATTCGCATAACGTGTTGGTGACGTTCTTTTCACCTGACTGTCATAACTGAGAAGAGGCGATTTCCAATCGGCCCATTCGATTAATTGAACTAAGTGTCCATTCAATATCCTAACAGAAAACTTCAATAGATGTTCCGAATGTTAGAGAAATTTAAGGATATAACTTGAATTGATTTGGTAGTCTTTATCCTGAACGTAAATTACCAAATTTTCGAAGTTTACATTTTTTTCTTGGTCAGTAGCGAAGGTTGAGTTTTGGAAATATCCAACCGAAATGTCGTATTTCAGATGTTTTTCTGATTAATAGAGGATGCAGGGTGTGACGCTCATTAGGTTTTTGAGATGAGATCTCAACTCCAGCTCTGTTACATCTGACACCTTATTAAGCACGTCTAGTATCAAGTATCACATATTGAAGCGAAGCTTATGCTAGGGAGGTCCGCCGATTCTGGTAACCGCGCACGGCAAGTATATTGGTCAATAATTTTCGGTTCAGTACGTTGTCACTTGCCAGCTGGCACGCTTGATAGTCCCAATAGTAGTAATAACCGATTTCTTTGTTCTGTAACAATACATATGTCCTCGTGAATTTCATTGAAACTTGTCACAAGTCTCCCATTTTTTCCTCAATAATTTTTCTAGGACCTGGAAAAAAGGAGGAAGACGAGGATGCCGTCTAACGTCTTGGAATACGGTCTCGATACGGAGGAAAGTTGGGCAGCGGGCGCCCACCTCACGGGTAGAGAGTACTCCACTACTCTCCCGCGCAGCTATAACTTGTCACAACTCAAAGAGCCTCCATCGTCCGTTCGTAAGACGGTAACGCCTCACCGAAAAATACTCTATTTTTAGAACCGCCATATGTTCTATGCTCACACAAACAAGGCCACCAACACACCCTCAACACATACTCATAGATCCATCCAGTAAATCGGAAGCTCACGATAAATCTTTCGTGTGAGAACGTGTCATTATAAATACCGAAAGAGTAGCTCCTAATGTGCCTCTATTAACAAGCTTCCTCGTTAAAGTGTATATTTTGGTGCGCTCTTGGCAACACATGAGATGACTCATCAAAACTGAAGCACAGAAAATATTTCATTTTAAGATTGATATTGAACATTAAAGGTGTTCTTTCAAAATGTGAACTTTACTGTGGAACGAGTAATTTGAATTAACTACTTAGTGTAGTTGTAGAGATATTAATTTATGTGATTTAAACGCACGGGGGACCCATCAAAGTATCTAATAAACTTCCAAATGGAGTTCTGAAAAATGGATGAACAGAATGAATTTCCGATTCATGAAGAATAAAAATGCACTCCAATCAGAAAATACTGCAGATCGACTATACGAGGAACTAATTGAACATAACAAATGAAAAAACGCTGCAAATTCTTTCACTGGAGTTTATTATTCAATTTTATTCATTTAGCTTGCATTCATGATTTGAATTTCTACTAAGCTTTAGAGTGTGCGTGTTTCACAGGTGATAAGTAGAGCGATTATTGAATTTCAGGAGGCACACAAATATGATCAGCTGATCAATCGAAATAGGTATTTTGGTTGAGAACCGATTTAAGTGCTCTATGCATACCTCCTGAAATTCAATAATCACCTGTGAAACACGCACACTCCAAAGCTTAGTAGAAATTCAAATCATTAATGATATTGAATAATAAAACCCAGTGAAAATTATCTGGTAATTAGCAGCGTTTCATGCATATCAGAAGGCTTCAACCCGTGTGTCGGCCATACCTTTTAGGAGTTCGCTCCAGTATCCACATTCACTACATCACTAGGTTACCTACTGCAATAAAAAAAATTTAAAAAAAAACCACTGTTGTTTTTGCTTAGATCGCAGTAACCTAGTGATGTAGTGAATGTGGATGCAAATGTTGGCAGCATAAATCGGGTCATACATCGGGAATGGTTTGAGCTACGAACGTGGGGACGGGGGCATTCGATTCCTAATGGAAAGTTATTTAAAAAAAGTCCATATTTAGGCTCCTTGCTTTCTTTTGAGGTTTTTAGGTATTTTACATAACTTTGACAACCCGTAAAGGGCACTTTAAATTAAGTGAGAGAGCTGAAATGAAAAATAAGTTTATTCCATTAATTAATAAGAACAAAAGCAACAAAAGTAAAGGTAACTTGTTATGTTATATCTATAACGGTAATTATTATAAATCGGAACACCCCACTTTTTGGAACGCAGTTCCGTGCTAAGTGGGGGAGTAGGCCTAACCATGTTGACTATAATTGTAAACAGGTAATTATCACCTATGCACCATCCCACGCTTGGTATGAATTAAAAACTATTAAGCTTAACTGCTATGTACTGCCTATTACAATTCAAGTTCTCACATCTTAGCAATTTAAACCTAAATATAAATACTCATACACAGTTCTACATGTCCCTTTGAAATTAGGAAGCTAATAACACCTTTTTTATATTTTGAACGAGTAAAAGTAGATGGGTCAATGAGGGTACTGGGCAAATATCTGAGGAGGATTGGCAAACTGAAATACAAATGGCGAGAGGTACATATCAGTCCACTTGGCGGGACTGGGAGAACGCACTGAGTAGTCGTACGAAACACGTAAGGAGACACAATTCGATTGTAGCTGAAGTCGCAAGAATGTTTGTGGAAGTACATGAGTGACGACTTGATATAATATACATCAAGTTATATTATAACTGGCTGACTGAAAACACCAGAACCACCGAGAAAAGCTCAACAGTATAAAATCAGCTGGACTTGAAGGACATTATTTTTAACAATGCTTCCTGGGCTGTATTCAGCGGCTTCAAGGAGGATGGCAAGGCCCCTCCCCACACTAATATGCCAAAGCTCATGATACTCTGAACCAGAGACTTATATAGAGTGAGCAAAAATTTGAACGGCACAATGTTCTTCAACCCATAAAATAGATAGTTAAATTTTCCGACTCGCTTCGTTAGAAGAGCTATCTGGGTGTCCCATCGAAGATTTTTATCTATGATTATACCCAGATATCTTGCGGCGGAAACACGTTCAATCGTCGGGCATGAGCAACAAACGGGGTTCGATCTGTTACAGCCATGCAACTTCACGCTGTGTGTAAGCTTTGCTCTGCTTGGTGATTTAGAGAAAACCAGGTATTTTGTTTTAGAAATATTTAGACTAAGAGTGTTAGTTGTCAACCAATTAAACAACAACTTCAAATCTTGGTTGACTGAAGAAAACAAGTCGTCCCAAGATTCTCCCTCACAGAGGAGTGCCGTATCATCGGCGAACATGTAAGTATGACTTTTTAAAGGTAGGTCTCCAATCTTATTGATAAATATCAAAAATAGTAAGGGACCCAAGGTACTTCCCTGAATATCGCCAAAGTTTACCTGTTCCATCGTACTGTCTTCCCCATCACCGGCCACCACCTGTTTCCTACCTTCGAGATAGCTCTGAAACCACTGATGTTTGCCAGACCTGACCCCACCACAGCTTAATGTTTCCAACAAATGAGCACGATTAATCGATTCAAAGTAGGGCCGTAGCCAGGATTTCGTTTCGGGGGGGCTCAAATCAGTAATTGTTTATTGATTTTTATTTCATTTTCAAATGGTATTAAAAGTTTACCAGTAAGAGGGAAAATTATTTTTTAAAAGAACAAATTTATTGAACAAAAAACATTATAAAAAAATAAACAATTTGCAACAAAAATAATTTGTAATGTGCTATGACTTCTTTTTTTCATGTTTAACTTATTATACGTTACTTAATAACACCAAAGAAATAAACAAACCGTAGGTAAAATAACAGAAGAGGTTACGATCGAATAGCAGAACAGGTTATTAGGAGAAAATAAGAACGAGGAAGTGTCTATTGGCAGCGAGACCATCACTAAAGTATAAATAAAAAGCTACAAAAATATCCTACCTACCCTGTTGGCTGTTCTTGCTGTATTTAAAAAAAAAGGCGACTCGGCGGGGGCTTCGCCCCCTGCACCCCCTGATGTTTTCCGCTTAAAGCCTAACGGCTATAATGTGATGTACCTTGAAAAGGTTTTTCTCTCTCCCTCTCTCTCATCTCTCTCTCACTGTATTATATAGGATACCTTTTTGTAACTCTCTCTATATTGTACTATTAAAGATCTGACCCCGGCAACCGGCCTGGAACTTCTCCAATCTATCCTGAATCTTTCCAGAGAACTGGTTGTAACTGAAAATCATAGGTAACTAAGCCAGAACCTCACTGCAATAAGAAGTTTTGTCAACAAAACGAACTCGTAACCAATGGTTCTCCGGGATGTGAGGAGGGGGAAATTGGCAGCGTGGGATGTGGTCTGGTGTCAAATAAATTCACAGCTTTCCAAAAAGTGGTGAACAATTTTTGTGCGATGGCAAATGACGAAAATAAATTTCCTTAGCAACGATCGGTTGTAAGTGAAAATCATTATTAAAATACGCGCTACTTTTGTCTCACTTTTTCCTGTCGCTTTTCGGCGGGGGGTCCCATCGCAAAAACCTTTTCAAGGTTAAAATGTTAAATTTATTATTTTTATTAGGTACAATTAAATTAAAAAAAGTATTTAATCCAATTTTGGCAGGGAAGAAAGGATTCCATTTTAGCCTGGTTCAAAAGTGATGGTGGCGCCGCGCAGATATCTTGAGTGTTATTCCACGGTTATTTCAAAGGTTCTATTTTATTTATTATAAAAAATAAAATTTCTATTGTAATTATTTATCGAAAAATAAATCAGTATTTTTATTCATTTTTCCAAATTTGTCTAGTTCACTAATTGAAAAAGCAACTTTACTTCCTCAATAATTTCGGTGGGGGGGGGAGGGGGGGCTGAGCCCCCCCCCCCCCTGGCTACGGCACTGATTCAAAGGCTTTTGACATGTCGAGCAGCACCAAAATACTATGTTTCCATTTGTCAAGAGTTGAGTTTAGCTGTCTTGTCAATGAGAAAAGGGCCTCATCAACTCAGCTGGCTAAAGAATTGGGCTGTTGCCGGACTAACATTGATTTTTCCTGAAAATTTCAGATTTTTTGCTCCAGCCGTTTGGGAGAAATCGTGCGTACGGCGGACGGACGGAAAAATTTTTATTGCAGATTTGGATTCTACACTCTTTGAAACGTAAACCATGAAATTTTCAGGGTGGGTTAGAACTTTTTTTCAAGAGCGATTACAATGGTTGTTTGAAATGTTTATTGAATAATAAACCAAAAATACAGACAGTCGGCTCTTTCGCTGGAATAGAAGATGGAACTCAGGATGTGTCAACATTAGTAACTGCACCAGAAAAATCGCAGAATCGCACCAAACGACCAGATAAATGAAGCAAAATGTCGCAAAGCAAGCGAACGTAACAATTTGTAATTACCTTGCATTCGGTTGGATAGCTTTTTGCTAGTTTTGGAACAAGCCAACTGAAGTGTCACCAATCAACAACACCGGGAAAGGGCTGATCCCTCTACATTCTCGAAAGTTGTGTTTCTATATTTCTATTTTTCAATTTCCATTTCCTTTGAAATGCAGAAGAAATGAAGAGGAGAAATAGTCCGAAACTTTTGGGAACAACGAAATTGCGTTGACGACCGGCAATAATTCCATGTTCGATACCATGAATTTATAACCGCTAGTATGCAGGTTTTTTAATTTGCATTTGCATTTGCTTCGCTTGAGCGATAACTGCAGTTGAGTTCCTCAAGCCTTCAATAATGCGAGTAGCAATGGGCGTCATCTCATAAAAGTTTTAAACAGAAAAAAATCCAAGACTGATTAGACAAAGAAAATTTGCATTTAGGAATATCTGATACACATAAGAGCTTTGATTTCGTTTTAAACAACGGTTTTTTACTTGGCTTTACTAAGGGGTGGCCCCCTCCTCCCCCCCCCCCAAACTTAGAACCACCCCCTATGTAAGTTGGTACTCCCTCCACAAAACCAAAGTGTAAAACAATATTCGAGCACTGTGATTGTCATTTATACATTTTCAGATAGAATCACAAACCATATGTAAATTATCCGTCAACTTTACCCCCCAAAAACTTTTTTGAAACCTCGCCCCCCAAATTTCAATGCCGCAGTAAGCGTCATGGCCCCCACTCCCCCTGTGGGCACCCCTGCTTTACATGTGCGGAAACACACGTTATGTTATGTTGGAAACACATATGGCACATAACTATAGCATCATTTGAATGAATAGCTGTTGTTATTCAATAAGCCCTTCTTCAGCCACATACTTCCGACGCTTACTGTGAATTCAATGTTGTTGAGGGAAACCCGTCCCACTTAATGAGTCAGTGAAAGAAAAATTGGTGCAAAAAACTGGGAAAAAAGTCGACTTCCCCTACGCCCTCAGTTCCCCTAAAATTCGTCTGTCTGAGTTCTTTACCACTCATTGGATGTGTTTTTTCCGTCGTTCGAAGAATGTCCACGTGCCTCACAGCTATTCAACGTGAGGGGTCCGCTCTCTGCTGGGAAACAGTAATTTCTTTGCTTTCACCCACAATTGGCGCTAGTCGAGTTGGATAAGGTTCTTGCAGCACTTTGTTGGAAGTTTCAAATATGATCAAGTAACGCGCTTAATATTAAGTTCATACAATGCGGATACACCAAACTAAATGAATATCAGTACATCATGTGTATTTACGAATGATAAAATGCCACAACGTTTTTTGAAGGCTTACTAGCAACTTGTTACCTGCCATTGGTAGTGACTTGCTCATTACTGTTCTCTTCAATCAATGTTTTAAATGTCGTTTCGAGTTTAGTATTATGATTGCAAGAACAAAAGCGT
This sequence comes from Creontiades dilutus, assembly GCA_031894815.1. Taxonomy (NCBI): domain Eukaryota; kingdom Metazoa; phylum Arthropoda; class Insecta; order Hemiptera; family Miridae; genus Creontiades; species Creontiades dilutus. The sequence goes on from JAVIWC010004232.1 coordinate 119,979, forward strand.
GGTAATTAGAGACTGTTGAGTCTAGATCAAGGTACGCGTAGCATTTACGTATTTTAAATAAACTGAGTGACCTCAGTCATTTTATCCATGGATAAAATCGTACCTTATATTTCCATATCCAACATAATTATTACAATTAAGTTTTTTACTCCATGATGTACGTGAAAAATGATTATGTACTTACCACAATCTATAAGAAAATAACATATTTAATCCCTCATCCCCCTATAGCACAGAACCTCAGTGGTTGGAATATGAGGTGTCTTCATTGGCAGCGATCCTACAGGGGGGGGGGGGGGTGAGCATGTGACGATTAGTCCAACATTTTTTTCAATATAATAATCCGGGAGAGTCTTGGGGGAAGATAGTGAGCCACTGATCATCAAGTGTGGGAATGACTGGGGTGAAGGTATTTACCGTACATCTCTGGATAGCTCCCATTCTTAAACTCTAGTATCCGTAGACGTGAAACATGTGTTCCAACGCTGGTCCTAGGCAGTCCTTATGGGAATCCAGTGTAACTAGTTTCACTCTACTCCATCCATGTTCAACCATCCAGATTCTGACTGAAGAAGAGGAGATGTGCAGTAGCCGTTAGTTTTAATAGCGTTCGCCCAAGGTTGTTGATACTGGTTAAATCTTGGGCTGTTGATGTTGGAAGATAATAACTACATTTTTCCATACTAAGCTCTCAAGCTTTCTTATTTAAATATCAATTATGTCTGACAATCAGTGTCCTACTTTATTAGTACAAGGTGTTGTTACGAGCATCTGATAGTATTTGTTAAAAATGTTATGAAGCAATAAAAAATGAAATAAATTATTACCTACATTTTTTTTAACTGCCACCCATATTTGTTACAATATAAAACTAATTAAATATGTAGATTTAAGCTTTTGCTCATCTATCTGGACTTTAAATCGTTGCTAGTCCTATCAAAAGTTGGTTCACAATTGAGCGGTACACCATATACGTCAAAACACATTACTCCCAAGAAATAAAAGCCGCGAAGGGCCAGATCATTTCGTGTGGCTACACTGGGAAGAGGCTCCAGGTGGGGCTGTCCCAAAGAGTTAAGGCCCCAACAAAGATCCCTGGGGGACTTCCGAGGAAGTTTCCGCCCATCCGAGGGAACAAAAAGGGGAAAAGACTGTGTATCCCGGAGCGTGCCCGGGTTCCTCGAAACGAGAGGGGAAAAGCCAGGTAATTGGACGAGGCGGCCAACCCCTCCACTCCACCCAGCGTAAAGCTAATAAAATAATACACGCATCAAAAAGAAACCGTCAGTCTGAAAGGGGGGAAAAGAACACGTCAAAAATAGCTCCAAAACCATCTCTTTTGCTTCGGTCTCCTTTGTTCAGTTTTCCCTTCTTTTTCGGTCTTTCTTTTTCCCTTCTTATCACTCTTCCATCCCTTCATCCCATTGTTGCCCCGTTCCTCAAGATACGCCTCTCAGATAATCGTCCCAAAACCCTTTAGTGCCCTTTTGTTACTAAACGCTTGAAACAAATACAATGGGCCCTCTATCAGTTGCACGCTTAACTTTCTAATTACGTTTAGAGTTCACAGTCAATTTAAGATGGTCCATTGACCTCTTTATTCAAGCGATGCTACAGTTTCCACTGGACGTTTCTACATTAATCAAGGTCTTAATTCCAGTTCTCGATTACAGAAGGCGACTTTGTTTCTACAAAGACAATTGTTGGCGTTGGTTATTTAGTGAATAGATCGTTTTTGTAAAATGTACACCAAAAATGGTTAATGGGGAAATTAATTTGACAGTCATTTTTACCTTAAAATAACCCTAGAACAAAAACTGTGGTGAAAAATACCTCAATTCTTTTTCTGCACTCATAGATGCAATAAGATGTTGGAAGCCACTACTCCAGTCTTATTCTTTCACACAAGTACAATTCAAGCTCAATAGGGAACATACAGGAAGTTGCTGATGCTTTATAATAAATGGGGTATCCCATACTTTACTGTCCAATACATGTGAACAGACTACTAATTTTCGACCGTAGTTGAATTATCGGGCTGTAATCAAAATAGGCATACGTCTACATGCATAATATCTATAGGCTTAAACGATATCTGGGTAGAAGATAACAACAAATATATATTTAAAAAAGTAACATTCCTATTTAATGAGGATCCTGGAAGCTGTATGGAAATCAACAAAAATATCAAAATCGACCATCCACGTTGAGCATTTGTAGGGAATCGTCAACTTTCAGAAGAATGTTGCAATTTTCATATAGATATCATTCCAATTGATCGTATGCCTGTAGGTCAGCCATTTTATCCGCCGAAACTGATGACCCAAGAACTCTGAAACGCTTATTAAAGTCATGCTACTACGTTCTTCGAGATAAATTCCAAAATGGTAACAACATGGAATTGGTGAAATTGGTAGATCTACTCGATGAATTATTTACCAAGCTTTTCGCAGGTGAAGCTTTAAAGAATTTTTGATCGTTGCTTGAGACTGATTGTTTAAATTTTAAACTTTAAAACTAGTTTCTGTACAATCATGGCTTTGTTATATTTCAGCTGAACTGCGGAAGTAAAAGCCAGTTTTAGTTTCTCCAATAGATGAGAGAATGGATTCTTGGCGATACACCCTCTGCGTCAAGTTGGAGAGTGTGGGGAACCATAACCTCTCCGCATCTTTAAGATTACCACTAATTCAAACCTACAATTAGATATTCAACACTATATTTTGACGTGCTCACAAGCTGTTCTTTTATTGGACAGTAGGAGGATTTATTTAAATTCTTCACACCTCTCCTGTCTTTCTGTTCTGAATAGTGCACTTAAAAGTACCGGTTACATAGACTATCATTTATACCAGGTCCATCAATTTATTGAAGAGCCATGCAGCTTGATTAATTCAACTGGTAAAGTTATGTAGAAGTAGTTGCTGATTCAGTGTAGTAATCGGTGTAGGAAATTGATGTGATGATTGGTATCTATGGAAATCTACAGTCCCGAAACTGATGACTGAGTAGTAGCAGATATTGAAATGTATCTTCCTTGGTTGAATAGGTTTATTGATGAAGATATTATCATAATGGAACATTTTGAAAAAAAACTGTCTCCGAGGATTCATCACTGACTACCGGGATGTTGCTTTGTATCAATCGGAAGAAATCGCACTCATCTGAGTTGACATCACGGACTCGCTTCCCCGGTCCTGATAATCAATTTCCCTTAGCAAACCTTCGGATTCTTGCGAGCTATCCTCCAGGCAGGATATGCCCGACACGTATATCCGACAAGTCGCTGAAACCTGACTAAAGGATCCCTTGTCACCCCGGTGCACTACACCGAGGTATATTTAACCTCGCTATTTGTAAGTTGTCCATTAGGATAAGAGACAGTTCCCGGGGACGGTTGAGTGATGGTCCCCACGGCGCTAATGTTGACAAATGAACCGCCTCCCTCCACCACCTTATTACAACCCCTGGCCCGTCATCACTTCATCCCGACTTCCCGCTAATCCCGTCCGACGCCTCCATTGAAACTTTTCACCAACCGTCCGGTCCCGTCGTAATTTATGATGTTTGTGACCCAATTTTCTTTTTCTCGAGTTCTTATTATTTCATTTTCCGCCACTCTGCGCCCTTTCTTTATTTCCCACGAAATTAAATTATAGCAGTTTTCGGAGGTGGGAGTTCGGAGCGTTCCTGTCAGTTGGACAATATAACTGCTTGAACTGTTTAATGAAGAAGAATCCCTTGTTGGGCGCGGACCCGTTTATCAAACCTTGAGGCCATCAAACGTTTCAACTTGTTTGATGAAACAAATAAGGGTATTTCATGAATCAGTTCAAAACTGACCAGGTTAGGTCATGCTTTACTGTGGTTCCTTGCGTTAGCTTTTGGAAATTCACTACAACAGTAATTGTTCTTTGTCAGTTTTTTCCTCTTTTATAAAATTCGGTGCTACATCGCTGTATATATTTTTTTACTGTACATCGTCAGAAGTTATAGGCAACTAAGAAAACTCAAGTAATTTATGCTATCACGATTTTTGTCAGCTGGAAAATGAATAGATAACAACTCTTAAGCAACGATTGGTTTTTCGTTGTATCAATTAAAGTATTAAAACATATGGCATCGGTACGTAATTGATTAGCTTTCAGTACCTCGTAATGTAAGCCTACATCCATCGTCGTTAGTATTCAGTGGCAATTCATAACTACTGCCGTTTGGTTTACCATCTTCAATGACAGGCCTTTGTACTCAATCAATCTACATGATTTCGTGAGCACCAGAGGCCGGTGCAGGTTTTATAACTCTCTTGCCAACCGAAAATTGTCGCAAAAAAAAGTAATATAAGAAGTGGGAGAAGAAAAAACACAAAATGACTAAGAGCGGACTCATTATTTCCACGTTACATTTTTCACCAACTGAACTTCCTTCAATGGTAAGAATTGGATTCAATCTGGATTCAGGCTGGAGATTAAAATCAGCCTGTATAAAAACACGATTGAAATTATTTTCTGATAAATTTATTACAATTATTAGTAGCTGAAGTACGCGTTTTAATCTATAACGAAGTTTAGATGCGTCGACCAAAAAAGTCATGGATGATTGAACGCGTGTTGTAAGACCGCCGTCCGTTGTACTCGTAGTTGGAGGGAGGCCAAGTTATTAATCGAGTCTACTCCCTCCGTATTTGGTTTCCTTCGTGTTTCGTCCATTCCTCTAAGGCTATCCAGGATCATCCATCAGCATCTTCTGGAAGGGAAATACCCTCTGTCCCCTTCCCCAACCAGCTCTCCCTTACCCACACATTTATTTTTTTCTCTCCTTTTACTTTCCTCGGGGGTCCGAGATTGTCCACATCTGCAGATACCCGTTTCCTTGACGATACTAGCATCTGGCTTTTCTCCTCCCGTTCAAATTAGTTTTATTCTTGTTATGGTACACTGGTATGGCCATTTGTTTGATAAGAGCTCGTCCGTATAACGAACTATCATCCTATTGTAAACAGCAAATGTAGATACCGAACTATCACCCTATTGCAAACATCAAGTTTTATTGCATGCGCAGAGATTGGAGATGGAGTTGCTTTCACTCCATGAGCTGAGTGCTCAAAAAAACACACAACAACAAACCTGAAAATTGGTTAATTGCCTATATTACAACATCGCAGAAAAACGTTCGCCCTAGGTTTTTTGGGAAACATCCGAGTGTTGAAGAAATTGAGAACCCAGTTATTATTAAAACGCTGCAAATTCTTTCACTGGGGTTTATCATTCAATTTCATTCATTTGGCTTGCATTCATAATTTGCATTTCTACCAAGCTTTGGAGTTTTTTTTTCGCTCTTGAAAAAAACATTTCTAACCCCCTGAAAATTTCATGGTTTACGTTTCAAAGGGTGTAGAATCTAAATCTGCAATAACAATTTTTCCGTCCGCCCACCGTACGCCGTACGCACGTTTTCTCCCAAACGGCTGGAGCAAAAAATCTGATATTTTCAGGAAAAATCCATGTTCGGCCGACAACGCCCCAATCCTTTAGACAGCTCTCTCACTTAATTTAAAGGGCCCTTTAAGGGTTGTCGTATCAGTTGATCATATTTGTGTGCCTCCTGAAATTCAGTAATCGCTCTATCACCTGTGAAACACGCACACTCCAAAGCTTAGTAGAAATTCAAATTATGAATGCAAGGCAAATGAATGAAATTGAATAATACCCCAGTAAAAGACTTTTTTTTTTAAACTGAATCTCAATATTCTCCCTCCCACAATTTATCAAGTCACTTTAGCACTCGTCTAGCGTTAAAACTTCCACAAATCCAAATTTAAACGATATAGCCAGAGGTAGACTGATGTAGAGGAAGCACACAAATATGATCAACTGATCAATCCAAATAGGTATTTTGGTTGAGAACAGATTTACGTGCTCTATGCATATCTCCTGAAATTCAATATTCGCTCTGTCACCTGTGAAACACGCACGCTCCAAAGCTTAGGAGAAATTCAAATCATGAACCATTGAATAATAAACCCCAGTGAAAGAATTTGCAGCGTTTTTTCAAGAGCGATTACAATGGAAAAATATTATTTGAAAATTTTAAATTTCGTAAGACGGAGCATGCATATCCGAATGCTTCAACCCGATTATCGGCTTAAACCCTTTTAGGAGTTCACTCCAGTATCCACAATCACTACATCACTTACTGCGTCAGGTTACTGCGATAAGAAAAAAAACGCTGTTGTTTTTGTTTCGATCGCAGTAACCTAGTGTTGTAGTGAATGTGGATGGAAATGTTGGCAGCATAAGATCATGCCATACATCGGGAATGGTTTGAGCTACAGACCTTCGGAGGGCCCATTCGATTCCTCATGGAAAATTCTTTAAAAAAAGTCTATATTTAGGCCGCTTTGATTTTTTTGAGGTTTTTAGGGATTTTACAACACTTTGACAACCCTTAAAGGGCACTTTAAATTAAGTGAGACAGCTGGCTAAAGAATTGGGGCGTTGTCGGACCAACATGGATTTTTCCTGAAAATTTCAGATTTTTACTCAAACCGTTTGGGAGAAATCATGCGTTCGGCGTACGGCTGGTTTATTGCAGATTTGGATTCTACTCCCTTTGGAACGTAAACCATGAAATTTTCGGGGGGTTAGAAATTCTTTTTTTAAGTGCGATTACAATGGTTTATGATTGAATAATAAACCAAAAGACGATTTCAGTTACCTGTTGACATACAAGCTTTAGCACGATCATTTAGAAGGTTTTTTCGTGCATCCGAAGTCAAGCGGGTCACAATGACAACCCCAATGTTGAACAATTTCGATAGTATATCGCTATAAGATTCTTCTTCCATCCGTTACGATATTTGTATGTATACCTACCACTGTACATTGTAATTTATTAAAGTAATTAATTAATTATTTACTAAAAGTACAGAAGTACCGTCAAAAACTCGGGAGACGTGAGGGAGCCGGACAGTAAACATTCGTGGTGGAGATTCTGACTCGGATATTCCAAGGTGAATTGAAAATTTCCCGAACGGTCAAAGGCTGTAAAATCAAGTCACGCTGCTTCATCACAACCCGATGTTTTCGGTCAACTCCATCACACATCCATTGTTTATTGGCACTTCTGCTCAAATTGTTTCGGATCGTAAAATAATTCTTTTACTTCCTGAATCTAATTTTGTCCATAAGGTAGTACAATACGAATTACTTACATAATGATGTACGAGAAGCAGACCACACGATACCTGGAACATTCAGTAAAATCATATTATGCCATTGCTGTAAAAAAAAAAAAAAAAAAAAAAAAAAAAAAAACGCTGCAAATTCTGCTTTTCTTTGGGTTTATTATTCAATTGGCTTGCTTTCATGATTTGAATTTCTACTAAGCTTTGGAATGTGCGTGTTTCACAAGCGATAAAGCGATAGAGGAGATATGCATAGAGCACGTAACTTTATTCTCAACCAAAATACCTATTTGGATTGTTCAGTTGATCATATTTGTGTGCCCTCTGAAATTCAATAATCACTCTATCACCTGTGAAACTGGGACACTCCAAAGCTTAGTAGAAAATAAAATAATGAACGCAAGCCAATTGAATAATAAACCCCAGTGAAAGAATTTGCAGCGTTTTATGCATATCAGAATGCTTCAACTCGTGTATTGGCTACAAAGCCTCTTAGGAGTTCACTCCAGTTTCCACATTACTACATTACCAGGTTACTGCTATCAAAACCAAAACAATACTAAACCGAAATAACGCAAATGTTGGCACCATAAATCGGGCCATACATCGGGAATGGTTTGACCTACGAACCTGGGGAGGGGCTCATTCGATTCCTCATGGAAAGTTCTTCAAAAAGCATCTTAATTTAGGCCGCCTCGACTTTTTTTGAGGTTTTTAGGGATTTTACAAACTTCGACAACCCTTAAAGGGCACTTTAAATTATTGAGAGAGCTGGCTCAAGAATGGGGGGTCGCCGGACCAACATGGATTTTTTCTGAAAATTTCAGATCTTTTGCTCCAGCCGTTTGGGAGAAATCTTGCGTACGGCGTACAGCGTAAGATGTACGGATTCAGATTCAGATTCTACACCCTTTGAAACGTAAACCATGAAATTTTCAGGGGGGGGGGGGTTAGAATTTTTTTTTCAAGAGTGATTACAATTGTTTATTATTGAATAATAAACCAACATGAGAGTTGTGAATCAATGGCGGTCGAACTCGCCGATTTTTTCGAAAATACTAATATTGAAAGAAAAAATTCCGGTTTCCAGCATGACCGTTAAAGGGAATTTCACTAAATTATCGTAATGTTTTGCTATTTTTAACAATAAAATGCAAAATTAAAGGAACATTTAATTTAAAATAATAAAAAAATGCATTGGTATGTTTTTGGTTGCCTGTTTTGAATTTTTTTTTTGTATAAATATATTTTTTATACAGTATATATATATAATGTTATATGTCATATAACAACGTTTGAGGCCAAGCATATTGTGAAAATCTATCAGTTGAGTCGCCTGGCGTCGCAACCCGATGAGGAAGGGAACATAAGGTACGAGGACTACCTCCCCCTTCCCAGTTCAGTCTCTATCAAGCAAGTGACCGCTAGCTTCGCCGCCTTGCGATTACAACATGATCCTACTTACTATTTCAGATTGATCTTTATTACTTAATTTTTCAAGTTGAAGTGACTGTTTTTAATCATAGAACCGGAACTTGAAGAATGAGAAGTTTGTGCATTTCAGGAACATGAGTGTTTGATGTTTCTGCTACTATTTATATAAATATATATAGAATCACAATAGTTTTAGACAGAAACAATAACAGACTACACAAACTATTTTTAATATTTCGGCTTTTTCATTTTTCAAAATGATGAGAAAATTAATTTTGGTTTTTGGAAATTGAGCATGCTTCAAGACGGATTTTGAGGAACAAATTGGAATAGCTCCATTTGAAAATGCACAAGAGCTCATAATAAAATTAGACAAAGCTTATTGAAAACTACACCATTATCAACCTGATTACAAACAGCTGTTCTCCTTCGGACCTGAACAACCTATTTCAACAAATATTGTTTTTGCGGAGCAACATCTGCGCAAGGTGTTTACTCCATGAAGCGAACTAGAAGATCTTCATCGTTATAACGATTTTAAGTATAAATACTTGATCTTTATCCAACATAATTTTTGCCATCCTCATCATATTGGAAACTTTCTGCATTTTACTCACAGGAATGAACAGGGATTTAGAAGGTGGTAGGCAATCTCGCCTGTAATACCAGAAGCGTGTTTCGATGCGTTCGATATCCCCTATCCCTTGAATGATTAAGCAAACGATGAATATTTCCTAATGATTCCTGGTGGATCACTGAATAATATCCTTTGTGAATGGAACCGCGAGAATATACGCACCGTCGCCAGCCCCTTACGGACTTCCTCAAATCAAATATTCAAACTCACCTTCCTTAATGCAAAAGGAAAGGTGTGTGTATTATGAATGACGAGATTACTAGAAGCGGATAAGCTCTCCTCAGCCATCTATAGGATAGGTAGCTAATACCTCTATAATAAGGAGAGAAGACTTGTGAGAGGTGGGGGATGGGCTTATTAAAGGAGAAAGCTCCCCTTCCGTCTTCGGGTAGTGACTGTATTAAAGTCAAAAGGGTCTCAAGATGTTATCAATCAAAACGTTTTCCGGGGCGGGAGAGAACGAAGGGAAGATCTTAGCCTAATTATATGCGATCTGTGATGAATGGAGCGGACGATCTCGGTAGACAATACAACGTTAACTAATTTCAGGGACGTCTTCAACCTCAAACGCCTGAAGTCTGACAGCATCCGAATTTCTCTCACAATTATTGCACTCACTCGCTATGTATCTCTGTTTCCCATCCCGTTCTCACTCATTCCGCGCTCCGCGAAAAGCTGCAGTAATTAATTCACGGAACCGGTCTGAGAAGTCAGTTCGTTGATTGGATAATATAAAGGCGGAGGCTTGCTACTATTGTTGGATAGTACCATTCGTTTTAGGTAATCGTTAGAAATCCATATCAAAGTTAGAGCACAAATAGGATTATACATGATTTCATGTCGACAGATACTTCATACTCATTATTCACATTTCAAAGTGTCATGATTTCAATATAATATGTTTTGTTTAAATTTATATTCGGTGCTCATTGTTCATTCGCTACTATTGAAGAGCTTCCGTTGCAAAGGTGATACACGCAAAAAAAAAAAAAAATAGAAACTGAGATGTTTATCGCATTTCGTGGTAAAAACCAACTCCAATTTCGTAAGAAAGGTGACCTAACACGTAGTAGTTCGAAAAATCGCAGACAGAATGCTCTTTACTAAATGCCATCATGGATTTCCGTAGCGTGTCAAACGCCAAGTAGTATTCCTCCTAGTTGGTAAGCTTCACTGAAGGTTACAGTGACTTTAATTTATTTATTCATTTATTTTTTTTTTGTTCTGTGATTCACTGTTTCCGACCATTTATGTATAATGTACATAGATGGTCGGAAACATTATTATCAAATATTATTAAGGATCTTGTCAGTCGTTTGTATGTTTGAAGAATTTGCATAATCCTACGATTTATTTTGACATTACCTAAATATGTGATACCTGAAACTTTCTTCCGGAAATTGCCGTGATGAGGAAAATTGAAGAGCGAAAAAAGTTCATGGTTGTTGTTCAACGTAAGTTCAGCTAGCTAGAAGTTAACACAACTTTTTAAGGCCCTGTTAGCTATTGACTCTCATTCACGAACTGAGGATTGTTATTTTTCCTGCAGGTGTCTCGCATTTTTCTAATTTTACTCTCTTTTTTTCGTGAAATCTCTGTGATCTTTGAAAGAATTAAGAGTCATTAGAGGAGACTCCAACAAAAGTTTATAAGCCTTTTCAAAAATCATATTCAATTTCAGAGAACCTGGGAACACATAAATCCTTACCTTATTCGGCATGGCACGACAATTCAAATTTCAACCCCTAGGAGGGGTGATTAGGGAAGAAGAGTTGTCTACGGACTCTTAGAAATCCACTAATAGGACTTAGAAATCCATACGCCACGACTTGGCGTAAGAACTCAAATTACAAACCCTAGGAAGGGGTGGTGGGGGGTGACTGTGGGGAGGTAGTTTTCCCAAGTACTCTCCTTGTCTGAAGTTAAAATAAATGTAGAAATTCAAAAAAATATGTCGTAGTTCATCCCAATCTCATGCATTTTGGGGGTCAGGGGATTTTGTGGACCTTGGATTCGAATTCAGCATCGAAAAATACATACGGATCTCGATTTTTTTTTTGCTGTGTTATTGATGAGATTTTATTCCTTTTACCAAGTTCATAATAGTTTACCAGGTTGATAGTTTTACCAAGTTCAGAATATTATTTTTTTCCGAAGTTCAAAATAAGTGGAAGCTCACGAGTGATACACCTGCATTGTTTGGAAGTTCTCATTATTGACATGAAATTCGGTTCGGTGCTTTTGGCGAATAATTGCTGCCTATTTTCTGCTTAAAATACAGTTTATTAAAGTTTAAAAAACATCAATGCACTTAAACATCGATGTCGCAGCCCTAATACCGAAGAGAAGCGATTTCAATTCATTTGGGAGCCCATTTATCACTTTTACACAATTATGTCAGCTTGAACAATTCAGCTACCCACTCATTTTATTTATTTATTTTTTTTTTTAACTTTCAACATTTGTTTTCATTAAAAGTAACACTTTTGTTTCCGTTGCATTGTTCATTGCACATACGGAAACGGTAACGCGTTATAGAATTATTTCGCGAATTGTCCACGTGAATCACTGGTAAATTCACAGGTGATAGAGCGATTATTGAATTTCAGGAGGCACACAAATATGATCAACTGATCAATCCAAATAGGTATTTTGGTTGAGAACAGATTTACGTGCTCAATGCATATCTCCTGAAATTCAATATTCGCTCTATCACCTGTGAAACACGCACGCTCCAAAGCTTAGGAGAAATTCAAATCATGAACCATTGAATAATAAACCCCAGTGAAAGAATTTGCAGCGTTTTTACAAGAGCGATTACAATGGAAAAATATTATATTTGAAAATTTTAAATTTCGTAAGACGGAGCATGCATATCAGAATGCTTCAACCCGCGTATCGGCTATAAACCCTTATAGGAGTTCACTCCAGTATCCACATTCACTACATCACTAAGTTACTGCGATCAAAAAAAAAAAAAAAAAAAAAATCTTGTGTTTGTTTCGATCACAGTAACCTAGTGATGTAGTGAATGTGGATGGAAATGTTGGCACGATAAATCGGGCCATACATCGGGAACGGACCAATATTGATTTTGGTTTATTCTTCAATAATAGACCATTGTAATCGCTCTTGAAAAAAAAAAATTCTAACCCCCCCCTGAAAATTTCATGGTTTACGTTTCAAAAGGTGTAGAATCCGAATCTGCAATAAACAATTTTCCGTCCGTCCGCCGTACTCACGATTTCTCCTAAACGGCTGAAGCAAAATAGCTGAAATTTTCAGGAAAAATCCGTGTTGGTCCGACGACGCCCCAATCCTCTCACTTAATTTAAAGTCCCCTTTAAGGGTTGTCAAAGTTTTGTAAAATCCCTAAAAACGTCAAAAAAAGTCAAGGCGGCCTAAATTTGGACTCTTTTTGAAGAACTTCCCACGAGGAATCGAATGAGCCCCTCCCTGGGCCCGTAGGTCAAACCATTCCCGATTTATGGTGCCAACATTTGCGTTATTTTGGTTTATTACTGTTTTTGTTTTGATGTCGTAATGAGGATACTGGAGTGAACTCCTAAAAGGCTCTGTAGCCGATACACGAGTTGAAGCATTCTGGTGTGCATTAAACGCTGCAAATTCTTTCACTGAGGTTTTGGTTTATAACTGTTTTGTTTTGATAGCAGTAACCTATCGTTACTGTACGTTACTTACGTAGCGACGTGTAGCCGATACATGGGTTGAAGCATTCTGATATGCATGAAACGCTGTAGATTCTTTCAGTTCTCAGTCCTCAAAAAAAGTCGAGGCGGCCTAAATTAAGACTCTTTTTGAAGAACTTTCCATGAGGAATCGAATGAGCCCCTCCCCAGGTTCGTAGGTCAAACCATTCCCGATGTATGGCCCGATTTATGGTGCCAACATTTGCGTTACTTCGGTTTATTATTGTTTTTGTTTCGATAGCAGTAACCTAGTGACGTAGTAAAGTAGTGATGTAGTAATGTGGATACTGGAGTGAACTCCTAAAAGGCTTTGTAGCCGAAACACGGGTTGAAGCATTCTGATAACCATAAAAAAAACGCTGCAAATTCTTTCACTTGGGTTTATTATTCAATTGGCTTGCGTTCATGATTTTAATTTCTACTAAGCTTTGGAGTGTGCGAGTTTCACAGGTGATAGAGTGATTATTGAATTCCAGGAGGCACACAAATATGATCAACTGATCAATCCAAATAGGTATTTAGGTTGAGAACATATTTACGTGCTGTATGCATATCTCCTGAAATTCAATAATCGCTCTATCACCTGTGAAACTGGAACAGTCCAAAGCTTAATAGAAATCCAAATCATGAACGCAATCCAATTAAATAGTAAACCCCAGTGAAAGAATTTGCAGCGTTTTCCTGAAAATTTCAGATTTTTTTACTCCAGCCGTTTGGGGGAAGTCGTGCGTACGGCGTACCCCGGACGGACGGAACAATTTTTATTGCAGATTTGAATTCTACACCGTTTGAAACGTAAACCATTAAATTCTCAGGGGGTTAAAATTTTTTTTTCTCAAGAGCGATTACAATGGTTTATTATTGAATAATAAACCAAAAAATCTTCGTTTGATAATTCGCGGTTATGAATTCTCTGAAATCACACTTGTAGCGGTATCGATTCCAAGCAAAATTGCTCTCCCTGAAAATGGGAGATGACTGTTGCATGAAGATTGCGGTAGGAAAAGTAACAAGATTGAGGGCGTGGCTGAGGAGATCACCGGGTAGTAATTTGATGAATAAGCCTTATTAGGGGGCGAGAACCTCTTCCGCCCTTAAAACTGACTCTCCCTCCTCCAGGTTTCCTCCACTTTTCCTGCCAAATTCCCCACAGCCTGCCCCCTAACACTTCCTCACCTACTCTTCTGCCGTACTCCTCCCTGGTGAACCAAACTCATCTCGGCGAGTGGAATTCCATTTTACTTTGATAGGAAGAGAGGATCCTCAAGGCGAGGTGCGTTTGAACTCACTTGCCGACTTAATTGATCTCCTCACCAATCGAAATGACATTGACAATCTTTTTTTTGTTAATGTTCTAGCCTGCAGGGGAAGCGAACGGATGCTGTCCGGGAGGGCCAAACCGGGTTTTTAACTACACGTTCAACGTAGAAGATCCTAAAAACAATAGTTGTAATTCGATATTCAGATTTTTTTTTTTCAAATTTCAGCCCTTCAATTTTACCCTTTAGGATCAACTGAGGTTGTTGCCGAGGATTCAGTCAAACTATGGCAACCCGAAACGCGGTTATTGACCCAAGTTTCCTCAACTTTCGTTCAGTCTTGTTTCTCATGGAGATGTCCTCCGAGTTATCATTCCTCCTTCTTGCTCGATAATGAAGTACTTACCTGAGGACGGGAGCGATTTGTTTTCTGTCAATTCAGAGGATCCTGACTGAAGGCGATTCGCAAGGAGAACTCAATGACTTTCTGAGAGATTAGCTAGGTATGCTGGAGCGTTCCAAGTTTAGTAGGATTCTTTGGGGTTGAGCACAAGCCATCAGAATGCCGGTTCTTTATAGACTTGTGGACTAATTAAATTTTAAATATATAAGGAAGAAATTTCGAATAAATGTTATACATTTGGCAACTTTTTTTCTAGTAATTTCTTTGTTTTGAAAATTAGTGTCACTTTGTGATATTTTCTACATTAAAAGTCATTTTAAACAAATTTTTTAAATTTGAGGAAAAACTAGACTTGATGGGAAAACTCTGCAGACCGGCTTTCAGAATCAAATATTTCTTATTATTCATCAAGAGAACATTAACTGTATTGTTTTGCGGAATTGAGTTACACGTACAAGTAGCGTGTAGATCATGTTTTTGGTTCTTATTATCTTGTTCTTCAGAGGATCTTGGCAACTATTTCAATTCTGAAACCGAGGGCAGAGCGGCTACGGCTGAGCGTAGTTTGCATGACAAGGACCTTTTGTTTCGCCAATAGACAAAGTGTCCCGGGCTCAAATATCCGATACCACTTTATTTCAGGCCCTCACCCCAACGGTATCCTCTTCCGTATTATGTTGCAAGTCTTTACCTCCCCTCCTCTTTACCTCTTTATACAAAAGACCTTTCACTCGCACTTTATCACGGGACCTCTTCCCTTCACCTCGCACTTTTGCCCTTATTTACCTTTTAAACCATTTAATCCCCGCTTCGGGGAGGTGGAGTTTTTTTCAAAGACGGAGATCCCTTTTTATAGAAGGAGAAAGTTAATAAACTAAGTATTTCTACCGTTAATTTATTGGTGCATTAGCATAGAAGTACCTACTTGAACGCTTTATACAGTTGAACAAATCAATTAACATTTAGGGAATAATTCCTTTAATTTAACTATTACAACTAGCTGTTGAGAATATTGCTTACCATTCCTATACCCAACATATAGCTACCAATAAAAAAAAAAGCTAACCTACTACAAACTTGTACACAGAATTAATTCGTGTGTTTTAATTCCTCATTAGGGTTTATCATTCTTAATGAAAACCTCTCCAATCAACAGAGAAAACAAATTTGTTACATACGCCCCTAAATTTATTGATTCAAGTGGAATCTAAAAACTGTAAATTATTTCACAAAGCCTTGATATTCCTACATTATTCAGCCTTTCAAAGTTGATAAATAGTCTATAATTATCAATCATAACCCAGAAATAGAGGACTCGGTAAGAGTCTCAAGGTCGACTACTTAGGTAGGATATTGAGGATCATTGTCGTTTCGGCTCCAACGTCCGGGAAGACTGTGTTTTCCAGTGCACTAAGAATGTCTCATTTTCATCACGGTTTTTTTTACATTCTTTTTTATAACAAAATATCCATTTTACATACAATATTGGAGAGCCATGATAATTTTGATCCTTTTGGATCGCCAGATCGAATTCGCTTTCTCTATCACAGGTTCGCTTTCTCTATCATAGGTAGGTACATTATATTAAATTTTATTATATTATGTCTGAAAATCTTTTTATAACTGAAATAAAATATAAATACATGTGGAAGGCTGGATTTGACTCTAACTACAAGTCATATTCATAAATGGCCCTAAATCTCAACTGCCAGGCAATCCTGCGGATCCTCGCAACACCAATATCCAACCAACCTCTTCCAACAATCTCATGTACGAGTCTCTGGACAGCACCGGAACATCGGAGCATTTAAGCCTAATGCCAGAGTAGGCAGAGCATTGGGCAACGAAATGAAATGCTGTCTCCATTGTCTTTTGACTGCACATCGGACAGACTTGGCGGGCAACGTCCACTTCATAAGGACGGAATTGGAGCGGCAAAACGTCTCCCCTCACTTTAAAGAGCCATTCGGACACCCAAAATGGTCTGTCATTAATAATGAATACGGGATTCAAACAATTCGATTTAAATTCCTTGTAATGAACATGCATTTCAGCTTGGAGCGCTCTACTTTTAAATCGGAGTTCTAATTTTTCTGCGATTCCACGAAGTGCCTCATCAAAACTACCGCTCCTCTTTCCAACCAGTATGTCCTTATCCAGTACGATACCATACTCCGCCGACAATATATCCCACTCCTTAGCCCAGAAGACATTAGATGCCAAACAAGCCCTCGCCGAAAATTCCGGCGGCCGATCCTCAGGCATCTCATGCACACGAGCCATATCATCGAAGTTCATCCTCAGTGTGAATAGAAAATTTTTATAATTTAAACGATTAACAGGAGTACAATCCAGTTCTTAGCGACCGACCCGACAGTTCCACCCCTCCACTCAACACTCCTTCAACTAACCTTCGGGTGGGCTCCTTCCGCCCGTTGTTATCCCGGCATCACCACTTTTCCGTCCGCCCGAGGGGGCCATTCGTGTACCTGCCACCTTGGTAAGCACTAGCCTCTCTGGTGCTCTGGTTGAATCTACAGATTTTCCCAGGGAGTTGGATTTTTTTAAGGTCTAGCTCTAAGAACAACGTATCTGTTGGGGTATTACGAGGGAGAGAGAAAATAATTTCAACAAAACTCCTCAAAACAGATTCGACACATTCATTATCGCATTGAACTCATCTTTGTGATATGATAAACTTGTCATCAGATGTTTTTAGACTCCTTGATTACGGCGTTCTTAGTTACCAATTTTCATTCTCTGTAATTGTCATTCTTGTAATGAATAATTCCGTTCAATAAAGCCTATCTCAAAGGTATTTCTTCCATCTTTCTATAACAAATTTATTGAACGGAATGGACCGTCTCTTGAAACCGACCATACTCGACCTTGATCCTGATTCAAGCTTAGCAACATCTCACTGGAATCACTGGCTACAGAAATTCACAAATTTCGTTCGCGCTTCAGACGCAACTGAGGAAGGTAAGCTTCAACTTTTAGTCAACTACGTTTCTTGTTCTGTCTTCGAGCACATAACATACATACAATGAGGCTATCTCCATCTTGAAGGGTCTCTTCGTGAAACCTATCAACGAGGTTTTTGCTCGCCATCAACTATTGGCAAGACGTCAACAACCGAATGAATCAATTGATCGGTATCTTGAATCCCTCAAAGTTTTAAGTAGGGACTGTCAATTCAAAGCCGTCACTGCTGAAACCAATAGGGATGACTGCATTCGCGATTCCTTCATTCGCGGAATAACGAGTTCTACCATTCGCCAGCGTTTACTGGAGAACTTTACCTTGACTTTAGCTGATGCCTACACTCAAGCTCGTACTATGGAACAAGCTCAGTCTCAGTCACAACATTATGAAGCCCCTACTCCATCAATTAATGCTCTTAATCAATCTTCTTCATCAAATGATACTCCCGCAGAGGACAGCAATATTATGGCTGTTGCTCGTGCAAAATGTTATTTTTGTGGGATGGAAAGACATCCTCGCAGCAAATGCCCTGCCAAAGATTCCTCCTGTACTTCTTGTGGGAAGCAGGGACATTGGGCCAAGGTTTGTAGATCATCCGCTTCAAAACCATCCAAAATTTCGGCGTCACTTTCTACAGTTGTGTCATGCCCTGTCACCCGCCATTCAAAAGTCGAAGTACTTGCTGAGGTGAATGGGCAAAAACTGTGTGGAATGCTCGACTCTGGAAGCGATCTAAGCATAATCGATGAAAAGGTTGCTAAAAATCTACGTTTAGCCATACACCCGATGAAGGAAGAGGTCGGACTTGCCTCAGCTTCTCACCGAGCGAAAATAACCGGGCAATGTCGTGTGTACCTCAAAATGCTTGGCCATAAATATCCAAACGTCACTCTTTCCGTTTTGCCAAATCTTTGTTTCGACCTAATATTAGGACGAGATCTGCTCCAACAGCATTCAAGTGTCCAATTTGACTTTGGGGGCTCAAAATCTCCTCTAAGAATTTGCACGCTGGCTGTGGCAGATGTTCCCCCAGCTCAGCTATTCTCTAATCTCTCCAACGACTGCCACCCAATTGCTGTGAGATCTCATCGCTATTCAGACAGCGACTCTAAATTCATTCAGGCTGAAGTGGGAAAATTGCTCGAAGAGGGGATAATTGAGAAGAGCATATCCCCATGGCGTGCTCAAGTACTTGTTACCTCAAGCGCGAATCACAAACGACGTATGTGTATTGACTATTCCCGAACAATTAACAAGTACACTCACTTGGACGCCTACCCCCTTCCCCGAATTAGTGATATTGTTAACAAGGTAGCCAACTATCAGGTCTGGAGTACAATTGATCTCCACAGTGCGTATCATCAGATACCCATCCCTTTGAAAGACCGCCCCTACACAGCTTTTGAAGCCCACGGGGAACTCTACCAATTTACAAGGATCCCGTTTGGAGTTACGAATGGGGTTGCTGCCTTCCAGAGGGTGATTGACAACATCATTCGCTCGGAACACCTCAAAGACACATTTGCCTACCTAGATGACGTCACAATCTGTGGCAAGACTCAGGCAGAACATGACGTGAACCTCAACAATTTCATGGAGGCAGCTTCAAAATACTCTCTGACTATCAATAACGAAAAGAGCGCATTCTCTCTACGATCAATCAATCTCCTGGGCTACTCAATCAGTAACCATACTATTAGACCAGATCCTGATCGGATGGGACCACTTAACGATCTCCCTCCACCATCAGATTCATCCTCACTTAAGAGAGCTCTTGGAATGTTTTCCCATTATTCAAATTTTATTCCAAATTTTTCCAACAAGATTCGGCCATTGATTGATACAACTTTTCCTTTAACTCATAGCGCTCTAGAGGCATTCAAAGACCTGAAGCTAGCAATTAAAAACGCAGCTCTATCCAGTATTGATGACGAAGCTCCATTCTGCGTTGAAACTGACGCATCAGATGGAGCTATAGCAGCAACTCTTACACAACTGAATCGCCCTGTTGCATTCTTTTCAAGAACTCTTTCATCGTCTGAACGCCACCACTCCTCAATTGAGAAAGAAGCATACGCAATTGTGGAAGCAGTTCGCAAATGGAGGCACTTCTTATTAGGAAGGCACTTCCGCCTCATAACTGACCAGCAATCGGTTGCTTTCATGTTTGATACTAATCATAGGGGTAAAGTGAAAAACGAAAAGATCGCTAGATGGCGCCTGGAGTTATCATCATATTCATATGATATAACATACAGACCAGGACACCTCAACAAAGCAGCCGATGCCCTCTCACGAGTCTGCCTCATTACCAATTCCAGTGATGAGAGGCTTAAAAACCTCCATCAAACGCTATGCCACCCAAGGGTGACAAGGATGAGTCACTGGGTGAGAAGCAAAAATCTACCCTATTCGATTGAAGATGTCAGGCGCATCACATCATCATGCAAAGTGTGTGCAGAAATAAAACCACAATTCTTCCGCCATCAAGGGACTCTCGTCAAAGCTACTATGCCTTTTGAACGTCTAAATGTGGATTTCAAGGGACCAATACCATCTCAAACCAGTAACAAATATATTCTAACTGTGATTGATGAGTATTCCAGGTTTCCATTCGCGTTTCCCTGTAGAGACACTAGTGCATCAACAGTCAGTTCTCGTTACTCCAACTTTTCAGTATATTTGGTGCACCCGCATACATCCATTCTGACAGGGGATCCTCATTCATTAGCCAGTAATTGAAGAGCTTCTTAGCTTCTTATGGAGTAGCCACTAGTAGAACGACTCCCTACAATCCCAGAGGAAATGGGCAGGCTGAGAGATTTAACGGCATAATCTGGCGTACCATCCAACTTGGTTTACGAGGAAAAGGTCTACCTACATCTCGATGGGAAACTGTACTCCAAGATGCTCTGCATTCAATTCGCTCCCTTCTATGTACCAGTATCAACGCCTCTCCACACGAACGCATGTTTGGCTACCCTAGGCGAACAGCTAATGGCCATTCAACACCTTCTTGGTTATTAACTCCTGGACCTGTCCTGTTAAGGAACTTCAATCGTCATGCACGAAAGCTTATACCACAGGAAGCTTCTGTTTACACGGTCAAAGACTTGGGCAAAATCAATAAAGAACGCAAAGACCTTAGATCTTTTGACACTAAGTTTCAGCTTTACAATACTTGTCAAATTGAATATATTATCAGTTGTAGAATACTTCTTCCGAAAACCAGCCTGGTACTCATTAAGGACTTTCTCATCAGTCACCCAAGTGGTGAGGCGCTCAAGTAACAAGCCAGCGTAAAGTTTCGTATTAGTATTGATGAAGGAGAGCCCTCTAAAATTATTTACATCGTCCCTCGCGCCCTTCTTATGGAGAGGGTGTATGAGTGAGCGTCCAAAACTCACGGGTGCAGTTCCCGACTGAAAGATTTTATTGAAAAAGCTGAGAAGCACCTCAAGACTTTCTGGTGTCATGTTCTTGTAGAACTCGTAGGGAATGGCGTCTGGACCCGGAGCCTTACTATCTTTTGCCCTAAGCAACACTGACTGCAATTCCTTCATGGTGAAGGGTTCATCCAAACTAGCATTCTCCACTAATGGCTGAGCATATGACATTTTTTGGATCTCGATACCAGGTGACAACAAATTCTGGAAATGGCTCAGCCATACTGAGGCGTCTATATTGCTACCTTCATCTCCTGCTTTCATCTTGAATGACAGCGCGACCCTCCAAAACTCCTTTGCATCCTTGCTATTTTCCAATGTTACTCCCAAACTGACAAAATGATCTCTTTCTTTTTTGTTACACAGATTCTTAAATATCTTGTTTGCTTCCAGGAATTTCGATCTAATTATATCACTTTTATTCAATCTATAAACATTAAGTATTTCAAACTGTCTCCTCCTACTTCTGAAGCACTCGAAGTCGAACCATGGCTTCTTAAAGTTCTGCTTTATGCGGGCACATTCCTTAGAGAAACCTCCCATCCGTCCGGCAGCATCATAAATACTCCTAGTGATGTAGGCCTCACATTCATTTAGACCTATACTATCCGGGTAAAGCGCCATAATAGAATCAAGATCTCTTTGATAACCAGATTTCATTCTATCATTCCAGCGCAGCCTAGGCAAGCGCTGCAATTCACCTTCAGTACGTCCCGGAATGCTCAGAGACACTTCGATAGGTAAATGGTCGGAATACTGGTCCTCAACCACTCTAAAATCTTCGATGATCCTAATCAAACCCAGAGAAACGCAACACAAGTCAATTACAGACGGCCCCATAGGTCCAATGAAAGTATATTCTCCATACCCGTCTCCTGAGCTACGGTCATTCAGAATTAACATACCCACCTCATTGCAGAAGTCGACGAAACGCCTACCATTCACTTCATCTTTACTGCTTCTATTAATACCCAAAACGGTATCGCCCATTTCCTCTGGAAGTGCCTGCAAGGTCCCTATCCTAACATTCGCATCACCTATCAAAATGTTATTCTCCACCATAGAGCACTGCAACGCAGTCGTTACATCATCAAAATCCTTTGTCCATTTCTTATGCCTAAGATACATACAGGGAAAATATTTTCAATTTCATCAGCTAAATTCAATTTAATAAACGGACACGTTTACTCATTACACGTAATTAGGCATCTTACAAAAATTTGCTTCATATGCCACGGGGATTGTTTACTAACTTACCTCTATGATTGGGCTGGTGATTTCCACCAATTATAAATTTGCTCGCGATTCTTCTGTCTAAATCTACTAGCATTTTCAAAAGAGACTCCATTTTGTACCACGTACGAACTAAATCACTCGCGATGAAGTTGTGGAAATCCATTTCAAAAAATTAAAACAGAAGTTGAAGAAAAAATTGTCTATTTCCACCAAACACTGAGTTACAAAGTTGAATCGATTTCGACTGTTAGGTCATCATCAGTAACAAAATATAACTTGTTATATTTTGTTACTGACGATGACCTAACAGTCGAAATCGATTTAACTTTGTAACTCAGTATTTGGTAAAAATAGACAATTTTTTCTTTAAATTCTGTTTTAATTTTTTGTACCACGTAGGTAAAATTATCAAAACTATCAATAACTAAGTAGGTACGTTTTCAAACGCTATTTAAAAAAAAAATTACCGGATGAGACAGATTGAAGTGAGCAGAAGACACGGAACAAAATTTCCGGAAACGGACCTTGCGAGATCGAAAAGAACAGCTGGAGTCTTTTAACTAAACTGCAGAGAACGATATAATTTCCTCTGGCAAAGGAGGCAGATTCGTTTGTTTGTGAGAGAAAACAATGACTAAGTCAGAGCTAACTAGTGGAAGAATTGCAGATTCGTTAGTTTTACGTGGTGAAATATTTCTTTCGCACAAATAGATGAATTTATAACTAACTGGAGAGGGATATCGAAGTAACCTACTGACGCGAGATTTCGACAGATTTTAGACACAACTTGAGTAAAGTTGATGATGACTTAAACGTTAGTTTTGCAGTTTCGCGAGTTTGTCAGAGTGAAAGAGAGATTCGCTAGTTTGTCATAGTGGGGACGATATGTTAGATTCTCAAACCCCTATGTATTCGACAACATGGAGCTAGCAGAGATAGGATTTAAGAATAACAACTTCAAAATTACCAAATACAAAAGAACAACGAATATGTCATTCAATAATTCGCCATGTCCGCAAAAGAGCGGAGGAAAATAATGATACTCAAACCAGGAACCGCCGAAATTGTTCCTTTGTCCACAACCCAAAAAACAATTTTTGTCGAGTTGATTTAAACTGTGATTGAACCGACAAGAACCTAAATATTCAGACGTCGGGAAAAATCTGACATTCGCAGGAGCGAAGGACCTGGAAGAAAACCAGTGGAATTGGCGAAAGTGGGGGCCTTGCCTCCCGTCACACCTAAGCCCTCCCCCCCTTTCTTCGCCTTGTTGAATCCACGTGAATCTATTTCGAGGGTCACGGAAGGTGAGATATCCCTCACGCATTCGTCGCACCTTCCTTATTATGGTGAGACGCTCAACAGACCACGTGGCGAGAGGCCTCCACTACCCAGGGGGCCGTCTGGAAGGAAGGAACATCCCTAAATCTCTCTATATGTTAATGTTCTTTAGCTCTTAGGATTGAGGGGACAAATGGAAAAAGAAAAATTACATAAACAAATGAAAAAGTCTGCCAATCTGGGTGTGGCACATAAGCCGATAACATGAATGTATAAGTCATTGAAATGTTGTATACATATAGTTTAAAAATGTTCCTAATCTTAAATCACTGGGGTTTATTATTCAACTTCATTCATTTGGCTAGCATTCATGATTTGAATTTCTACTAAGCTTTGGAGTGTAAGTGTTTCACAGGTGATAGAGCGATTATTGAATTTAAGGAGATATGCATAGAGCACTTGAATCGGTTCTCAACCAAAATGCCTATTTGGATTAATTATATTTGTGTGCCTCCTGAAATTCAATAATCCTCCTGGAATTACCTTATGTTTATCAGTTTTATGGTAAGATTGTGCTAAATAAAGTTAAAATAATTACCATTTCTTGTATTGCTTATTAGGGGTAAGCCGCAAACAATAAAGCTAGATCAAGTTGAACTTAGTTTTACTTCCTCTTCCCTTAAGGAAAGATAGGTTGAGGTTTTCAAACATTTTGTCATATAATTTCACCCTAGCCATCGTACACACATCTAAAAAACGCTGCAAATTCTTTCACTGGGGTTTATTATTCAATTGGCTTGCGTTCATGATTTGAATTTCTACTAAGCTTTGGAGTGTGCGTATTTCACAGGTGATAGAGTGATTAATGAATTTCAGGAGGCACACAAATACGATCAACTGAACAATCCAAATAGGTATTCTGGTTGAGAACAGATTTACGTGCCCTATGCATATCTCCTGAAATTCAATAATCGCTCTATTACCTGTGAAACACGCACACTCCAAAACTTAGTATAAATTCAAATCATGAACGCAAGCCAATTAAATTTATTATTCAATAACTTGGGGTTTATTACCCCAGTGAAAGAATTTGCAGCGTTTTTATTTTTTATTTGTTTTGATGGTTATCAGAATGCTTCAACCCAAGTATCGGCTACAAAGCCTTTTAGGAGTTCACTCCAGTATCCACATTACTACATCACTACATCACTACGTCACTAGGTTACTGATATCAACACAAAAACAATAATAAACCAAAATAACCGCAATGTTGGCACCATAAATCGGGCCATAGATCGAGAATGGTTTGACCTACGGACCTGGGGAAGGGCTCATTCGATTCCTCGTGGAGTGTTGTTGAAAAACAGTACAAATTTAGGCCGCCTTGATGTTTTTGAGGTTTTTTACAAAACTTTGACAACCCTTAAAGGGCACTTTAAATTAATTGAGAGAGCTGGCTCAAGAATTGGGGTGTCGCTGGACCAACATGGATTTTTCCTGAAAATTTCAGCTTTTTTGCTTCAGCCGTTTGGAAGAATTCGTGCGTACGGCGGACGGACGGAAACATTTTTATTGCAAATTCGGATTCTACACCCTTCGAAACCATAACATTTTCAGGGGGGTTAGAATTTTTTTTTCAAGAGCGATCACAATGGTTTATTATTGAGTAATAAGCCAAAAATCATCCAAGAGAGTAAATGATTGGTCGATCTTCCAGGGTTGTCCGCAGAATTTCTTGAAGATTTCTCTTGTAAGCGCCGAAATATTTCGCACACCTGATCGATGTTTGTGAAATCAACGCATGCCAGCTGCATAAAAAAACCTGCAAATTCCTTCACTTTGGTTCATTAATTTCAGGAGGCACACAAACATGATCAACTGATCAATCCAAATAGGTATTTTGGTTGAGAACCGATTTTTGTGCTCTATGCAAATCTACTGAAATTCAGTAATAACTCTATCACCAGTGAAACACGCACACTCCAAAGCTTCGTAGAAATTCAAATCATGAATGCAAGCCAAATGAATAAAATTGAATAATGAACCCCGTTGAAAGAATTTGCAGAGCTTTTTTATTGAACCTCAATACCCTCCCACGATAAAAACATCTATAATTTATCAAGTCTTTAGCACTCGTATTGCGTTAAAACTTCCCCAAATCCAAATTTAAACGATGTAGCCAGAGGTAGACTGATGTAGAGGTGGCACATATGATCAACTGATCAATCCAAATACATATTTTCGTTGAGAGCAGATCTAAGTGCTCCGTGCATATCTCCTGAAATTCAATAATCGCTCTATCCTGTGAAACACGCACACTCCAAAGCTCAGTAGAAATTCAAATCATGAACGCAAGCCAATTGAATAATAAACCCCAGTGAAAGAATACTTATTTACCTCAGTAATAATATTGAATAATAAACCCCAGTAATAATATTGAATAATATTTACCTATATATTATCAGCGTTTCATGCATATCAGAATGCGTCAACCCGTGTATCGGCTACTAACTACTCTACAAGTATCCACATCGGCTATCACTCCAATATCCACATTCACTACAACTCGACGCTATTGGCCGGACATCACTAGGTTACAAACAAACAATAATAAACGAAAAAACGCAAATGTTGGCAACATAAATCGGGCCATACATCGGGAATGGTTTGACCTACGGACGTGGGGAGGGTCTCATTCGATTCCTCAAAAAAAGTACAAATTTAGGCTGCTTCGACTTTTTTTTGAGGTTTTAGGGATTTTAAAGAACTTTGACAGCCCTTGAAGGGCACTTTGAATTGAGTTAGAGAGCTGGCTCAAGAATTGGGGCGTCCTCGGACCAAGATGGATTTTTCCTGAAAATTTCAGATCTTTTGCTCCAGCCGTTCGGGAGAAATCGTGAGTACGGCGGACGGACGGAAAATTGTTTATTGCAGATTCGGATTCCACACCCTTTGAAACGTGAACCATGCAATTATCAGGGGGGGTTAGAATTTTTTTTTTCCAGGGCGATTACAATGGTTTATTATTGAATAAACCAAAAGTGGGAAGGAAAATGTGTTTAATTAGAACCGTCGTTTTTGGCTCTGGCAGATGTGAGTGGTACATTTCAATTTCGAAAAGGGCACCCGCCCGTGTGTAGTTGTTTGAAAAAAAGAGAGAAAATTGTTTTTTTTCGTTCAAATAATAGCCTGGTATAATTGAGGAACCCGTTTCAGTTTCAAATCATAAAATAATAAATGGTTGTTGGAAGAGGTAATTCCGTTTTAGTGTAACTTAAATGAACGATTGATAGAAGGACTCTTATGCGTATAAATATAAAAACTGGTCTTGGGGACATCCCTGTAATCCTTGGATTACCTAACAATAATATTGTTATAATATTACCTATGTTATAACATAATATATTGTGTTCCTATTCATGAAGTATATTTTATTTGGATGTTTAAATGCACCATCTACAAAGACAACTTGGTCTTTTCTATCAAGTACCTAGGTGACTTTTCACCAAGTGCCTAGGTCACATGTGGTGACAAAAAACGAAATTGAAGAATCTAAAATATATCCGTACACTATGTGTTGACTGAGAATTCATCGTGAGCTGCTTTAATACATTCCGTTTTTTTTAATCGTTTTTTCCTTCTCTGAAAAAATACAACGATGTTTAATGAGATCGGGGCAACGCAAGGTCGAAAGGGGGAGCCCGCTTCATTATTTCTTCTGAGAACTCGGTGAGGGAGAAATTATTCATGATTAACAATCCCCGGTATTGCACCTCACCCTGTTTACGGCACAATTAAGTCTCCGCTTGTA
Organism: Creontiades dilutus; assembly: GCA_031894815.1. NCBI lineage: Eukaryota > Metazoa > Arthropoda > Insecta > Hemiptera > Miridae > Creontiades > Creontiades dilutus. The sequence goes on from JAVIWC010004232.1 coordinate 147,367, forward strand.
TCCATTATTTAAACGTTGTGAATATATTATGTGCGGCTACTGGGAGTAAAAGTGCATTAGAAGGAAAAAAACTCATATCTCGAGATGCCTGCAGCTTGCAATGTTGAGGGCAGCTTGTTTCGGAACGTGATCTTTTGTTTAATTGTAACTGTTATTTAATTGTTCTTGTAACATTCATTTCAGCGAATTCGGGTTGACAATGAGTCAGCCATTTCTGAACAAAATTGTATAAGGTATACAATAATTTAATGGCCACAAAACTCAATCTATAGAACAAGCTGCTTTTTAAACAAAGATTTTGGATTTTAGCGTTTCGTTTGGATTTGTTTATCAATTTTTCAATCATATTTGCATGACAATTATGGTCATTTTTAGGAGGTCTCCTTAATTCAAGTCTTCGTCAGTGAAGGGACGCTTATTAGAATAATCAATTATTGATTCAGGGGGATGCGGGACAACCAAAACTTGAGAGGAAACTGCATATTTGAGGTGTGTCTAAAAAGCGGTGAATGGTCTCATAAGTGTTTTTCCATGCGTACACTCTCTGGCATTCAATCTCTTCGCCTGAGGCACCACTATAAGCAGCTTGTCCAGGAGGCAATCCTGGCAAATAGCAGTGGGGCCTCGCCTGCAACCCCGGCAGACGTGGGCCAACAGCCCGCCATGCAGCAATCCTCCCCCATGACCTCCGGTCTCCGGAGCTGGGAATGAGCAAGTTATGCCCCCTCTCCAGAAGTTTGTGGATTACTGGGGGCCCTCTGATGAGTGCCCCCAGCCACAAGCTGCTCTGCCCCCTCTCCAGAAGTTTGTGGATTACTGGGGGCCCTCTGATGAGTGCCCCCAGCCACAACTCTGGGGAGCCTGTGGTGCCCCCAGCTCCCACCAGGGATTCCTTACGCAGCATCATGTGTACACCAGTGCTTCATGACGAGGCACATAAGTGCCGTGTCAAGAACTCCACCTCCCCTGGGCCTTATGGTATTTCCGCCCGTCGTTGGAATTAAGCTCCAAGGCATGTTAGACTGCTCATCCTCAACCTGTTACTGCTATCAGGAAGACCCCCGAAAGCGTAGGCCGTGCCTGGACAATTTTTATCCCTAAGAAAGGGGGAAGTGGGCTGGAAGCTTTCGTCGGATTCCCATTTCGTTGGTGGTCTTCCACCACTTTCATAAGATACTGGCATCTCGCCTACAGGTGGCTGGTGTCATGGGGGACGTCCAGAGAGCATTTAGGCCAGCGTATGGCTCAGAGGAGAACCTAACAGTTCTCCAAACTGTCATTTCTCTGGCCAGCACCAAGTAAAGGCAGCTCCATCTAGCGGCTCTGGACGTCTCTAAAGCCCTTGACACTATTAGCCACCTTGCCCTAACCGATTGTCTTCATTGAGTCGATTGAGTCACCAGCCCGTTTGATTGAGTACGTTGCCTGTCTGTACCGAAAGAGTGAACGTTTTTGAGGCACAAGGTGAGATGTCAGGGGATGTTGTCATTGGGCCTACAGATCGCCCTCAACGCATTTGCTGAGCAGCTAGCCTGGTGTTGATTGGTCGTGAACCCAGCTAAATGTGGATTGGTCTCCTTGGTCCTGTCGGGTCACCAGCATAAGATGAAGGTAGAGGATGAGGAGTGTTTTGTCCTAGGACAGACTTCCATCCCTGCCCGATCAGTGCTGGAGGTCTGGCAGTACCTTGGAGTCGACTTCATGGGTGTTGCTACCATAGTGGAGTCTAGGCGCTGCAAATTCTTTCACTGGGGTTCATTATTCAATTGGCTTGCGTTCATGATTTGAATTTCTACTAAGCTTTGGAGTGTGCGTGCACACAGGTAATAGAGCGATTATTGAATTTCAGGAGGCACACAAATATGATCAACTGATCAATCCAAATAGGTATTTTGGTTGAGAACAGATTTACGTGCTCTATGCATATCCCCTGAAATTCAATAATCGCTCTATTACCTGTGAAACACGCACACTCCAAAGCTTAGTATAAATTCAAATCATGAACGCAAGTCAATTGAATAATAAACCCCAGTGAAAGAATTTGAAGCGTTTTTATTTTTTATTTGTTTTAATGGTTATCAGAATGCTTCAACCCATGTATCGGTTACAAAGCCTTTTAGGAGTTCACTCCTGTATCCACATTACTACATCACTACATCACTACGTCACTAGGTTACTGATATCAACACAAAAACAATTATAAACCAAAATAACGCGAATGTTGTCACCATAAATCGGGCCATAGATCGAGAATGGTTTGACCTACGGACCTGAGGAAGGGCTCATTCGATTCCTCGTGGAGTGTTGTTCAAAAAGAATACAAATTTAAGCCGCCTTGATGTTTTTGAGGTTTTTAGGGATTTTACAAAACTTTGACAACCCTTAAAGAGCACTTTAAATAAATTGAGAGAGCTGGCTCAAGAATTTGGGTGTCGCCGGACCAACATGGATTTTTCCTGAAAATTTCAGCTTTTTTGCTTCTCCCATTTGGAAGAAATCATACATACGGCGGACGAACGGAAAAATTTTGATTGCAAATTTGGATTCTACACCCTTCAAAACCATAAAATTTTCAGGGGGGGTTAGAATTTTTTTTTTCAAGAGCGATTACAATGGTTTATTATTGTATAATAAAACCAAAAATCATCCAAGAGAGTAAATGATTGGTCGATCTTCCAGGGTTGTCCGCAGAATTTCCTGAAGAACTCTCTTGTAAGCGCCGAAATACTTTCGCACACCTGATCTATGTTTTTGAAATCAACGCATGCCAGCTCCATCAAAAAACGCTGCAAATTCTTTCACCGGGCTTCATTGAATTTCATGAGGCACAAAAATATGATCAACTGATCAATCCAAATAGGTATTTTGGTTGAGAACCGATTTATGTACTCTATGCATATCTCCTGAAAATAAAGTAATAGCTCTATCACCAGTGAATTGATCAGTTGATCATATTTGTGTGCCTCCTGAAATTCAATAATCGCTCTATCCTGTGAAACACGCACACTCCAAAGCTTAGTAGAAATTCAAATCATGAATGCGAGCCAAATGAATAAAATTGAATAATAAAACCCGGTGAATGAATTTGCAGAGTTTTTTTTATTGAACCTCAATACCCTCCCACGATAAAAACATATAATAAAATTGAATAATAAACACCAGTGAAAGAATTTGCAGCGTTTTTCCTGTTTAGCTCTAAATGAGAAAGCTCTCTTGCCTACGATATGTATTCGTAGTATGTAGGTACTTCTAATTCTTACTTAACACCAACTTTTTTCATTTTGTCTAACAATAAATTTGTTGCAGTTTTCAGATAGAACTGTGATAATATTTCTATGAGGCACAGGAATCCTGTGTTGTTGGAAGTTGGTGCACTTCCAACTATGACAATCGGACGGAGGTAGAATAGAGGTAGTCTGATGTGGGGGAGGCACGTGAATATGATTAACTGATCAATCCAAATATTCATTTTGGTTGAGAACAGATTTACGTGCTCCATTCATGTCTCTTAAAATTCAATAATCGCTCCATCAAGTGAAACACGCACACTTCAAAGCTTAGTAGAAATTCAAATCATGAATGCAAGCGAAGTGAATAAAATTGAACATCAAACCCCAGTAAAAGAATTATCAGCGTTTCATGCATATGAGAATGCTTCAACCCGTGTATCGGCTATAAACCCTTTTAGGAGTTGACTCCAGTATCCACCTTCACGACATGACGAGGTTACTGCAAAAAAAAGCTGTTGTTTTTGTTTTGATCGCAGTAACCTAGTGATGTAGTGAATGTGGATGCAAATGTTCGCTACATAAGATCATGCCTTACATCGGGATTGGTTTGAGCTAAGAACCTGGGGAAGGGCTCATTCGATTCTTCATGGAATGTTCTTCAAAAAGAGTCCAAATTTAGGCCGCTTCGACTTTTTTTGAGGTTTTGTAGGGATTTCACAAAACTTCGACAACCCTTAAAGGGCACTTTAAATTAAGTGAGAGTGCTGGCTAAAGAATTGTGGCGTTGTCGGACCAAAATGGATCTTTCCTGAAAATTTCAAATTTTTTGCTGCAGCCGTTTGGGAGAAATCGTGCGTACGGCGTACGGCTGACGGACGGAAAAAATTGTATTGCATATTTGGATTCTACACCCTTTGAAACGTAAACCATGACATTTTCAGGGGGGGTTAGCAATTGTTTTTCCAAGAGCGATTAGAATGGTTTATTAGTGAATAATAAACCAAAATTAAGTGCCGATTGATCACCTGACATTTCGACGTAAAATAGCTCTTGCTAGTCTAGAAACAAATCAAAGAATGGTGTCTCGTAGTGGACGACAAAGCAAGAAATATGATGTAGAAACCATTTACGACGGAATTGACCATCTTATTTGCATCCTGGAGACAGTGGATACTGGTTAAGAAAAAAAAAACACCTAGTATGTAGAGTGTATGGAAAGAAAGCTACGACAAAATGTGTGCAAGTGTTACATTTTGGTGTTACTTTTTTCCACCATATCATACCAAAACGTGTTGACCTAATATATTTGACATTTTATCAACAAGGTTTTCTAGAGTCGTGGAGTCATGCGATTATTTTAAAGTTTTTTCTTGAAATCATCATTTTTATTTTACTATGATTGACGTTGCAAATGAAATAAAGTTTTTTGTAATAGTGATGTCTCATTGCTCTGCAATCCTTCCAGAAGGATACCTATTTTTGAAGCCTGTGATGCAAATAATTAAGAAAAAACCACGATTACGTAATGCTTACAACAAATTTAGATAGTTTGTAACAAAATTTGAGAGAAAAATAGGAAAATAAATCAGGCTTTCCTGGGTTAAGCAGGTATTAAAGGGATCACGGTTCGCTGACGTCGAGGAGGTTCATGTGATGGATATTCTGAGACCCATTCCACATCAAGACTTCTCCAGCAGTTTTCAAGCATTTCCCCAACGTTGTCAAAAGTGTGTTGTGGCTAGTGGAGAGTATTTTGAAGGCCAATAAAGGTATTGACAATTAACATTCTGTTTTTATGTTTTTGTCATACCATCCACCGAAGACCGATTCACCGTGATTCATCTCATTCATATTGTGATCAGGTAATATTCCGGTTTAGTGTTTAAACATTTTTCAAATCATTCAATTTGTATCTGGAAGAATGGTGAATGGAGAGGGTAATAGTTATAAACTCGTATTTATTCACTATCTCCACAATTTTCATCTAATTGCATTGATTATTTGATTTTTTTTCAGTTCAGTATTATTTTCTTTGTTCGATCAAGAACTTTGGTCATATTAATATTATTTCAGAAATTTATATTTAATTATAGAAGGTGGGGAATGGGATGGGAGTGGTATGTAAATGATTATATCTCCAATTTTTTTAAATTTAATTTATTTTTATTTAAAATTGACGTTGTGAAGGGTGATGGAGGGAAAATGGCCGATCCATGTGTATAATTAATAATTATTAATTATGTTTATACGTGTAATCATATAAAAACCGGAGGGCTTGACTGTAGTGCATACATTATTCGCAAATATGTTTTCCTTGGATGACATGTTCGTCGTATAAATATCAACAACTAAGTTCATATTTGCTACACCTTTATATGCTAACCGGTGATAACTTCATTTTTTCTGGGCAGTTACACATTAAACTGCACATGGTTGCTGATCGAAGCTGTGAATGATTATTAATGCCTAGTTATTAAAAAACAGAGATTTCACTTTACGTGCGGCATGTAAAATCGATTAGAAGAAGGGGGAAAAAGGTACATTTAAGAGAGTCCGTAACGTATGGAGCGGCATCTGTCGCTCAGAGCTTCGAATTGACGTTTGATGGGAGTGAATTGAAAGGGAGTGCGATTCTCTTTGATTAAACAAAATTGACGTTTTACAGCGAAAAGCTTTGCGTATAACATAATAATATAAATTATTAAAAATATTCAATCTAGAAGTTAATATCCCATTCAGAATATATGTATATTCCCTAATGGATGGCAAATTATCGAAGTATTTTATCGAAGATTACTTCATCGACGGTGAGTATGGGATGTGCGCGAGTTAGGTTTGAGGTAGGTTAATTCAGAGGAAAAGTAGAAATTTCAGAATTTCACAGCAACATTCCTGACGATGTTTGAGGTTTCTTATAACTTCGAACTACTATTGTTTAAACAGGGGTGCCCATCCCCCCCAAGCTTAATGACGTACCCTCCCTAGCTTCAATATACATATTTTTTGAGGTCCTTTACCTAGGATATAGTTTATTTTTTACTGTCGTCATGCTTAACACTGTTTAAATAAACTATAACCCCCAACAATTTTTTTGGAACTCCCCCAAGAATTTCAATGACGCAGTCTGGGTTGTATCCCCCCCCCCCTTGTAGGCACCCCTGGTTTAAAATTATTTATTGATTCTCAGACCAAGAATAATTTAATTTAGTGAATTCGCATTAACTCTTAATTTTGTTTGGAACATGCAGGGAGTGGCCCCGAACACCCTCTGGTGGCGATTCGATGCATGCAGCCTGTCGAAATATTGTCAAGTCTACATACAGATCTAACTCTTATTTTGCCCTGTTTGCCTACTCCAATTCCTACTACTCCTTGGAGTTTTCAAAACAAAGCTTCAAGTTCGAAGTCTGAAGATATTGTAAAACTTGTGTTCGAACAAGACGCGTATAACCCCTTGGGAGACTCGATTGAGAAAAAGGGGGGAAAAAATAATAATAAGGAGATGAATTGTTTTGGTTTTAAGCGATGAGACAAGACTGAGCGTAAGACTAACAACAACGAAGAATACGGAGGAAATAATGTCAAGTATTACGTAACTTGCATACAAGAAGTCATTCATTGGATGGTTTTTGATTTTTTTTGCTCTCGCTGCCTCTTCTGGAATATTTGAGTATTTATTTTACAAAACACGTTAGACTTACATCGAAATCGTTATTGATTTAATATATCCTGGGTTTTGATTCCGTTTGTAAAACTATTATATTACAATGCAACGTCACTATTCTATTGTACTGCCTTGAAGGATTTTGTTTTATTTATTAACCTCCGAAAAATTTAAATTGGTTCTTACCAGTTGGTAGGGTTATGTGTTGAAATACCTGATTGTATTCATACCTAAAACGCACAACACCAAAAGCAGAATATAAATTAGAACTCCGACTTTTTTCAAACAGAAGAAAAACTCCCAATGTATTTTGTATTAGAAAAAAACAACAGGTGATTACGGGGAATTCTATTCGTTGGATACGATAAATCTTCAGCTTTCAAACAGGGTCTTCATAATATGAGGAGTGTGATAGCCGACACCATCTATCGGCTATCAGCGGAACAATCGCGAGAGGAGAGGCGAGGAGTGACTGGGGGGAAGGAGAGATAACGAAAACTTGCGACAAGCCCCTTTCCTCACTACTTTCTACCCAGCTCTCATCCGACCAGGTAATCCGTTCTTTCAATTTCTGTATTTAAATCAAATTGACATTAATATCCCAGATCCATCCTATTAACCTAACTCCTAACCAAATACCCTGCGGTGCAATTTCACAAAAAATAAACGATAGTAAAGAAATACGTAAATCGTTTCCACCTCTTGGTTAATAGGAGCCCCGTAGTAATTCTTGGAGCAATAAATACATTTATTGAACAAACAACTATATCTATTCCCAAAATCTTGCGTATAATTATTTCTTGAACCTTATATATCTGTATATAAAATAACCTTAGTAGTTAATAAGGTGAAAAAAGGGAATAATATCAAAAAATCGTAATCAAGTAAAGGTAGAATTGATATAACAATTCCTTTCAAGTATTACAGGAGTCTCCTCTTTTCAGGCAAGAGTGGTGTGCACATACACTCTCGACAGGCAAACGAAGTTCAAGCATTACTGATGTAAGCCATTACCTCTCCATATCAGTAGGATTTTGAAGTTATGATGAAAACTGGTTGTTTAACATATCGTTTGTAGACATGTTAACTCGGTATTGCTAGAAATGCTATTTTGAAAAACGCCCTTGGTCACACGGCTTGGCTGGAACGTTCTCTGTGAATCATAAGGTTATACAAGTGTCAAAGTACTCTTACTAAAGGATTTTATACCTACACATGACATGTGTACATGTACTTTTCCGCTATGAAACCACCAACATACGACGGTCCGGTAAAAGCATTTTCATGGCAACTTTTCTTCGCTGAACTTGTACGTGAATAAAAGTCGATAAAAAATAAAAAGGGAAAGAAACAGGACGGCAAGCATTTGGCCTTAAACAACTCCAACAAAAACGAGAAAGGTTTTCCCGAGGTAGGGCAAAGTGCATTGTTGACGGGTGATACAGTTTTAACGAAGGGCGGTCCCTTGAGAGGGCTAATGAAAGAGTTTGGAGACGGTGTTGACAATAAGGAGCGACAGGGGTAAGATATGGTGAAAGGGTTTGGACGTTGCACAAAGGACAGAAACTGCCCCTTTCGCCGCCGGCCTGTTTCCTGGAGGTTGTTGGCTCGTACCAAGTTGTTCTTCAGGGTGTAGGTGCTAGTCTTGTGAAAAATATTAAGTTCTTTTCCGTTGTCTACCACCAGTTGCCAGGAAATACAACAACTTTGAGAATCTTACCAATCCTCTGTTCTAACTGTAAAAGTACAGGTACTCGGTCTTGGGGATGATCATGTATGTTTGAAAATGTCGATTATATTAAGATAAACTTTTTTATTTAATTTATTAAATAAAAACATTTTATGATTGTATTAATTGTAGTTATCATCCATCTTCGCCTCTTAATTGATGCCAAAAAGGTGTGGTACTGTAAATTCTAACACCATAGGTCTCACTTAAAAATCATAGACTGTAGGGCGATTTGCAAAGAAATCGGTATCGGAGGTCCCTCAGCGGATGAGTTCCACTCAAAAACTTGTAATAAATTGTTCCCCGAAGTCCGGAATACCGATTCTACGTACCATTGGTCTCTCAGAGACGAAATTAACCTTTGGAGATCAGTTTAGCTCTAAATATCAGAACCTTTTAATAGTCCCGCAGGATGTCCCGTAGAGGAGCCACATTTCAATGTTTGTAAACTAGATAACAAATATGGCTCTGATTCCTCAGATGATTATGCTTAACGCATTTGCAAAAGTGGCTTCGTTAAGAGGGGTTTGTGACTCACGTACGTAACAAGACTGCCTGATCGATTTATGCCTGGACCTTTGCTCATAAGTAATTAATAGTAGAGGAACAAATAAGGGCTGTGGAATAGGGTGGGCCGAAAAATACGATTTTTGGATTTCAGAATCCCATTACCCCTCAAAATACGGAGAATGATGTCCAGAGTTCGGGAAAAATAATAAAAAAATTCTAAGTTGCGATCTTCAGTTCGCGCAAAAGGCCTAAAGTTCTAAAAAAATGTGAAAAAACTGAAATATTCCAAAAATTTTTTAACGATGTTGTTGGGTTTTTTTTTTCACTTTTTATTAGTGATTAAATTGAAGAACAAAGTATTTAGTTACGAAAAAAAATTATATTTTCACCATGGTGTGTTGTTTATAGTTCGCGCAAAAGCTCTGAGTTTGCCTAAAATTACGAAAAAATACAATTTTATAGACCAAGTTGTTTTATAATAATCGTCTAACGAGATTACATAGGCAATTATATTAATTTACTACTAAATTAATGTGTTATTTAGTATTACATTAGAACAAACAACAAAACGCATTGGATGGAAGCTGAGTGAGATGTAAGGCGCGAGCACTTTGAGCAGCGAGCTAGCGTTGTGTACCGGCGTCGACATGTCGCGAGTGCAGTCTCTTGTGATGCCCAAGTTGATATTACAGAAGAGAATATCCCAAGTTGTAGTAAGAGTTCAATTAAACCATGGCAGATGAGAATTAAACTTTCTGCAACTGCATTAGCTAGCGAAAGGTATGGGGTGTCGAGTAGGGCGACGGCTGCTATTCCCTATTGTGTTTTACAGGATCTACGTATAGTTACCGAAAACGATTTGTCATTTGTAGTTGATAAAAATAAGGTTCTTCGAAAAAAAAAAAAAAAAAAAATTCGTTACAGTTTACAAGAAGAAGAACAAAACACAAATGTACATGGCATATACTTTGACGATCGAAAAGATAAAATTTTGTATCAGGAAAAAGTTGGCAACAAGTACTATCGAAAAGGGAAATAAGAAGAGCATATAAGTTACTTGACCCCCAAAACAACAGTAGCGGGATTTCCGACAGTATTTTGTCCTACCTAAAACTAAAAATGTTGACACTGATAAGCTACAATGGTTCTTCTGCTTACTTCACTTTAACGCCCAAATTCAGAGCTTTTGCGCGAACTATAAACAACACACCAGGGAGAAAATATAATTTTTTTTCGTAACTAAATACTTTGTTCTTCAATTTAATCACTAATAAAAAGTTAAAAAAAAACCCAACAACATCGTTAAAAATTTTTTGGAATATTTCAGTTTTTTCACATTTTTTTTAGAACTTTAGGCCTTTTGCGCGAACTGAAGATCGCTACTTAGAATTTTTTTAATTATTTTTCCCGAACTCAGGATATAATTCTCTGTATTTTGAGGGGTAATGGGATTCTGAAATCCAAAAATCGTCTTTTTCGGCCCACCCTACTGTGGAAGCCCAATGGATATGACTCATTCCGTGAATTGTTAGAACGGTGGCCAGGTAAGGTATGTGCTTGAGATCACCTATATGGACCATGGCCAGGGAAGGAGTTTCAACTGTGAAACCTTTCACAAAACACTTCCGATCTTAATTCTACACTGGTAGCTGATACAAAGGGCTGTGGCGTGTGGGATTCTGCAAGGCGTTTTTTGATGTGGACGTAGTAAATGCTGATGAGTCATCTAACTACACTCACAACGGTGCTTCGATTTCCATTTCGAACCGCTACCAAAAAATGACAAAAAAAAAAAAAAAAGAATAAGAGGAATATGACGTTCCACTTGAAGAATGGGCGCTGGCGTGGCGCTACCGACAAGTGGCCACCATCTATGTACTAAGGCTGAGTATAAGCTTGAACCTTTTAAGCTTCGGATGCAAGTATTCTCTAGGCGTCGCAGGCATATCGTAACAGCCCTTGGATAGGAAAACTAGTAATTTCCGTCACTTCCACGTTATATGGTAGCAGAGCCTCGTTACAAACCACTCATCTCCCAATATTGACTGTTCTGACGCCCCTATCCCTCGCATTGTCTCCATAGGCGAAATGGACAATGGATATATAGGTTTTAATTTATCCCTTTGGAAATTACTACCTACTCATTTTTGCCCACCCTATTGCGAGCAAAATAATACTACTAATGAGCAGGAGGAGCAATGAAATATATTGTAAACATCAGAAGAAAATAGACTGGGATTACTTGTTCCATTTTAATTAACACATAAAAGTTACTTACTGCACGTTTTCTTTATAGGAGCATTTAGTATGCTCGTATACTAAACGCCATTTAAAAATATTGAGCCTTCCAACAAAAGTGTAGCGTATAGGATTTCCTGGTGCCTGAGATATTGAACTGAAAGAGTTGAGGTAGCGTGCGCTGTCTTCAACTAATTAAACGCAGATCGCTCAACGTCATAAGCGGAGACGTAGGTAGCGCACAAACCCTCTCCGCCCCTTCAAAATAAAATATCCTACATTTCCAGTCCCCTTCATTCGTTACTGAATGAAAAATTCATTCTTATTCCCGGACGTTTCCGCTCCTGACAATGTGTTTCCAGAAGGAGGGGTAGAAGTGATGATATCTTCGTTGAGAAAATATTGTTTTTTCTTCTACGAATTACGAGAGGCACCACGTCTTTTTTCCCCTTGAACGTCAAGTAGAGGAACACGTGGTGGAATAATTCACGGGGAAACAACGTGCGATATCTCACACGTCCAAAGAAAAATATTTGTGGAATTAATGCGCCCGAAATGGGTGGTTCCTAATCAAATAAAGGAATAATGTAGAGCAACGCAGGCTATCACGTTGTAAGTCAGTTTAGTGTAACGCATGCGCTAGAAACCACGAATGTGTATGAAAGAAAAAGCTGTCTGTAAAATGTTGAGGGCAGGATAGTTTCCTTAATTATCCAAGCTGGTGTTATTTAAATAGATTCTGTGAAAATTTGATTAGAAGGGGAGGGGGGGGAGGGTGATTGGAGGAAAAGCTCGCAATAGGCAGGGTAGAAGGAATGTTAATTTTTAAGAGGGTTATAATTAAAAATTGATTGATAATAATTGAATTGTTTAGCTTGCTTAAGGAGGCAATGCGAAGTAAAGGGGCATCTAAACAGTCAATACTAGGGGGTGATTGATTTGTAACTAGGTTCTGCTAACCTATAACAATGAGTCCCTTCAATTAAATTGAATTCATAAATCATAAAGTTAATGAAGCTACAAACCTTCATGTTTATGCAAACGATTAGTAGTTTTTCAAGAAACGGGAAATCGGAATTATTTACTAGTACAGACATTGAAAATACTTCCTGTGAAAACTGATAATTTACTGGAAACTATGGAATTCGTCCCTTGAACATTATACAAACCATCATGTGTGGCAGTAACGACTGTGCAGGGAATTCAAACTCCCAGGTTCGATTCTATAGCTCATTTCCAACAAAATATGTCTCCAGAATGTTTTGGTAGAGACTTTGTTTCCCAGTACACTTCAACGATTCTTTTCGTGTTTTCGATCTTCAGTGGCTAAATAGCCCAACCTTTCACTCACACTACTCTCTAAAATTAAATTCAGTTGTCTGTAGAGTTAACTATTTCCGGAAGAATTATTAAACTTGACTTGGAGTGTCACGATTTGGAGTGAAAATCAAATTTTGTGAATTAATTTTAAAAAGTGCTCTGTCTCATTAAGAACCGGCTAGGTTACTCAAAGTTCCCGGGAAAAACTTCCATAGAATCTCAACTTTCCTATGATGTAAGAAAAACCTTGAAAAACCAGAAAAACCTTCATACCGTGAAATCGGCGATTTTCATCGAATTAATTAGTCATCGAATTTCAGGTACCTTTTTTCACTGAGTAGAATGGTACTCCTGGCCCTCCATCCCAACAAATGAGTGATCAATCAACAGTTTAAAATTTAAATTAATAAGATTGGATTTGCTCGAACTTGTGTCATTTGTGATTCTGCCCTTCAAATCAGGGGAAAGAGGTGAAAAATCCTTTATTTATAGATCGAGGGGCCCAACGAAGTCACCATCCGATGCAGGAAAAAAGATATATAACATTTGATGGCAATCTCGTTTTTTGGGTGGGAAATGTCGACTTCAAAATAATGTTTAAAAAAACAGCACTAGCGAATAGCTATGTAAATAATTTATGGATAAAAGTCAGTGTATTTACATGTGAAAAACTTTTTCAATACTTTTACTCATATTGTGTATTTTAATAATCGTTGTAACACTCAGAAAACCAAAATGACCTGAGGCGGGGTCAAAACTAAGTCAGCTCCAGCCCGCTCATGTTCCATTCAAAAGCGCGGCCGCCGGGGGGTCAATATAGCATCTGATCTCATTCAATCTACTCGTTCTAACTTAATATCTGTTCCTTCTTATATTGGGCTTTGGTCCATGTAATAAAAATTAAAGTAAAATCTAAGGAGGTGATGGAATGAATTGTTTGCCCCTTCCAAGAGAGAGAGCCGATATGCTTACAACATCAATAGAATACCCCCAAAACTGAAAACTTCAGGTCAAGGATCAGGCAGTTTCAGGGACGAGTATAGAATAGTCTTCACTGCAAACTGTTATTTAATCGTTTTACTGAACAAGCATTTCGTTCTAGCCCATAAGATGGTTCAAGTCCGTCATTACTCCTTATAGAATGCACACACGAGCTTAGCTTGACTTACATTCCATGTGAAGATTATCGGAAATTATTGATGTTTTGATGAAGAGGGGGGGGGGGGGCTCCAAAACTGGGACGATTATTGCAAAGGAAGAGGACGAAGACCGGGGTGATAAAGATGAAGAACAGAAATGGAATACGGTTCTCGCTTTGGAGAACAGAAGCGTTTTTCAATATATTTAGGAGATGGTGAATAAAGTGGGAGTACAAGAAAGGATTAAGTAAATACAGATGGTTCATTACAACTGTGGAACTTTGGTTCAAATCCATCTACAGGTAAATAAAATCATCTTAAGTCTTGAGCTTTTTGTGTGGGCGTATCCCGACTCGTCCCCAAAAGGGTACGACAGGTCCCCAAGGTTTAGAACCCTGTCCGAAGGCAGGGTATGAGTCGTCTCCGACATTCTGAGACCCATCAAAACCCAGGGTACGGCTCGTCCCCCGGAAATATGTCCAAGAAACTACACATTGTACGATATACAGGTATCATCCTTAAAACGTAAACAGTAACGTAGGAATATTCAAGTAAAATACATGGAAAGATGGTAAAGAAAGTTTCAATCTAAACTACGAAAACCGGTACAAAAACCGTATAAAATCGGCCGGGGACGAGGCGGTCGATCATTAAATGGGTCGGGGACCAGAAGGGAAACTACCTTTTATGTAGGGGTACCTCAAGTTGGCATGAGAACGCAGTGTAAAGTCAGCCTCCACACCCAACTGTTCATAATCCATTTACTGAGCAAAGATCAACTTCACTTGCTTGTGCTCCAAGTTGTACACATCTTGGGAACGACTGAAGGGCTTTTCCTTTCCCGAATTTTATCATGGAGAACCAAACTTGTTTTAATGGTTATAGGAGTCTCGTTACTGGAGCAGCCCCAAGTCTCAACGCCCCTAGTTGGTTCCTACTCGTCCCAAAATTACCAGATACGCTCCTCCACTCCCCCGTTTATTGAATTAGTTTGTGTATAATATTAAATAATTACTGCCCCGCCCTCGTCGAGGTATCAGAATCGTTGTGAGAGACATGCAAATGCTGCTACGGCTTAATTTCAAACAGCTTGTTTCCTGGGGTTACATCTTGAATACCAAGTAAGCATGTAGTTTAAAGGTGAATGAGAAGGAAGATTTTCTTAGCACATGTTGCTGTAACACAAACAGGAAAAACCAAAAATTATTCCTCAATCCAAGCTGAGTAGATGAACAGCTTCCTTAATATTATGAAGAAAATAATAAGATTTCGAATGGGGATCCCAACTAACAGGATTCTCCGCCAGTAGCGGTAGTTTCATACCAAAAATTGACCACAAACCAAAATACTGAAAACTATTACACAGAGGTTTATTATTTCTTTATTAGAATAAACCTTTCAAGTAAATAACTGATCTTTGTGTATCAGACGTAGTCGGTGGTAATTATCTAAAGTCGGTGCCTAGAGCTTCCATATCTTGTATTGTTCACTCTGAATGCCTTAAAAAGGGCATAATTTATTATAAAGCACGTTAGGTCGATCAGGGACGGAATTAGGCACAAGAGTTTTCAGCTGATCACAGATCTCCTTACTCTGTAATTGATTTCTGAATGTGCAAAGAAAGTTGGATGATCTCGTCCTAAATAGATAGAAAGTAGAACTCCGTGAACACCAACCTCTATTAGTTTCTTTGTACGAAACAGAAGCTGATGTCAAAACTTACAGCTCACAATACTCTTCACGCCAGTTCCTTATCCATTACGTTGGAAATCCCTCGATTTACCACAAATCGTCTTACTAACATTCAAATTACAGCTTTTCGGTTTGATTAGGGTGTCAAATAGCCCTTAGGCTCACTCAGCTGATTACGAGCATCCTCGTCCAATTTCAAATGTCTCACAGGAGAAAAAATTGAATAAAAAAATCCAAGTAAATAACAAACCATTCAAGAAAAATAAATGGTCCATTCAAATTTCTGCTGAAAATAAAGACATGGATTATATATATATATATATATATAATATAATATATTATATAATATATATTATATATATAATTATATAAATACACATATATATAATATATGCAATCCAGACTTCTCCTCTGCAAACACCACGTACACCTATAAGTGTCGAGGTTCAGCAGAGTGCCACTCCAAAAAGTGTATTTACCAACTAGTATGCAAGAAGTGCACCGAAGCATTCTACGTCGGTAAAGCAACGACCCTCAATTTGCGGATGAACAATCGTCTGTAAACCATAGCCGGCCACTCCCAGTTAAAGCTCACGCATCATCCCATGACGCAACATTTGACCAGTGCTTTGGCGTTAAAGTGCTAAAGAAGCTTCCGGATGCCGCTAATGATAGATTGCTCCAGCAATCCGAAAGAGCCCATAGATTGTTACTTGGAGCAAATCGAACACCTGGGCTCAATTCGAACGACTGAAATCCAAGAATCAAAACAACTACCAACCAAGCCAATCAGACTTACTTTCTATTCTTTTATTTGTGAAATTTCTCTTCAAAATTAATCGACTACATAGTTCAGTAGAACCAACAAGCAAATAAGTATGTAAATATGAATTTACTGTATATTATTTAGATTGAATACTGCATATGGACAATACTCGAATAAAAACGGAGGTAAACCAAAACAAACAGCTACGCTTCATTTGTACAACAATTAAATCAGATAAGACTTGAAAAACTTGGTATCAAAAGGTACCAAGTAATGAAACAAAACTCCACGGCGATTATATCAGCTGATGTGATCCCCACTTGCTACCTAATAATTATTACTAGGTGATTAAGGGTTATAACTAGGCTATTGTAACAAGGGCCAAGCAACTTCACATTCACAATCGTGTTGATGTCTTTTTTTCTGTCGAAGTGTTTTATCAAAAGGGTTCGGTATTCATATTTTTGATATTTCAGATCAATTTGACCATTTGGCATGGAATGACATCAATGTCGAGAATGCAGTTCCAATTAACCCTCAACATTAACACATACAATTCATAGCTTCATTCTTAGCTTACTTCATGCATAACCCTCGTGCATTTCTCTATACTAGCTATGTAACGTAGGCCACTTTTGACAATACTAAACTTAAATTTAACACTTATTTTATTGAATTTTGTCGTGAGAGAACTGGAGAAAGAGGGCCCGAAGAGCAAGTGGGGATGCATTAACGACTGAGAGTTGGACTTTTCTCGTTGGGACGTGGTTCGCTCTTTCACCGGGTAGGGTCACACTAATTCCCTAAATAGGGCTGTTAAATTCGCTTCAGGTTTATTTTAATAAATGTTACTCTTTGCCATGTTGGTACAAAATGAATATTCTGTGCTTCAAATGATGGGGTTACAAATATTTTACAACTGTTTTAAGCGACTTTCAGTGGAAAAGTAATTTTTCATACATTTCCATAAGTTTTATTACAGCTTAAGATTCCATATTTGATCGTAATTTTTGTATTCTTTAAAAACCTAATCGCAAATCTTCCGCTATCTGTAGGTAGACGCCGAAACAGTATCCGAAAAATTGGGATTTGACTAAATATTACTGCAAATATATGTAGCATCGTTTCCCAAATATAGCCATAAACTGTATTTAATTAGCAATTTTCTGTTCTACCTGAACTTGGAACGAAGCCGGCTTTTGTTTTGAAGGAAGTTTCTGGCGAGCTCTTAAAGAGGGATTTACATACTATGCGGTGAGTTTAATGGAAAAAGCCAAGATACTGTGAATCTCTTAGAACAGAATAAATTAATCTCCTCCGCCTTCGCAGGTGAAAATACTGGACGACGGGAAATGAACTTAAATTCCAAGGCTAAAACATTACATAACGAACGCTGAAAATATTAATATTAAAATCCCAAGTTAAAATTACCGGCAAATGAAAATATTCTTTCCAAATCTTCCCTGAAGGTGGATATTAACCCTAAGGACATTCACTGCTGATCCCTTCGTTATATGGATTTTAATCTTTCGCTATGAATGTGGAGCTGGTAATTGATGTCTCTGTGACTCTAAAAGCGACCTTTTGCCCCTCAAAAATGTTCTTGTAACAGCTGCATAATGAATGTTAATAATGTTTGTGTACATATTTTATTTTTTAATAAAAATCCCAACTATTTTCAAAATTTGAGCACTGTCATTGTCATTTATACGTTTTCAGATAGAACTGTTCATTCTAAGCTGAAAGATTTCCTCGCCTCTTGATGTAAAAATCATAGACAAATGAATGGAGCCTTTTCTTCCATGATGTTGACAAATGCTTGCATATGAGTCTGCAAGAAATCGGGACATTTTCATGTGTGTTTTGTTATATTATTCATTACTAGGCAGATCTTACCCGAGCGTTGCACGGCGGGGCCCACAGATCAATTAAATGGGCCATAAGATAAACCGCCCACCCGTGGGTACTTGATTGAATTCGCGATCGTGTCGACTCATTTGAGCTAGGTAGGCTACATTACCTAGCCCAGTAGCGTTGTTGTTACACTTGTGTTACCGGGATAATAGTAGATTAAGAAATCAAAAGTCGCAAAGTTCATTTTATAAGGCGTCTAGTGTAATTTGATTAACGTTAGACTGTAGTTATTAACTTTTGTTAATTGGCATCGCGTGAGCAAGTTTTCGTGACGATTTTTCAGTTTATGTGCCAAAGCAAGGACATGAAAATGTCAAAATGAACAGTTGTAATGGCAAAGAGAACGTTTTTATAAGCCCCCTCTCAAAACTTTGTCATTTTATGTTTCAAGGAGTTGATTCCGTTGCCGTCCGCTGCCGTATAAAGGGCCCTTGAATTTATGTAAAAAATCAATTCAAGAACTACGTATGGAGTCCAGTTTGTCTTAACTTCTAGCCATCTCAATCATCTCATACACACATATGCTACGGGCCGAAAATTGGTCATAAACGTGGATTTCCGAGGTTTTTACTGAAAAGGATAAGAAAGTGGGGTTCCATTCCCAAGTAATTTTGGAAGTCGAATAGAGTGACCAGCTCGAGCTCATCTGAGTAGGAAAATTTCATTTTTAAGGGTAAACATTTTAAAAACGGGCGAAAATATACCAATTTTTCCATGTAACCGTTTTAACGACATGGCAATCAAAAAATGAAGAGGATATAATATGCAGCATTTTCAAATTGTAAAGTCCCATTCTACATTTATGAATCTGATGATGAATATTCGAGATGCTCCTGGGAGAAAGAACTCTGCATATTTGACAGTGTGCAAGAACTGCTCAAGTAATGAAATGTCACATGGCTTCCTAGTCAAGTACTTAGGTCATTCACGTTAATTGAAATGTTTCCTACGTCAAATTTGGAATAACATGCATAAATAAAATGTAACTACAGCTAAAAATTCCTAACATCGACTTTCCCAATTTCCTCTTCCGAAAATCACTTAAAGAAAAAGAAGAGAGTGTGCAGAATGTTTTTCGACTGAGTACTTAGATAATAAACGTCATTTTTTTGTTAAACGGCAAGCTTTTATGAGAAACAATCCTCGATGTTCTCTTCCAACTCCGATGTTTCTTTTCTCGGCGATCGGGTTCTACAAATAAAAGAAACGAGAAGCCTTCGATCCGGCTTCGAAGAAGTGAGTTGGCCGCTGATCAGTAAAGTAGCTTAGTTCCTCAGCTCTTCCTCCTGTCACAACTAACTCAGGAAGGATTAGGGACCTTGCAAACCTACGTCTTCCCAGCATTTCGTCTGTTCCGGAGGTAATACTCCGGAAAAGCGACCCCAGAGTCGGAAGTCACATTTCCATCACTCAAACGAATAGTGTCAACAGATTTGTACGGAAAATTCGGAGTGTCCGTCGTTGAATCCCCTCTTAAGCTACATTCCGTCGTCAAAGTCGAGATAAAAATACTTGAACAGACTCTTATGATTAAAACGTACTAGATATTCTAGAAATGAAACCAAACCTCAACCAAGTTCGGTGAATAGTATAGCTTTCCAATTTAACTTAATAAAATAAAATTATGTAGAATTGAATACCAAAAAAAAAAAACACGAGTGAATCAAAATATGCTTATATACGCAAACTATGTTGTGAGGAAGCAAAGTACAGAGCGCTTGGAAATTTCAGTTTATCATTTCTCAATAATGAATCTTAATAACTAGCCTTGAAAAATTAAATTGTAACCGCTCCTCAAAATAATGTTTTACTTTTCAAGATGCATAAAATCCAAAAATCGAATTGAAAAAAAAAAAAAAAAAAAAAAAAAAATCCATCCGTCCTTTTGAAATTAAATAAATAAAACAGGAACTTACACCAATTGTACTCTTATTACAAGTTTAGGTATCTAGTACTGCCCTACCCAGTGAAAGAGCCAACCACGAACTAAGGAGAAAAGTCCAACTCTCAGTAGTTAATTCCTCCCCACTAGCCGCTATTGGTTCCCTATTTCTCTAGTGCTCTCACGTCACCATTCAAAAACATAAGTGTTAAATTTAATTTTAATATTGTTAAAAGTCGCGCACTTCACATACGTAGTATAAAGAAGTGTAAAAGGGGTTTCCCTAAGTTGTAAACAACTGAAATTACAAGTTATCGATGCGCGAGGTGTCGAGTTTAGATAATGTACCACAGACTATGTATAACGTACATATACTAGTATACATAGATTTACGTAGAAGGGTGTAGCGTGAATTTATTCGTCCCTACAATTTCATATTTATGAGGCTCACGGTGTGGCATATTTAAAAATTTGTCCGCTAGATGCACTCAACTTTTCTTCAAAAGATGTTTAATTTTGTACCGTCAGGCTTAAAGAAACTAAACTTCCCTAATTCGGGCGACCTAACCTAATCTTTAATAACACTCGGAGTATATTTACAACGATTTTACCTCTACCTTATCCTCGTGAAATGACATAAATTAAATGGAATGCTTGCGTACGAGGGTTCGACACGTTGAGACATTTTCATGAAGGGTGTGTGCTTATAAAGCACAATGTACCACCGACTCGCAAAACTTGGACACAGAGACGAAGAATAATGATAATGGAAGCTCACATGTTAACCAAAAAAGATATTTAGTTTGAATATACACAACAATTGAAAATTAATTAATTGACTCAATATCAATTAGGGTGTATCGATTTTCAACTTTTTTTTTGTTTTCAAATTCCAAGTTGAAAAAAAGTTGCTACTAGGTACTACAAATTACCACACAAAATTTTAGATTTTTAAAAAAATGTTTAGGTCTCCCGCACAAGGCCTAAAGTTTAGAAATTTTGCTAAAAAAGTCAATTTGGCTCCATTGGTTCGCCACGATTTTTTTGTTTATGTTAGTGTTTGTGTTTAGGGCGAAAAATCACAGATGATGTCATACATTTTACACTCTCCAGTCATTCTTTTTGCCTGTATTTTCATTTTGCCTCTTTCAATTTCAGTTGGATTTGTACGTCGGTTTCCGAGTGTACCTGGAAGCATTGTCCCTGGATATACGGTCCAGTATAGGTAATCTGGTGATCCTTCTAGGAAAGTTACCTACTGAAAAAATAATATCCATTTGTTTAATAAATAGCAGCGTTTTAAATGTTATCCCTTCAAAGTTATTTCGTTAACTTCATCAATCAACCATTTTATAAATACATTGTTAATAGATTAATTAACATTTTGCAGTGGCTTTGAAAAAAAACTTCAGGCGCGGACGGATTTTTTTTTTTTCAATTTTTTTGGATTTTTGGATTCTACACATCTTGACACGTGAAACAGCAACTTTCGAGAAGGATAAGAAATTTTATTTTTCTCGTTGGTTACAAATTTTTGTTATTGAAGATGATAAATCAGAAGTGCAAATAATAACAAATATTAGTGTGATAATAATGAGCGTGAATCCATCACCTATTTTATTAGCATAGACCGGGAGACGCTGTGTAATCTGCTAGTAACTAAAAGCATCATGCAACTCTCACATTATAAAAATAACGTTTCTTTGTTAGCAACAAAGGGAATTATTGTTCTGTTTCCCAAATTTGAAGTGACATAGAGTCACTTCTCCACCGTCGTACTTCATTCTTGGGGAACCTCATGGGAATGTATGACATTAGCGGGATTACGATTTCCCCAGCTAGCGAATATGAGGGGAAGCTGAGTCGGTAGGTAGGGGATAATATGTTTCCGTATAATAACTTGAAGGTGTGCGCCCGTACGCATGTAATACGGCTGAATGTTTTCCTAATTCCCTTGATAGCAGTACAAAGAAACACCCGGCCTCTTAGCACCTGGGAGCGCACACACGGATCTACATACATTTTCAGAAGCCCTTTGAAGAACCAATCTCGATCAAAAGCATTGTACTGATGAATGTCAACTTAAGCGAGGAAAGGCTTCACAAGCTCGAGAGCTAGTTCTACAAGTGTTGTTACATAATGAACGTATTAAATTACTTAATACGATAAATTATGGTAATATTATTAGTACATCACTATGAATTAAACTGCATAAACTGTAACTGCCCTTCCATTTTTCAAGTTCCTTTCATAAAATATTTAGGAGTAAACGTAGATCAAACATTGTCTTGGGATGAACATACCAAAATGCTGAATAATAATTTTAAAAAAACCAATCCCTATTTGTTTGGAGGTTAGAAACTTTTTGGATTTAAAATTTAAAAAACTGTTGTACAATGCTTTGGTGCAGTTGTTGCGGGTGAACGGCGTAGTTGCCTGAGGTTCTACGTTTGTATTCAGGTTGAACCTTTCAAGACTTACTCAAAAATGCCTAATTAAACTTTTGTTAAAGAAGCCGGTCAGATCCCCTTCTTCCCTGCTCCTCAAAGAATTTGGTGTGCTTGACATCACCAAAATTACCGAAAAAAGTACTCTGATCTACACATATAGAGAGTTCTATTCCGGTAGAATTCAGAGAAATACGAATGCTACCAGGGCTGCAGACATAATCACTCTGCCCTCTCCAACAATAAAGACTGCGTTGGGCCAGAGGCTGTATCTGTTTTGGGGGGTGTCTCGATTCAATGCTCTACCAGTCACTCTCACAGGAAACCAAATTCCGCTTCTGACTTTTTAAAAAAATTAGAAAACTAAAAAAACTATTAAATTTCGCAGCTATGAAAAGTTACAATAATTGTAAACAATTATTGTTTTCTGTACAATATTCCTCGAGTTTTTTTTCGAAATTACTTTTATAATTATGTTTACAATTTAGTAAAGTAGGTAACTCATGTATTTCATCAAAATAGGTACCTACCTATAATTATTATTGTATAATAAATTGGTGTAAGTAGTTTTGAGAAATTGTGAGCACTCCGACCCCCAGCACAAGTTATCTTAAAGGGGGTCGTATCATTGTCCTGTTTATCTATTGTACTTATTATACCAAATAAAATGCGTTAAAAAAAAAATTATAGGACCGAAATCAATGTAGAATTAAATTATGTACAATAAATGCGCGGCGAGACTACACTGTTCTGCAAAAAAAACCTTTCTCCTTTTCCTTGAACAATTATGCCAGTTTCTCATGTTTCCAGGTGTGCTGAGTCCGAATCTGAACTCAGAAAAATTCTATCACTCTCTGATTTTGAAAGAAGAGAGGAGCAACTTGGAAAAAATAAAAAATTGTACTCGAAAATTATTATTTTTATTACCTATAACAGTTTTTTTTTCAACGGTAAAATATAATTAATTGAATCCGGTATAATTAATGAATCAGGTGTAATATTAGATATGACACAACTCAAAAAATATGCACACCTCGTCAATGAGTAGTTTTTTCTTTTGTATTCTTCCTCCTCTGTCTCCCGCTGCAGTGTCCAGCAGTAATCCACCAGCATCTTCTCATTCCATTTGCCAGTACATCTTTTTTCCATTCTGGGTATGTCTTGGTGAAATCGTTCTCCATGTTCGTCCGAAACTGCACCCAAATTTGGGGCGAAAAAGTCTTGGTGACTATCGAAGAAATGTATTTTTAAGGACACATTGCATCCCAATGTTTTATTTGAAGTGAGCAGTTCTTGGACTGTTTTTCGGTAGTCTCTAGATTTTTCTTTTTCCAAAAACTTGGCACATGCCTCTCGAAAAGCAATCCAAGCCTTTTTCTCAGTAGTATTTAACTTTGCTTCAAAAGTGTGGTCCTTGAGTGGATGTCGAATTTGGGGTCCTACGAAAATTCCCTCCTCTATCTTAGCATCGCTGAGATGCGAAAATGTTTGTTTCAAGTGCATGAGACGTTCTCCTTCCTTGTCCATTGCTTTTACGAAGTTTTCCATTAGCCACAATTTTACGTGGAGTGGAGGTAAAATTATTTGATTTTTGTCCACTAATAGAGGATTGGCGATGTTTTTTTTTTTTCACCTACATATGCCATACTCCTCTTTTTCTGCTGTCTCACTCGCACAAAAAAACAACAAAATTTAGTGTAACCTTTTTGGAGTCCTGTAAGCATGGCTACCTTTTTAAGATCTTCACAAATCCGCCATTTATACTCATGGTACTTGATTTTGGTTTATTATTCAATAATAAACCATTGTAATCGTTCTACAAAAAAATTCTAACCCCCCCATGAAAATTCATGCTTTACGTATCAAAGGGTGTAGAATCCGAATCAATAAAAATTTTTCCGTCCGTCCGCCGTATGCACGATTTCTCCCGAACGGCTGGAGCAAAAGATCTGAAATTTTCCATTGTAATCGCTCTAGAAAAAAATTCTAACCCCCCCTGAAAATTCATGCTTTACGTTCCAAAGGGTGTAGAATCCGAATCTGCAATAACAATTTTTCCGTCCGTCCGCCGTACGCACGATTTCTCCCGAACGGCTGGAGCAAAAGATCTGACATTTTCAGGAAAAATCCATCTTGGTCCGACGATGGCCCAATTCTAGAGCCAGCTCTCTCACTCAATTTAAAGTGCCTTTTAAGGGCTGTCGAAGTTTTGTAAAATCCCTAAAAACATCAAAACAAGTCAAAGCGGCCTAAATTTGTACTCTTTTTGAAGAACATACCATGAGGGATCGAATGAGACCCTCCCCACGTCCGTAGATCAAACCATTCTCGATGTATGGCCCGATTTATGGTGCCAACATTTGCGTTTTTTGGTTTATTATTGTTTGTTTGTAGCCTAGTGATGTCCGGCCGATAACGTCGAGTTGTAGTGAATGTGGATACTGGAGTGATAGCCGATGTAGATACCTGTAGTTTATAGCCGATACACGGGTTGAAGCATTCCGATATGCATGAAACGCTTGATAATATATAAGTAAATATTATTCAATATTATTACTGGGGTTTATTATTCAATATTATAACTGGGGTAGATAAGTATTCTTTCACTGGGGTTTATTATTCAATTTTCTTGCGTTTATGATTTGAATCTTACTAAGCTTCGTAATGTGCGTGTTTCACAGGTGATAGAGCGATTATTGAATTTCAGGAGATATGCATAGAGCACGTAAATCTGTTCTCAACCAAAATACCTATTTGGATAGATCAGTTGATCATATTTGTGTGCCTCCTGAAATTCAATAATCGCTCTATCACCTGTGAAACACGTACACTGCAAATTCATTCAGTGGGGTTTATTATTCAATTTTATTCATTTGAGTTGTATTCATGATTTAAATCTCTACTAAGCTTTGGAGTGTGCGTGTTTTACAGGTGATAGAGCGATTATTGAATTTCAGGGGATATGCATAGACCACGTGAATTGGTTCTCAACCAAAACACCAATTTGGATTGATTAGTTGATGATACTTGTGTACCTCCTCTACATCAGTCTACCTTTGGCTACATCGTTTAAATTTGGATTTGGGGAAGTTTTAACGCAATACGAGTGCTAAAGGACTTGATAAATTATAGATGTTTTTATTGTGTGGGGGTATTGAGGTTCAATAAAAAAACGCTGCGAATTCTTTCACTGGAGTTTATTATTCAATTGGCTTGCGTTCATGATTTGAATTCCTACTAAGCTTTGGAGTGTGCGTGTTTCACAGGATAGAGCGATTATTGAATTTCAGGAGGCACACAAATATGATCAACTGATCAATCCAAATAGGTATTTTGGTTGAGAACAGATTTACGTGCCCCGTGCATATCTGTTGAAATTCAATAATCGCTCTATCCTGTGAAACACTCCAAAGCTTATTAGAAATTCAAATCATGAACGCAAGCCAATAGAATAATAAACCCCAGTGAAAGAATTTGCCGCGTTTTTTGTAGGAGTATCTTCATGTTGTCATAGGTTTCTTTCATTAGGACCGAATGAGCTTCTGGGATAGATGGATGTTTGTTTCCATTATGGAGGATTACTGCTTTTAAAATAAACTTGGAGCTGTCAGTGAACTGTCTCCATTCTTGTGGTTTGGCTGGCAGATCAAGTTCCTGGAGCGAATGAAATAAATCATTGCTAAATACAAGATTGTCTTCCATCTAGAAGAAGCGTAGAACTCCTGATTCCCGTTTTCTAAAGAAAGATATATTCACGCCTCCTTGAAAGAGACTCTATTGTTGCAACCTTGACCCAGCGGCTGAGCTTTTGATTTTGGGAGATCTAAATCTCGAACAAGATCATTAAATCGCCTCTGATTTATGAGCTGTGGCTGAGTTTCAGAGGTGCTGGACGAACTTGAAATTTCTTCTTGTTCGTTGGTTTCTGGTTGAGGTGAAACGCTTTCAGAATCGCTGCACTCCTCAGAACTAGGACGGAACTTACTCGGTTCTGGTGGATGGGCATGGAGGCATCATGTGGAGCCGGTCTCATGGTAAAGGGGATGTTGGGATAAACAATTTTATTTTTTCTCTTTAACAAGAAACCTTTGATTGTGGTCATGTAAAAATAGCAATCGGTCACGTGATTTGAAGGTTCTTGCCGTATCATGGGAACTGCAAATGGCATTGACTTGAATGCCCCATTTAGCCAACCAGTCTGAGACTGTAAGCATGAACTACAGCATATTTTAGGAACCCAGGATTTGTCTCCAGCCTTCTCTCCATGCCTTCTTCACCAGCGGAGTCGGAGGTTTCAGAGTGGACTTGAATTTGACTTCTTCACAAACATCGCAAAAGGAATCAGGCTTATTTATACACTGTCGTGAGATTACAGAGAACAGTGAACTGTTCCCAAACAATGATAGCACAACTGAATATCCAAATAAATGCGTTTAGCGAAAGCCTCGATAGTACTAATCAAATCCTAGAAGAAAATAGTGACAAGAGAGAGAGGCAGAATGGGAGGGGGGGGGAGTTGGGGTATTTAGGGTGAAAGAGGGGCAAGTAAGGATTTGAATGTAAAGGATATCACCATAAAAGAGAAACAATCCCCTAAAGATCCAGGTAGAGACCAAATCAGTGTCTCAAAATCAAAAACTAAAAAAACACTTTTCGCCATATTTCTTCAACCTCTTGTAATATTCCCATCAATTTTTTTTTTCGTTCAAATGTACTTCATTGAGCTCAAAATCATCGGGCTTTTGAATATTTTTCACAATTTTTTTATGCCAAAAACAATTCTTCAAATTTACAAAATTCACATTTTTGGATAAAAAACTAGAATTTTTCAAGAAACTGTGCAAGAATCTGAATTCAAATTCGTGTTCAGCCCATTAGAAAACAGCAAGGAAGCATGTTTTGGTTTGAAGGAGGATTTTTCTGCAGAGCAGTGTTATCATTGTTTTCACAAAAACAGTATGATTGTATTGACTTTGATTTAATTGACCTGGTATTTTGGGATTGCTCTCACAAAAATCGATTGTTGTGTGGAAAGAATCTATTTGACTTCCCGTTCTTTTATCAGGCGCATCCGTTTAACAGCGAGAGGTTGAAATCCACATCTTTCCCCCTTCCCTACTGTTTCCAAGCTCCTACACCTCCTCCCTATAACGTTACTTCGTAGTCTCTTTTACTCCCTCCAGCTGTCAATTACCTTCACATCTTATAATTGTTTCGCATCTCGAAGCCTCAAACTGATGTGCAACCAATATTCCGAGTGCTCGTCACCTATAGATTAGATGGTCTATTCAGGAAGCAGTATGATATTAAGCAAGGATTTGGGTACCACTCCCACCGGGTTTTCCTGTGACTTTTCTGTCTTTTCATGTCGATCCTGGGGAACGGGGAATATAACATTTTTTAGCCTGGAACATGATTTAGCCGTGGACTAGCTACCAGAAAACTGGAAATGTCCCAAGGACCAAGATGGGGGTTGGCAGTATATATTCTCCCAAGAGTAAGGAGGGGACTGCACAAAGACTATCATGTATTCTTGATAGTTCAGGAATGTTAGATTAATAACTCATGTGAATTCTAACTCAATTAACGACACAGTCCAGCAACACGAGAACATGCCGCAATACTTCTATTAATTTTTTTGTTAATAAGAAATTGTATAAATATTATTTAATGTTTGTATATTTGTGAATTTTGCCAAATAAACGAAACGAAACGAAACGTCGGCGAGAGAATGAGGCGTCTCGATAAATGTATCACGTACCTCGCCAATTTTAATTTCATTTGTGGATAATGTAGTATTCATAAGCAGCTTTTTGCGTGAACGATATTCGCGCACTAGTTCCAACGAGCGCCGTTTTGTAGGACCAAAGGATAACTACGTTAGGCTGCGATGAAATGGTTCCATCGTTTGGTCGCTGAGGTTCCGAAGCAACGAATGGTGAACTGTAAAGACATAATCATCACCACTCACAGGACTGTCACAGTTAGTAAACAATATGGTTCCACCGGATGGTCACTGAGGTCCCGAATGTCCAGGGGTTAAAATAACAAGATTAAGTAAATCAAAAGCTTTCAAATGAGTGGTGAACGAGTTTTGTACGATCACAAATGTCGAAGATAATGATCCGTAGCAACGAATCGCTTGTAAGCGAAAACCATCAGAAATATTGTCCGCGTTATTTTCGAGTTTGTGTAGCAAAGTAAAGACTTAAAATGTCAATAACATTAACATCGTAAAAGTCTTGTATCGTAGTTTTAAATATTTTTAAGCTACTTTGTCTCGAATTAGTACGTGTCTACTTTTGCAACAAAAATATTTCATTTCCACCGGCGATCCCTGATTTTACTTCTCCGAGAAAGCTGTAACAAGATAACTCCAGTCTCCAACGGTTAATTTTATCGTTTTTTATTTTTTATTTTTTTTCGAGTGCTTAGTATTGAAAATGAATGAAAGCGTTTCCTGGTCAGTGATTATTGTGAAGTGTCTGCCGATTAGAAATGCTTCCACTTCTTGAGATATTCGACAATGGCTTCCTCCTCGATTAATGGGTGGTTCTTTTCACTTGGCGTGAGAGTTCTGCTGAAAAATGCAATAGGACGATGTTTTTGTGAAAGTGTGGCTGCAAGAGCCACTTCGGGGGCGTCTGTTTCCACCACTAGAGGAATTCCTTCTTCGATGGTACAACAGATGACTCAGTAATTTCTTTTTTTAGACGAGAAAAGCAATCGATTGCAGACTGGCTCATGGGAAATTTATTGCATTCTACGAGAGGACGAATTTTAGCAGAGAATCCGCGAACCCACTTAGAATAGTGAGCCAACATTCCCAGAACCCTCTTGAGGGATTTCGCATCCGTTTCATGCATGTGTATCAAAATGCTTCAACCCTTGTATCGGCTACAAAGCCTTTTAATAGTTCACTCCACTATCCACATTACTACATCACTAGGTTACTGATATCAAAACAAAAACAATAATAAACCAAAATAACGCAAATGTTGGCACCATAAATCGGGCCATAAATCGGAAACGGTTTGACCTACGGACCTGGGGAGGGGCTCATTCGATTCCTCGTGGATAGTTCTTCAAAAAAAGTCCATATTTAGGGCGCTTTGATTTGTTTTTTTTTTTTTTTTTTTTTTTTAGGTTTTTAGGGATTTTACAAAACTTTGACAACCCTTAAATTAAGTGAGAGTGCTGGCTAAAGAATTGGCGCGTTGTGGGACCAAAATGGATCTTTCCTAGAAATTTCATATTTTTTGCTCCAGCCGTTTGGGAGAAATCGTGCGTACGGCGTACAGCGGACGGACGAAAAAAATTGTATTGCAGATTTGGATTCTACACCCTTTGAAACGTAAACCATAAAATTTTCTGGGGGTTAGAATTTTTTTTCAAGAGCGATAACAATGGTTTGTTATTGAATAATAAACCAAAATTAGCAGCAGAGAGGAATTTTCCGATTAAAAAAATTATGGGGCAGCAGTGCAGCCTGGTTCATTGACCAAGTCTGAAAATATTTCCACCTTTGTTAGTAGACGCGGAGACGGAAAGGTATGCGAGACCGAATTTTTTTCCTCTAACTCGGAAGGTAAATTAACCAAATGGAAACTAGCGTGAGAGAAGGCCATTTCTTTTTTTTAATATAACTTTTTCTGGATACTTTCAGGGGATTGTCATCAGTTCATTTGAGTCTCTTCAAGCGACATAGCTACACGAATAGTCCGAATAGGGGAAAAAAGGTTCTGAGTGTGTTCTTCGCGAGGAGGTCGATTGGGTGCCGTGGGGATCCTGGGGCGCGTCGTTTATCAAACAAGGCATTAGCGTATCTACGTACCTTCCTCCTCCGCAACACACATGTGGTTCCAGCTTGTACGAGGCTATTGCAAATGATAACCGATGAGTGAAATTCCATACCGTCTGAATTTATTGGGTAGGAAGTACGACAAGCTTTGGAACACATTGTTCGTGTTGACCTGCCTTGAAAAAAGTTTATTTTCGAGTAGGTTATTCCTTATCCGCTATGGAATGGGTTGCTACGATGCATTGCTTCTCTACCAATATATATAGCGGAACCTTCGTTTTCCTTTTGGGAGATGAAGATTTTTTCTCGACAATTCGAAGTTTTGGGGTTGAAATTACTCCAGAAGTAATCGCGATTACCATTCCAATTACTGTAATGGTAATCGTTAAAACGATTACTTTTTCGGATTACAAGTAATGGTAATCGAAAAAACTATTACTTTTTCCGATTACAAATAATGGTAATCGAAAAAACGATTACGATTAGATACTTGTAATCGGAAAACCTAATCGTCATTCCGATCAATTTTAATTAATTCCGAGTTTAATTAATTCCTTACAAAAAACAAGTCGATTTAAAAGGGAAAACACTTTTTACGGAAAATAACGAAAAATAAAAATTTTGCAGGAGAATTTACCAGGATATGTCATAACCTTATTTTCGAAAAATTTCAACGTCCGGACTTACACAATCGATGTATAATGCATAGCAAGTATAGCGAATAGCTAGTGTTAAATAGATGACATCTGTTTTATACGATATTAAATAGATAACATTGTTTCATCTATCATTGTGGCATCAAATTTGCATTCTACCCATGCAGTAATCGGATTAAAAAAAAGTAATCGAATTACCTGTACTCCATTCCGATAACCATTACAGTAATCGGAAAAAGGAATCGTTTTTTCGATTACCATTACAGTAATTGGAATGGTAATCGCGATTACCTGTCTTCAAAAGTAATTGGAATTTGTAATGGGTAATCGAATTACTTTCCTAACACCTCTGGTCGGTAGAGTTGAGCTAATCATTGCTAGTAACATTCGCATATGACATCGGAATAGGAATGGTTGATGTGTAAACTATCAGTATGAACAGTAATCAGCACTGAAAGCTGATACTTACCTTACTACTACTACTGGTGGTCCACGGACCATACGTTAAGAGCCAGTGATTTAGAGTCAGACCCGGGCATCTGCTGAAAATTCATCAATATCGGATGACAGTTATATGAATGAAACTTGTTACACGAAACCAATATTGTTTAAAATGGTGTGATATGCAAAATGCGAAATTTCCATTTTGGAGAGCAAGAATATGTCATCTCATGACTGTGAAAGCAGTGCTTCTGCTAAATAAAAGATAGACTCGAAAACTCGTAAGCAAAATTATCACACGAACAAAATAAATGTTGAGTTTTTACTGTTTAATAGGTTTCTACGTTCTCGACTTTCATAGTCTCAACATCCTCAGTCTATGCCTTGATGTACTCTACTGTAGAACCAAGAATGTCCATGTAGAACCAACCTGCCCATAACCTGTTGCAAATTCATTGATGCCCATCGCCAACCCTAGGAGACTTGATGGAGCCCTCAAAGGTCCTATCCCTCGTCTGATCAGTCACCAAGTCTTCAAAGCTCCGCTCGTCAAAGTGAATTCAGCTTGGCAATCGTGTACCCTTGAGCGACGCTAGTCACACGCTCCAGGGCAAATATGTGCCCGTCTGCCTCCTTTTAACTATATAGGTCATACGCTTAACCTAATGATATACCTAGAGAATTTGCAACTAAAGCATGAGTCCTACATACGTGAGTTTCGTTAACTTTATGTAATACAATACTATTTACGCCCGCCGTACTCAAA
Organism: Creontiades dilutus; assembly: GCA_031894815.1. Classification (NCBI taxonomy): domain Eukaryota; kingdom Metazoa; phylum Arthropoda; class Insecta; order Hemiptera; family Miridae; genus Creontiades; species Creontiades dilutus. Next base: position 179,562 of record JAVIWC010004232.1, read on the forward strand.
GCAAAATCAGTTATCGGCAGTGTGTAGACAATACATATCGCCCCCCCCCCCCCCCCCTAACGAGTTGTACGGTTCGGGAACGAGGAAGGTGACAAACTGGTTGGACATGCGTTCACCTTCCATACCTAAGAATTCTAAGCACTGGAACTTATTTCTGGTGAAATCAATATTTTAGTTAGGGCTCATCGTACAGGGCAGTACCCTGTAAGCCAACTGAAACTCATTAAATCAACTTCCAAGTAATAAGCGAGTCAATGCTGCAGAGAAACGTATAATTATTTCTTCTAAGCCTTACATTAGGTTTATGTTCTGGTATATCAATATATTGAACAATCACCCCAAAAATAAGGTTAAAAAAAACATTGTTTTATAGTAAACTTTTGGTGCCATCATATTCATAGATTTAGTAATAATTTATTTCCAGTACGAAACATCTTTTTTTAATGTGAACTTGTGTTAGTATAGAAATCTACAAACAGGAAGAGTGTATGCATAATTTTGGATTCGTAAACTATTTACTTAGTAATCACTATTTGTAGGTTTTGTACGTTAAGCATCCGCGCTAGAAGAAGAAAACTCAATAAGCTGTTCCGAATCATCTAAAACGTATAGTGCAAGTGGAAATCTTGATTATTTTTTTTTTGTCGTGATTTTATTAATTGCAACTGATTGTAGTATACATCATCTAGCAATATTTTATCTCATAAATGAACACGATGTACAGGGTGAGATTTCAACAAACCAACCCTTCAGAGTAACACACTGTTTACTGGAACACACTTCACTATAACTTGCACCGCACAATCAGGTCCAGTGGCTTGTTACGGTTGAGGCGCCGCAGTTCTCCTTCGTTATCCAGGAGAACCTACAACCTATCTCTAATCTTGATTATGGAGAAAAAATCTTCATCTCCCAAAAGGAAAACGAAGGTTCCGCTATATATATTGGTAGAGAAGCAATGCATCGTAGCAACCCATTCCATAGCGGATAAGGAATAACCTACTCGAAAATAAACTTTTTTCAAGGCAGGTCAACACGAACAATGTGTTCCAAAGCTTGTCGTACTTCCTACCCAATAAATTCAGACGGTATGGAATTTCACTCATCGGTTATCATTTGCAATACAATTTGTCAATACAATCCTACTGATCATATATAGATGAGTAACTCCAGTTACTCATTTAGTGACCAGTAAAATGTAAGTCAATTATGTCTCTGTAGGCAGCTAGATCATCATAGTTATGTTCAGATTGGTGCCTAATGTGTAAGGCCATCTGAGATCGAAATAACCAACTATGGATTACCCAATATTTTACAGCTTTTATGAAACTCAGGCGATAGGGTCTAAAAATTTCATATTCATAGTTCAGTTCTATATCACTAATGAATAGCATTGATAAATAATTAATCATCTATTCCCAATTACAGTAATATTGACATAATTTGTCATTATAAAATCATCAGGAGGCAACAACCGGAGGAAATTAATCGTGAAAATGTTCGACGTAACTTCACAAAAAGTGGAAAAGCTAGGAGACGGTATTGAATCATCGGCTGATCCCATCCTGCGAAACACTATCGGCAACTTGGAGCGGCTTATAAAGGATTCAATAACTTTGAAAATACCGAGACAAAGTTTAGGGTTTGAGATTTCGCGGTTCGAGTTTTCTTATCGGAGCCGTAAATCGGCGGGTCCCTTCGAACTTGCAACAGAAGGTTGAGAGACGGCGGGGGGGGATTTAATGCGAGAAGTTTCCTTCGGCGAAGTTTGTTACACATCCGATAGTTAGCATCTCGCATCGTTTCCATAGTTACCGCGAGTTACTTTATTGTTTAATGAGCCGTGAGGCGGAGCCAACTATTTCGGAAAGCTTTTCGCCAATCGACGAAAGTAGTGAATTAGGTTCCCATCAAGGTGCTCTTGCTTTGAACCCTACTCCTATCCATTACGTACAATATGGCAATTCTGTTCATTTTGTTTGGCCGATTTGATGGACATCTGACGGTTTGCAAATCGTACAGTTAACATATTACCGCGAATTAATTCATTGTTTAATACGCCTTCAGTCGTTAGCATCCAACTATTTTAGGAAGGCATTTCGACACACTAAGTTGGGCAATAAATGACAAAATTCTATAGTTTTCTAATTGATAACTATGAAGTTATTAGTTGGACATTCCGACTTGGAATGTATAACAACTATCAACGTAGATGGAGAACTACTTCTCCTAAATACTGGCTAGTAGTTGAACTTTTCAACTACCAACAAGTAATTATAAAAGTAGTTAAAGTATAACTACTATCCAGTAGTTAGTAATTACACTTTGGAAATACAACTCAATTCCGTAAAAATAAAAACGGAGTAAGAAAGAACGTTGTCTACATTTCCACGAAAGTAAAGAGTTACACAGTTAAATCGATTTCGACGGATAAGTCATCATCAGTAACAAACATGAACTAAAGGTAAATCACAGAAAGCATATCTTATATAGGATCATGTGAGAGGAGATTGGATCCTATTGGTTCAGGGGAGTGCAAAGGGCGGGGAGGACAAACCAATGCCGCTCAAGGCTTACAAAGTGAAAGGGGCACAAACAGTATCATTATGGAGAGGCGGAGCCAAACTTATTCCAAGAAGGAACCCAATAATGGTGAAATATTTTGAGAATGACATCATTTAAACGTTTTCCTGACCTATCGCTCTCAACAATTTCGAATTTTCCAGCACATCCAACATACCTCTCTTTGGGCAAAAGTGAGGAAGTTGTACATATTGCCTGTCTGTCAGATCAAAACTAAAGCTATGATTGGATTCATTCAGATGACTTGCAAAGGCAGAATCGTCTTTGTGGTCCCTGAAATCCTTTTCATGCTCTTTTATTCGTTCCCTAAATTCCCTACCAATTTGACCACAGTACTCAAGCCCACATGAACATTTTATTTTATAAACCCCTACGATTTTTCGACGATGGAATCCCCAGAGAGGTGACAGGATTGTGCTTGAGCCCTTTTTCAAGAAGCGACACTTCTGCTGGCGAAAATGTAACACCTGACAAGTTCTCTACTTTCTTAAAAAAGGCAGGCGAAGATGATGGCTGCTATCCAATATGGGATGTTGGCTTCTGGGTTTTCTGAAGTTGTTCAAGCTTCCGAAGAACTAGAAGCTTCCGAGGAAGATATAACTATTCATAGCACTTCAAATCATCCTTCAGTTCATAAACATGCCGCCTCCATAGTATGATCAATAGGGCACTATCCATACCAATGAATGATCAAAATTTATTGAAAGAAAAATCTGTTATTAAAGTATAGCCGTAAGTAATGGATATGGGGGAGAACTTGTTGACTCTATTTAGAATAAGGTTCTTAGGAAAAAGAGTAGGGAAGGGTTGCGTAATTTAGTGAGAGAAATTGAGTTGGAAGAGAAAAAGTGGATTAGTATACCTTATTATGGGAAAATTTCGGATAAACTCGATAAAATCCTGTCGCCCAGAGGTTTCAACGTTGGGTTCAAGAATAAAAATAATCTCAAAGGTTCTTCGGGTTCGGGTAAGGATAAAATTAACGTTCAGGATAAATGTGGGGTTTATAAACTAAAATGTTCATGTGGGCTTGAGTACTGTGGTCAAATTGGTAGGGAATTTAGGGAACGAATAAAAGAGCATGAAAAGAATTTCAGGGACCACAAAGGCGATTCTGCCTTTGCAAGTCATCTGAATGAATCTAATCATGGATTTAGTTTTGATCTGACAAACAGGCCGTATGTAGGATTTCCTCACTTTTGCCCAAAGGGAGATATGTTGGATGTGCTAGAAAAATTCGTAATTGTTAAGAGTGATAGGACAGGAAAATGTTTAAATGATGTCATTACTCAAATATTTCACCATTATTGGGGCCCCTCTTGGGATAAGTTTGGCTCCTCCTCTCCACAATGATACTGTTTGTACCCCTTTCACTTTGTAAGCCTTGAGTGGCATTTGTTGGTCCTCCCCACCTATTGCACTTCCCTGAACCAATAGGATTCAATCTCCTCTCACTTGATCCTATACAAAATATGCTTTCTGTGATGTACCTTCAGTTCATGTTTGTTACTGATGATGATTTAACCGTCGAAATCGATTTAACTGTGTAACTCTTTGTTTTTGTGGAAATATAGACATCGTTCTATCTTACTCCGTTTTTATTGAAATGGGCTTCCACAACTTCGTCGCCAGTGACTTAGTCCGTACTCAGTTGATCATTATTAGAGTAATATAGAAGAAAGTACAAAAGAAGTGGTAATATGCAGAAAATATCAGTACAAGTCATAAGTGAAACGTTTTAAACTAAACGGCTAACTAAACGGGGACATACTGTTATTAAGTGAAAAAAAGTAATTAAACTACGGATCTATTAGTACCAAAAACGCTACTATTGATTAGTGGTTGAAAAAATTAGTTAGAAATGTTTAACTTTCAACTAGGTACTTTTATGTTTGGTAGTTGTCAGTACATTGCAACTGCAACTGGGTAGTTAGTAGTTGGCCCCACATTGTCGACGATGGTTGAGACATTCACAAAATGAATATTTTAGTTCCAGTATGACATTTCCACATGTTTCGTTCGTTTCAGTTCGCTTACATACGATATTCTGTTTCTCAGTTACGGCAAATTAGCGGGAACCAACTATTTCCGAAAGGCTCATTTACAAATTGTATCACGAGGTTTCAGTATATTTCCATTTGTTTTGCTCTATACAGTTTGTTTCACATCTGGAAGCATCACATCTTTACCCTAGTTACCTCGACTTATTTCATTGTTTAACTAGCCGTTATAGGCTTATATGACTGAGTCTAAATAATTGAAAATATTTTTGAGACACTTCAGGAAATCGACGAAAGTATTGCCCATCGAGTGAATAGGCACAGGTTCATAAAATTCACTTCTTATGAAGCCTACACTTTCCTTTTTTATATCCCGATGTATGGCATGATCTTATGCTGCAAATCTTTTCACTGGGGTTTATTATTCAATTTTATACTCGTAAATAAACTAAGTAATACAAACCCGTAGCGCAAGGGTTTCGTGCGGGACTCACAACCACACTTTCTCGGGTTCGTTATCCGCGTTCGGCAGGAAAATGTTTGCCCCCATATGAATATGGTGTACACACTTGGACACAAGAGAAACGTTTTCCCCCGTCGACCCACTTAGGCCCAAGACAAAACCAAACGCTGTATGTACGAGCCACAAGTGCCATAAAATCATAAAACCATAAAAAACGCTGCAAATTCTTTCACTGGGGTTTATTATTCAATTTCATTCATATGGCTTGCATTCATGATTTGAATTTCTACTAAGCTGTGCAGTGTGCGTGTTTCACAGGTGATTATTGAATTTCAGGAGATATGCATAGAGTACGTAAATCGGTTCTCAACCAAATTACCTATTTGGATTGGTCAGTTGATCATATTTGTGTGCCTCCTGAAATTCGATAATCGCTCTATCACCTGTGAAACACGCACACTCCAAAGCTTAGTAGAAATTCAAATCATGAATGCAAGCCAAACGAATAAAATTGAGTAAAAAACCCCAGTGAAAGAATTTGCAGCGTTTTAAAGATTTGTTTCGTATTTTTGACCTTATTTCACTAAATCGATCATAACTAAGTTGAATTACTGAATAAAATAAACTTTGAGGATGGTTGGTAAAAAAATGACCGAAGTTGAAATTGTGTAGATTTCTTTAAAATCGCCCTTCTTTCTTCCGTTTTTTTTTTGTTTGCTATGGCAATGTTTTTCGGCTTGCGCTTCTAAGAAAAGACTTTCTGAGAATTCGTACTCTCCAATGGTATAAGATGAACCATTTCACAATGAAATTTGGTGTAGAAAATTACGTTGGTATCCGGAAAAACGTTGGTTTGAAGGTTTTTCCCAAATGCCAACGTGCTTCATGAAAATCAGGTTGATATCGGCATTCAAGCATTGTTGACGCAGAATCGACTAGTGACACTAGTTATGATCGACCCAAATCTCGGAATACAGGGGTGGACAATGTTCCATCAAGGAGCCTCCAAACTCAAGGTAAGTGTTCTTTAATTTTGTTTACTGACTCCTGGACTCACCCTTAGACTCTTAGAATCAAAGCTTTTTCAACAAGTCGGAATCACAATAAACCTTTCATACATGGTCATTTCCATACGTACAGATTACGAACACGTCTGAATGAATAAACGTCAGTCTGTTAATTATCCCGAATCGTGCCTTTCTTTTCCATACGGGAGTTAGATGATATTGGTTGGCTGAGATTGGGTTTTCAGATGGCAACGCTAGAGCAGCCTCCCGAGAGTATGATCAGAAGGTAAGCTGATTCCAAGAAATGAAGTAAAAATATCGTAAATTTTCAAAACTTGGAGTTATCAAAATTTCTGTGGCTACCTGACTCTGCTGCTACCTAAACTACTACTCAAAATAATGATTTTGTTTTTCCAGAGTGAAGGAATATGCCGGGGTGTTAAGAAATGCCCGTAAGATACCGGGCTTATGTAAAAGATCTCGCCTTCATACGAGTATCCAGCGTTTTGAGAATTTATTGTAAAACTATCTCTCACTGCCATATTATTTATAAACTGAAACCATTTAAGGAATGAGAATTCTAAAAAACGAGTTTCTTCTTTATCATGCAGGTGTGGAAGTGTAACCATTCGATTCAGAGTCAACAAATCCTTAAATTGCGATATCAAACTTATTTCCATGAAGCAAGTTGGCATTTGAGGAAAACGTTGATTTTCATCTTGAAACCAACGCTTTTCAGGAAACAAACGTAATTTTCTCCACCAAATTTCAATGTAAATCTTTAATCTCATACCATTGTAAAGCTGATATTCTCAGAAAGTTATTTGTTACGAGTATTCGCCGAAAAACACTTTACCAATAGCGAAAAAAACGAAAAAGGGCCATTTCAAAGAGATTTAAAAAAAATTAACTTAAGTAATTTTTTTATCAATCGGATTTTGTTACAAATGAGCTGTGGAATGGGTTCTTCAAGTTTGTCCCGTAATCAACCTAGACACCCTATATACAAGCCAGCTTACCCATCTGACTACCAACATGATTAGTTTACTGAGTAAAAATTGAATGTACGATTAATTAGTAAATTAAAAAAAAAAATAGATTCCTGGAAACCTGAAGATTTCAGATGAGATCTGATTTATTCAATATTATATTTTATTAGTTCATTGTATAAAGTACCTCTTTGGCCTCGTTTTCGCTGATCGATTCGACACGGGAACTGATTTCTGTTAGATTGAATCTACCAGTCATAATATGATTACATATTATGTAATCGACATTCTTTGGAACCATATGAGAAATCTTTGATGTTTGTACTTATTTGTTGGAAGTGAACTGGATGAGAAGTATCACAACAAAGATTAAATAGGTTTGAAACTTGAAAACCAAGAATATAAAGAAGGTCATCAACTGTGGCAATGAAATATCATCATTACATGAACAAAATACAGAACCGAAATACGATTTCATATAATCTCGAGTGGTCTCAGGTGTGCGGAAAGTACCTGACACCTGTTTAAATGATCTTGTAGTTTATCGCCATCTGAATGGTCAAAGTGCCACGTTACCATAAAATTGCCGAACCCACTGCACAAGTGGCCCTCACAGTAAATATATTCCAAGATTAGTTCAATTTTTTTCTTACCAGTCCGTTGAAATAATATTTAAATGTATATTTACATTTATTCATATACCAATAAAGTAGAAGGCTGAAGCCATCATCCGCAATTTACACCAAATTTATGAAGGCATACATTGCAACACAACAATTAATCATATCCTATTATTACTCATCTATTAAAGTTTGTAGTTAATTATCATTAATTACATTTTATATAATCACAATATTTCAGCCATTATCGGGAACATGCCTATAGTTAGACAATATAGTGTGACCTCTCGGTCACTCACCTTGTCATTATACGCAGATTTCGTAATATTAACGTTTGATTCAAAGGCAAATCGCTATTTCTTATATTTGAATGATTCGATGGTGCGAAAAATCACCCTACACGTATGACAACTCACTTTTTCAAAAAAAAAAAAAGGTTCTGATTCAAAAACCAGTAAGTGTTGGAGTTTCGAGGAATTCTATGCAGCTTTATTCAGTTTATGCATACTACATAATAAATTTGATATCAATTTAATCAACATTTGCTTACCGCTTTAGTTTGTAGTTGCTAATGCTTTTCTAAATCATGTTCGGGATCCAATTTAATAAGCTCTAGAACAGATTCATCCCACCAAAGTGGGCGATTTGGGTTATTAGAGGGGCGATAAATAAGTTGGGGGCGATTGGGGTGCGATGAGTATTCAAAGGGTGAAAAATGAAAATAGTACTGTACAGTTGAAGTTGCTGGGCAGCCATTGAAAAGGCAAAATAACACAAAGTTTTCAAACTTTCATTTTTTCCACCTTTTAACTGTGAATTTTCTTCTTTGATCTTAAAAAAAAGTCTATAAATTTTTTTTCTAATTCATTTTGGAGTGAACGGATAACACTGCTTTGTTTGTGTTTTTATTTTTTCTTGGTTGTGTTTATATACAGTAATAAAATTGTTTAAAATAATGAAATTGTTTTATTAATAAATTTCACTTCAAATTAAATTTAGGCATACAAGGAACAATTAAAGGGGGGGGGGGGATAGGTGTTAGTCAACCTCCAGAAAGGGGAAATGGGCCTCAAAATGTTGGGAACCACTGGTCTATACCGTTCTTTTTTATGATGAATAAGTGATATTTGCTAATACCCTACTAAATATGAATAAATTACCTTTATTGAATCACTAAGTTAGTAGAGGTTTGAGCACTCAAAGGAATCATCGAAGAACAGGATAAGTCAAATAATTTTTAGTTCTTGACACATACATTTGTACTCGAATCATTGTGAAAACATGAATGGCAGTTTATCACAAATACTATGAGAAAAATTATGAACTCGGGCTAAGAATCGGTGCAGTCATTAAATTTTTCAAAATAACTCGTATAAAAAATTATCTTTTTACGATCTAAATGATGAGATAATTTACCGTTATTACGAGATTGTGCACTTATGGATTTCATGATTCCATTCGTACATTTATGTATACTGAGATTTGATAATTTGGAATATAAATGATAGAGCTGCCTCTCAAGTTAAGGAATGAAGAAATTTATTGATAAAAAACCATATGGCTAAAGAATCCCACAAGATTATAACAATGCTATTTGATGAAGCATTCGATGTAGATGTTAGATAATAGCTTTTTCCTGTAGGATACTAAGAATGTATAATAAGTTGATTGAAAAAAAATGAAATGTTGACGACGATACTCACAGCGACCGTTAACGTACGTAGGGAACTGGAGTCACTCGCACAGAGTCTGGAGGCTAACTGAAAGGCGGGTGGTTCGTGGGGGTGGCGGCGTAGGGGGTGAGTTTCCGGGAAGGTTGGTGAGGGTGCGAGTGAGTGAGCGGGGTGAGTTTGTAAGGATGAACCCAGTGAGGAAGGAGAAAGGGGTGAGAGTTGTAGTGGGCTCCATCCAGTTTGTACCTATTTTGACCTCCGTAACTACAGTACAGTTGAACATCAAGTCGCATGTTTCTCAAACACTAGTATTTACAGTTGTTGCCAAGGTAAACAATTTTGGAAACAGTAATAGATACCTAAGAATTATCATTGTCAGTTTTAGCCACCGAACATGTGACAAATGTGGTTGCTTGACGTTTCTTCAATGGTTCGCGATTTTGAAGCTCCAAAAGTTACAGTCTAGAAAAATACTTAAGGGTTTAGTGTTACCAACAAGGAAAGTGTTTACTTGGTAGCAAACTGTGTTTCATTAAATAACGGGAACCATTTTTTTTTTTTTTTTTTTTTCAAATTGTTCTAATTTCTAAACAATTTTCTGAGTAAAGGGTGTTTTTGAAATTGAACTTAGATTGTTCTCAGTTTTGCAAATCGTATAAGAAAATCAACTGTTTGGACTTCTCTTAGGTCTAACTACTGATACGTCAACAAATATGTCACTCGCTGACTGACTCTGCTAAGCAGGAATATTGGTGAATAATTCGTTTCCATCTTATTCAGATTTCTCTTTAAAACTGTTGATGTGCAAGTTCCCAAAGTTTTGTTCATACAAGGTCATAGAATTTTGCAGTGATCGAGAGAAATTGGAAAAGCCTATATTGCGACAGTAAACAATCAGTTACTTAGTTGAGAGAGGTTACCCTCTGAGATTCGTGGAGGATTGAGTTGTCCCAGCACACGCGGTTTACCAACAAAGTACCAACTAATTAGATTGAATTGGTCACGACGTTTTTCTTTGGAGCCAAAAAACTCAAAAGAATCCTTCGCAAACTTCACTGTCTTGTCACTGAGCCCACTAACTCGAATTGTCTTTGCTGAAAAACGGAGAGTAACCTACTGGCAAGAGTAAAAAATTGTGGAGGCATTGCCGCATCGCCCATACAAACCCATAGTTGCAGCCCCTAGAACAAAAAGGCTTCCATCCAAGCTATGGCATTCGGTGATTGAGGGCACAGACTTCTTTTCTGCTAACACCAATCTTATAAGTGTCGAGGTGTAGCGGAGTGCCAGTCAAAATTGTGATTTTACCAACTACTCAGCAAAAACTGCATAGATTCATTCAATTTTCGTAAACCAACCACCCTCTACTTGCGTACCAATAACCATTAATTCTCGATAAACCAAGACCGTCCACTCCCAATTAAAGTGCATGCGATGTCGCGTAATGCAACATTTGAGTGTTTTGGAGTGAAAGTCTCACGGAAGTTATCAGATACGGCTAATGATATATTGCTCAAACAATCAGAGAGAGCTCATAGATTGGTCATTGAAGCTAATCGACCACCTGCACTCAATTTAAATGATTGATTAAAATTTCCATCAAATTATTTAAGCGTCGCCTCTATTGACACGATGAGATTCAGCCACCCCTTAACGCACAAAAAACATTTACCTATTCCTTTATTTACCTATTACTTTATTACCGATTCCTTCCGTCTACATACAAGATTTTTTCAAAATATGAGATATTTCCTATCTTCTTTCTTATTTGTGAAATTTCTTTTGTTAATTTATCATTCACACACATACATACTTTATACATACATATGTAATGGGCCACTTTTTTTCCAATTCGCATGGGACCGTCGCATTTGCTTGGACGTCTCATTCTTCCATGGCCTGCTCTCGGTGCGTGTTGATGCCATGGATCTTCTGGCTCGTGTTGGCTTCCTCGTCCCTCGCCTCGTGTCTCGATCTGTCCCACCTTTTGCCGTCCCTTTCTCCGCTACTAACTACCTCCAAAACCGTCCAATGTGTCGCCTTCTTCGCCAAGCGAACCTCCTCTCCACGTCACACCCCTTCATTGACATCGTATCCTCGCCTATCCCATCTGTAAGGACTGCTTTATTTCATCACCTCAGTTCCGAGCCTCTGCACGATCCTGTTTAGTTTTTTGTTGTGTACCAACTGATTATTTTCTTTTTCCTAAACGCTTACAAATTGTAATTGGGCTCGTCCCGTTTTTTTTCTAATAAATAAATAAATTCCAAAAGATCTCTTCTTCATTGTGGTTTGAAAGTTGTCTTAGTTTGCAGTATCGTGTCTCTGCAAATTGTGTTAATTTCTCTATGAGAGAGAGAAAGATACAGAAATAGAGGGAGAAGGGGCGAAGGAATATCTAATAAGGAAATAATAAATCTGTGTTTTTTACTCTCGGTGTAAGAGTTGCTAATTGAATAGGAATGTTAATCATAATGTAACAGATATAGGAATCAAACAAATCATTTAGCTGCTTCTGGATATGCCCCCGCCGTTTAGTATTAACACTCAACAAATCAGATTACTTGCTCAGGAATCAGTGACGACAACTAACCAACTACCTGAATGAGCAGACACAGAAAACAGTTCAGTTGTAAAGTGGACAACCGTTTTTTGATGTGCCACATCGTGTAGTAACACTTCCAAGTTACCTATTACACATCAGGAATTATTGATGACGATGTGAACTCGTACTAGTAGTAGATATAACAGCAAACAGAATAGTTCGTAAGATAGAGAATATCTTGTGCTACTCATTAAGAAAATATATCTACTCGTTATTGTTAAGAATTGTCTTAAACACCTGTGCTACTCAGGTGACTGAAATGCTATTGAACTAGGTATAAGCGTCCTCGACAGTAGAAACTCCTTCCGCATCTTGTGGAAATATGCAGACATTCAGCCGCTAGCGCTGGGAATCTCATTCATTTGGGCGGAGCCCGGGAATCCGGGATCAAAGCGGATGCTAATGAAACGACTGCAGATTAAACTTAACTGCTAACGAGGTGGCTAAGAGTCACTTCGCGATAGTTGTCTACCGACACAGTTTCCGCCAAAGGCCCATAAGGCTGGGATTATGAAAGACGCAATAGGAACTCATACAACATATTATTCGAGCAGCTATTTAAACCCAATAATTAGGTGTCTTTGTATTGCTGGTGTCTACTGCTTCATGTTTCGTGTTTTTCCTGAACGCTCTTAGTTGTTTGGCATGAGTTTCATTGGGATGAATCTTGATACACCAGTATTATAGCATTCAACATCTAATAATAATGACAAACTGTTCGTCATGTACTACTGCTACGCAGGTTAAAAAGAAGTAGGTGAATAACACAATGAGGGAGTATAAAAACAACGCCTACGCTAAGTCAAAAAACGCTGCAAATTCTTTCACTGGGGTTTATTATTCAATCGGCTTGCGTTCATGATTTGAATTTCTACTAAGCTTTGGAGTGTGCGTGTTTCACAGGATAGGGCGATTATTGAATTTCAGGAGATATGCATGGAGCACGTGAATCTGTTCTCGACCAAAATACCTATTTGGATTGATCAGTTGATCATATTTGTGTGCCTCCTGAAATTCGATAATCGCTCTATCACCTGTGAAACACGCACACTCCAAAGCTTAGTAGAAATTCAAATCATGAATGCAAGCCAAACGAATAAAATTGAGTAAAAAACCCCAGTGAAAGAATTTGCAGTGTTTTTTTATTGAACCTAAATAATCCCCCCCCCCCCCCACAATAAAAACATCTATAATTTATCAAATCCTTTGGCAATCGTATTGCGTTAAAACTTCCCCAAATCCAAATTTAAACGATGTAGCCAAAGGGAGACAGATGTGGAGGGGGCACACAAATATCATCAACTGATCAATCCAAATAGGTGTTTTGGTTGAGAACCGATTTACGTGGTCTATGCATATCTCCTGAAATTCAATAATCGCTCTATCACCTGTAAAACACGCACACTCCGAAGCTTAGTAAGATTCAAATCATGAACGCAAGCCAATGCGTCACTAGGTTACAAACAAACAATAATAAACGAAAAAACGCCGATGTTGGCACCATAAATCGGGCCATACATCGGGAATGGTTTGACCTATGGACGTGGGGAAGGGCTCATTCGATTCCTAATGGTATGTTCTTCAAATAGGAAAATATTTAGGCCGATTCGACTAGTTTTGAGGTTTTCAGGGATTTTACAAAACTTTTACAGCCCTTAAAGGGCACTTTAAATTGAGTGAGGGAGCTGGCTCAAGAATTGGGGCGTCGTCGGACCAAGATGGAATTTTTCCTGAAAATTTCAGATTTTTTGTTCCAGCCGTTTCGGGGATATCGTGCGTACTGGTTATGGTGGACGGACGGAAAATTTTTTATTGCAGATTTGGATTCTACACCCTTTGAAACGTAAACCATGAAATTTTCGGGGGGGTTAGAATTTTTTTTTCCAGAGCGATTACAATGGTTTATTATTGAATAATAAACCAAAATCGAATATTCCAAGTTGCCCTGGGAGACGCTCCTCCCCGGTGGGGCCCTCCACCCTTCACTGACGGGGGGGGGGGGGGAGAATTCCACCTGCCCATCGCCGCTGCCCCCTGAAAAGCGGATATGCCCTGACAGTCTGACAGTTTCGACTTTATATATATGTTGGACTCAATCGGCGAAAACGGCCACTGGGCGAAAAATGTGCTCTAACCTAGGGCTGGGCATTTGTCTTTGCTCAATGGCCGAAGTCGTCAAAGATAAGAGCTAGAAAATAATCCAGTTGGTATGCCTGATTCGGGTATTGAGCATCTGAAACGCCCAATGGCCGAACAAGTCACTCAGTGGCCGAAAAAAACGCTCAGTGGCCGAAAAAACGCTCAGTGGCCGAAAAAAACGCTGAATGCCCGAAACGTCCTGCAAAAAAAGCGTCTAAGGCTCATGTTGTAATTGGAATTAATTTATGATGTAATTAGGTGATGTAAATAATTATTAATAAATAATGTTATGGTACCCGAAGCGTCACCATAAATACCAATCGAGTAATCAAATATTTCCAGGGATTTCAGGGAAGGAATGTTAAGAGACGGTTACTAAAAACATTGTGAAATTCTTTTTATCAAGTTTAGCAAAAATGATTCTTCTTCAGGAGATGAGTATTTTGAAGAAGGTACATTTTAATAAGAAGATAGGTACTTGTTTGCTAAAAATCACATCAACTTGGTAACTCAATTAACTTGAAATTGTACTGAAAAACGCAACTTAACTTGGTACTAATCTATTCACTCATTACGCTTCGAATAAATTAAGCTTAGCAAAATAATCCCCCCTTCCTATTTTGTTGTTAGGTATAAAAAAAATAATAATAATACTGCTTCGGGGAGATACTTATTTTGAAGGAACTTTGTGAGGAGGTACCTACTGAAAAATCACATGAACTTCGTTATATTAACTCATAAACTACCACGCACTATCTACGCATTACCTACGCACTACCGCAAACGAAAATAACCCGAAAATAAACACGACGGAACAACAGGAAAACGACCTCAGTCAGATTAGCTGATAAGCGAGCAGAGTTGCCAACCTACATCTCTCTGGAAATGTTGACCGAGCTCGGTTGTGCACTTTCGAAACGACCATTCCTAGGATTGGGCATCTTCCGAGTGCTCTCTCCGCGGAGTGAGCAGAACGAAATGCCCAGCCCTAGGTTTGAGCAAACTTTTCGGCCACCGGTCGTTTTCGGCGGTTGAGCACAACATATATACTAGTTTAATGACCCTGCTACGCAGGTTCAAAAGAAATAGGTGAATAACACAATGAGGGAGTATAAAAACAATACGCAAAGTAAAAAAAATCGTATATCCCAAACCGCGAGGAGAGGACCACGTCGCTTGCCCTGGGAGACGCTTCCCCCCGCTGGGGCCCTCCTTCCTTCACTGGGGGGTCAGCGGGAGGGACGAGCAGGTCGGTTGCCGTGGGAGACGGGGGGGGGGGAATTCCACTCAGCGTTACCACCCCCTGAAAAGCGGATATACTCTGATATGCTCGTCTTTATGTAGTGTGAAATGATGATGATGATATATACAGAAGATTTTGCCCTAACCCATTCAAACCCGGTGAGGCGATACGTCATATGACGTCCTGCCTTCTTGCTCAACTCGGTCTCTTTGAAACTTTGTTCTCTAGCCTGGGAAGGTTTTAGGACAAGGCTGTTTCTTCTAGGCATCACTTTTTGCTCGACCTAGACGACAAGTTGGATTCAGGAATCATCAGCTCTTTTGTGATCTGATTAGTGATTGTGTGAAATTCTCGCATTTGTCCGTTTTTCTGCCTTTCCGAAGCATCAGTTTTTACTAATTTGTAAAATTATGCCAGTAATAATCACTGGCTTAATCCTGGAATCAATAATTGATTTCAACTCTTCTCGGCCAAGAAAGAAAGAAAACTACGAGGATGAGGTGGATGACGCTTGCAACTGGAGCATTCCTCTTCTATCACAACGCTATATAAGAACCGAAGGTTTTGCATACCCATTCCCCCCTCCCCCCTCTCCAGTCACGATCACATCAAATAATAGCATTTAAAACAGATAAATGAAAACTGTTATTTGTTTATATACTGCAGCTATAAAACACCTTTACAACATGAAATACCTACAATATTGAATAGTTTAGTGGAAATATGCTCAGGCCGTGCGTTGGGAGCGCTATTCGAGGGTCGGTGAGGGATGGGTTAACTTTCCTGCAGCACTATCAAATTGTTTTACAAGAAAGTATTTTTCCCAGGTTTTCCGAATGAATATCAAGGAAGCCAATGGAAGTTTGGAGAACTATAGCTGAGATTGCAAACTTTTATTCCAAAACACTCTGTATCCAACTTTGGTTCATAATTTCCAATATTAAGCCTTAATAATCGTATAGACAACATTTTTCATCACATCTCCTTACATTTAGACAGTTTATGTTTCAAGTTGCGTAGTTTCCAAATCTGCAATGTCCTTCCACCGACCGATGTACAGGAGCGCCCACTACGGTCCACAAAAGGCCCTAGGTTTGACGTGAAAAATCTGTTCCTTCGCTCATAGGCCCCCCAAGTCGGATGTGATTTTTTTTAGTGATTTCAGTCGACTATGTTACTTTTCATATCCATAAAAATTGAAACGTAACAAATAATCCTAATTTATGCACTTGAAAGTTACAAACTTAATCTCACAATGACATAAAGCATCACGTAATATTAAACACATGAAGAATCCAAGGGCAACATTTTTAATTTCGAAAAGTAATAACTGAAAATTTTAATTCAAAAAATGCTTTTTCCCGAAATTAAAGTTGTTCTAAACTCATACGAAATTAATTCAAACTTTCTACTTACCAGCTTGATTTCTTCACCACATTCTCTACCTTGTGTAGAAAATGTATTTTTAAAAACAGTATTGGCTTAAGGTTTTTAGTTTTATGGTTTTAATAGTTTTCTTTGTTATTATAGTTATTATAGCGTTCCTTATAGTTACTTATAACTATAAATAGCGTTGTTCGGGGAGTATTAAGCTCGCTTTTTTCGCTCAGCCACGCAGCAACGGGTGACGGTTTGAGCGCAAATCTTGTGGCAGTCTCACCACAGCTCTGGTCTACACATCACCTCCTCTCTGCCACGAGCTGACACTAACTGCAGATGAGACCCGTCGCTTAGCCCTCCGACGGGTTTTTCGGGGACCTCGGGCTTTCTGTATAAGAATCCTTTCCAGAGGAATTTCTCGCTAACTCTCTCCAAGCGTAACGTAAAGAGAGGAATGGTCGCAATGTAAATGTACCGGCTTACTCAATAAATCATGTTTCATGTTTGAGAATCAGCAAGTGTTATTCAGGTTCAATATTTCATTCGTGCTCATTTGAAACGAGTAACCAGATTACTACAAAAAACGAAATGAGATGAATATTGACGTTTATCACATTTTTCTTTGAAACCTCAATCAAAAGCAAAACAAGAATGCCTGTGCAGTTATATATAAGATCCAACTCAGATCAACACAGCCTCTTACGTTTTATGTGCAGGGACATCTGAAAACTAAAATGAAAAGTCCATAGCAAACTTTATTAATTTTCCAATTCCCACAACCGTCTTACGCAAAAAAAGCACCTGGACCAAACATGATACCTGGTGAAGTACTCAAGATCTTGACTCTAAAACATCTGGAGTTTCTACTAGACATGTATTATTCATGTCTCATGGAGGTATCTTTCCAGAACAGTGGACGGCGGCAAAACTTGCCCTGCTCGAGAAAGGGAAAGTTGATTTGACTAAAGCATCAGCCTATAGACCGCTGTGTATGCTGAACACTGCTGGAAAACTTTATGAAAAAATGCTGAAACGAAGAACAATAAAATCAATTGCAGAGGGTGCGGAATTTCCCCAAGACAGTATGGTTTCACAACAGGGAAGTCAACAGTGGATGCTATTATCGAAGTGGTAAATTTTGCGAAAGCCACTCAACAAGAGAGCTGTAGAAGAAGGAATGTACGCATGGCTGTTACTCTGGATGCAGCAAGTGAAGGACTGGATGGAGCCTCGGTCTTTGTCTCCAGCCTTACAGAAGACTCAGATCTTGCTCCTAACTCACAAAATAATCAGTAGACCCATCCCAATCAATGTGGAAGGCCACTCGATCGAACCCTCTAAAGTGATACGCAACCTTTGAGTGGTGTTAGATCAGAAGCTCAGTTGCTGGGCTCATATACGCAAAGCTGCAGATAAAGCTGCTGCCGTCGTGGGAAAACTAAGCAGACTCATGACAAACGTACGCGGACCAACCTCAACCAAGGGAAGACTACTGACTCCATTATGCTCTATGGAGCTGACATGTGGGCTGAAGCACTGAGATTCCAGAAGTACAGAACACGAATTGAGTCTGTGCAGAGGAAAGCTGCGCTGTCAGAATATGTATTGCTTTCAGAACTGTATCAGATTTGATTGTTCAAATTGGAAAGATAGGCCCAGAAAATATTATTGCCAAGATGACATCAGCAAAAGGGATGCAGTGAACACCTACGTCATCTCAGCCCTTAAGACAGAGGAGGTTACCAGAGATTGGAAGGGTGGTCATTAAGATACAAAGGACATGTTTTGTGACGATCCACTGGCAGGAGGAAAGGATCTTGATAGCCAATAGTGAAGTGTAGTGTAGAGTAGAATAATGTGGCGTAAAGCTTATAGGGTAGTGTATATACCCATAACATAAAATGACCTCAGGATACTAGAAAGGGACACTAGGAAAGGGAAGTGAAGTGACTGTATTATCGGGAAGAGCAAAAAGCAACAATGGATAGCGCAGGAACCGGGCTGCCCCAAAGTAATACTGCGTTTGTCGTTCTGGAACAGTCTTCAGAGGACATGAGGTGTTTTTTAGTCGGTATACAAACCATTTAGGCCTGGACCCTGTCATACAGTACGGTGGATGGCAAACACCTCCCCCCCCCCCCTCCCCGCTGACGGCCCATTATTGGTTTTTCACCTCAAAATAAAAAATAAAAAATCTGCAATAGCCAGAAAGGAGTTATCTAACGTAGCTAATCTAATTCTTATTTTCACGAACTCCTTCAATACATGGGTTTTGTATGCATTATCATGTTCAATTTTAAATACCGTCCCAAGAAAAAACCATCTCGCGAAAATGAACTACTGCCACTCAGAAATAAGGTTTAAAACCAAGAACTGTTCAATTCAAGAATTTTTTATTCAACTTCTGGAATGCGCTGACCATGTTAAGTATAAACTCATTTTTAACTCTGGTTGCTTGTAAATGACCTACCTCTTATATACTAAATTGTGCCAGATTAAATTTATTTTGTAGAACCCAAGGCAATTATACAATATTTAACGCACGCCAATTACTACAGAATAGGTTATTACTTTATTGAGTCAATGAAGATGAATCATTCCTCTGTCCTGTCAGAAAAGGTTAGCTCTTATTGATCAATTTCAGAAAATATCGTTAAAGCTGTTGATAATTCCTGCATCTGAAAAGCTTTAGAGCGGTATTGGATCCAAACAGTGTCAGTGGCAGAGTAACCCAGTGGGCCAACACACGCTGGTTGGAGATATCGAAACTCAACTGTTTAATTGCAATCACTGTCTCTTGTTCACTTAAAACATGACAAACCAGTCAATAGTAAATGGTGACCATTCAGAGCATTCACATAGATATTATGCCCTGCTAGCGTTTAGGAAAACTGATTAAATAAATACTATTGAACTCAGAACGAATAGGATGATTTGCTTAATTAATAGGAAGTTACTGATTTCCTCGGTAAAGTTTTAGCTTATTATCATAATTGACCATCTTACACATTCGGCGACACTGGCACTTGACACGACAGATTTCATTCAACGCATAACCAAGTAAATCATACTTTCTCCTAGCTAATTGGGACTCCAACCTTTGATTATATATTATGGTGTCAAATTACACACTGTAAATCTTGGGGAAACAAAGGTAAACAGAAGAGCGAAAACTAATAGTAATCAGAAGGCATGTGAAGGGAGAAAGGAGCGGAGCAGCACCAATTTCTTGGCGTGCACGCACCTTTGCTTTCCTATCGTGATCATTTCATGACCGGCATATTGACCCGCCCCATGAGGAGAGCTCAAGCTATAGCTTCATTATTGTGCGTTTTTTTTCTCTTTCTTTCTTCCACTTCTTCCTCCATCCAAGCTACAGCCGGCAATAGGTTTCCCGGGCTTGTACCACGAAAGGACAACAAACTCCTACATCGAACTGCACGTAATAGAATTCCAACGCGTTCCCTCTAGTATAAATAACGCGGGAAGGGTTGAAAGATGTAGGGTTGAAATGCAGAGTGGATGCACCAAATGAAGGCGCATTGAAGTGATCTGTTGAACGGGTTTGGCGATAATTTCGGAACTTTATCGATGAGTGGAAGTGAGTTAGCAAGTCAACTCAACACCAATGTGTACGGAAACAGTTTGAACACGTTTGCCTTATCATGCTGAGAGTATAGATTATACACACATTGTAGCAGCGACAAAATAATCTACTATTTCCTTCTGGAACACCAAAAGTTTGTGTTTAAACGTTCAACGGCAATCTTCCTTATGTTATCTCCTCAAATTCAATCCGATCTGAGAAGGATCCTCATTCGCACAATTCAAGTAAGCGTTATAGCTTGTGTTGCCGGCTAAGCAGATCGATTGCAGCGTTTATGGATTGAGACAAAATACGTTTGTGGAGGTCTTCCTGCTGCAGGTGTCCTTCAGAGCTTGCCCAAAGGAATACCGGTCGGACCAACCTACGGTATGGCTTCCCCACTCCATCAACCAGCTAGCTGTCGGACGACCTATCGTCTTCTAATCAACGAAAATTTCTAACAAGTGGATCACGTCATCTCCTCTCATCAGGCCCTCATCATTATTATTTGTCAAAATGTTTAACTTAGTGCACAATAAACCCCATGAACTAGCGAATATGGTCGCGCAATCAACCAAGAGAAATGAAATGTAAGCGGAAAACCGAAAAATGCATTTCGGAAATATTGCGAATGTTCTTTTATTATAATTTAACCTCATCCTAAAGATCATTAAAAGAAAATCCTTGACATTTGGAGGGACAGCCCGAATTCATGGTTGGAAAGACAAACGGATCTTTTGGATACATATATGTGTAGATGTGGAGTTGAACATCCTTAATACCCGTCATTGGCATGACACAGAGAACGTATCTCGTAACTCTTTTGATTTCATTTAAGAAGTATTCATAGCATATTGATTGAAGGAGTATTCAGATCACTATTTTTGCATCAGGACGATAGGCTAAACCTCATGAAAATGGCAGTCGTACAAATAGTTTCGATCAATTAGAGAGCAAATCCATTTTATTCATTACACGTAAACCACCCCATTTCCTGACACTGTTCTAACAACCTATGGGGCTGGTTAGAACCTATGACTATAGTAGGAACTGATTTATGGATACTATAAATACTGTTAGTTCCGGTGAAGTAATGTTGCCTTTTACATTTTTACGTAGATTTTAAAAATGTGTAAACACCTTGAAAATTGAGTTCGAAAACCCTTAGTTCCTTAGCACAGGTGGAGTTTTTAGTTTTTCCGAGTAATACGCCTTCTGCTCAAGTTAGGAGCCTGGTTGATGAGTTAAAAAAAAAATGGTAATCATCCCAACACATGAATATGTAAAGTGTCGTTTAAAACGCTGCAAATTATTTCACTGGGGTTAATCATTCAATTGGCTTGATAATAATGATTTGGTTATTATTCAATAATAAACCATTGTAACCGCTCTGGAAAAAAAAATTCTAACCCCCCCTGAAAATATGATGGTTTACGTTTCAAAGGGTGCAGAATCCGAATCTGCAATAAACATTTTTCCGTCCATCCGCCGTACGCCGTATGCACGATTTCTCCCAAACGGCTGGAGCAAAAGATCTGAAATTTTCAGGAAAATTTAAAGTGCCCTTTAAGGGCTGTCAAAGTTTCGTAAAATCTCTAAAAACCTCAAAACAAGTCAGAGTGGCCTACATTTATACCTATTTGAAGAACGTACCATAAGGAATCGAATGAGCGCCTCCCCAGGTCCGAAGGTCAAACCATTCCCGATGTATGGTCCGATCTATGGTGCCAAGATTTGCGTTTTTTGGTTTATTATTGTTTGTTTGTTACCTAGTGATGCCGATAGCGTCGAGTTGTAGTGAATGTGGATACTGGAGTGATAGCCGATGTGGATACTTGTAGTTTATAGCCGATACACGAGTTGAAGCATTCTGATATGCATGAAACGCTGATAATATACAAGTAAATATTATTCAATATTATTACTGGGGTAAATGGGTATTCCACTGGGCTTTATTATTCAATTGGCTTGCGTTCATGATTTGAATCTGTACTAAGCTTTGGAGTGTGCGTGTTTCACAGGTGATAGAGCGATTATTGAATTTTAGGAGATATGCATCGAGCACGTAAATCTAATCTCAACCAAAATACCTATTTGGATTGATCAGTTGATCATATTTGTGTGCCTCCTGAAATTCAATAATCGCTTATCACCTGTGAGACACGCACACTGCAAATTCTTTCAGTGGGGTTTATTATTCAATTTTATTCATTTGAGTTCCATTCATGATTTGAATTTCTACTAAGCTTCGGAGTGTGCGTGTTTCACCGTTGATAGAGCGATTATTGAATTTCAGGAGATGTGGATAGACCACGTAAATCGGTTCTCAACCAAAACACCTATTTGGATTGATCAGTTGATGATATTTTTGTGCCTCCTCTGCATCAGTCTACCTTTGGCAACATCGTTTAAATTTGGATTTGGTGAAGGTGTAACGCAATTCGAGTTCTAAAGGACTTCATAAATTATAGATGTTTTTATTGTTTGGGGTATTGAGGTTCAATAAAAAAACGCTGCAAATTCTTTCATTGGGGTTTATTATTCAATTGGCTTGCGTTCATGATTTGAATTTCTACTAAGCTTTGGAGTGTGCGTTTTTCACAGGATAGAGCTATTATTGAATTTCAGGAGATATGCATGGAGCACGTAAATCTGTTCTCAACCAAAATACCTATTTGGATTGGTCAGTTGATCATATTTGTGTGCCTCCTGAAATTCAATAATCGCTCTATCCTGTGAAACACGCACACTCCAAAGCTGAGTAGAAATTCAAATCATGAACGCAAGCCAATTGAATAATAAACCCCTGTGAAAGAATTTGCAGCGTTTTATTGCACATTCGGATTCTACACCCTTTGAAACGTAAACCATGAAATTTTCAGGGGGGGGGGGGGGGGGTTAGAATTTTTTTCAAGAGCGATTACTATGGTTTATTATTGAATAATAAACCAAAATGAGAAACAAGTACGGTAGACCGTAGCTTACGGTAGATTCTAATTATTATCTAATAATCTAGTATAATGTTATTGTACCGTTCCGTGATAGTAATGCACATTTTCATACCTCCAACCGAAACCGAAGACCTGGAGTCCGTTTTCGAAGAAGAATTAAGGTCCATTGATCGGTAAGCTAAAGGGACCATTCCATTGAAGTGGCGACACCATTCCGTCAAGTCGAGCCGGTTGAGTGTTGTCACTTTTCCCCTTCCTTCTGAAACCTCGCTCAATCCAATTAGCAGAGCGGGTGCGAGAGGCTAAGCGATAGATCTTGGTGAGTCACTGAACGCTCAGGCGCCTTCCTCATCGCGGGAGTCAAGAACAGCTGGGCATCGTCTTCCTCCGAATCACCCCATAATCCCAATCAAATACCGACATAAAAATTGAACTTTCATCTTGAAAGGAACACAGTGTGGATCCAGCTATGGACCATGGGATATTTTGTTTTTCACTCTAGTAACTCGTTTGAAACATTTTTTAAAATTCCTGAAAAGAACGGAACGTAACGTTGTAGATTTAGGTAATTATATTAATATTTATTTGTCATCACAAATTTTAGGTACAATGTTTACTAAATAATTTAATAATGAATAAAAATATCAAAAATAATGAGTTATTTGTGAAGTTCATTTTGATACAATAAAGAAAGCGTGAAATATCTGGAATGTAACGTGGATTGGGTGGAAGGGTATTTCATAGTAACCATCCAAGCGCTATGTAGGACATTAGTTCTCAAAGGGTTCCAATTTTGTGGCTGATCGCTTTGGGCAATTATTTTCAATAACGTGAATTTTTAATAAAAAAAAAGTTAACCCTTCTCGAAAGTTGTTGATTTACATTTCAAGATGCGTAAATTTCAGAAATTGAATAAAAATACGCTGCAAATTCTTTCACTGCGGTTTTTTGGTCGAGAACAGATTTAAATGCTCCATGCTTCGTAGAAATTCAAATCATGAACGCAAGCCAATTGAATAATAAACATTTGCAGCGTTTTTTATTGAACCTCAATACCCCCCCACAATAAAAACATCTATAATTTATCAAGTCCCTTAGCACTTGTATTGCGTTAAAACTTCCGCAAATCCAAATTTAAACGATGTAGCCAAAGGTGGACTGATGTAGAGGATGCACAGAAATATCATAAACTGATCAATCCAAATAGGTGTTTTGGATGAGAACCGATTTACGTGGTCTATGCATATCTCCTGAAATTCAATAATCGCTCTATCACCTGTAAAACACGCACACTCCGAAGCTTAGTAAGATTCAAATCATGAACGCAAGCCAATTGAATAATAAACCCCAGTGAAAGAATACTTATTTACCTCAGTAATAATATTGAATAATAAACCCCAGTAATAATATTGAATAATATTTACCTATATATTATCAGCGTTTCATGCATATCAGAATGCGTCAACCCGTGTATCGGCTACTAACTACACTACAAGTATTCACATCGGCTATCGTTTCAGCATCCACATTCACTACAACTCGACGCTATCGGCCGGACATCACTAGGTTACAAACAAACAATAATAAACCAAAAAACGTAAATGTTGGCACCATAAATCGGGCCATACATCGGGAATGGTTTGACCTACGGACCTGGGGATACATTCATGCCGCTTGGACTTGTTTTGAGGTTTCTAGGGATTTTACAAAACTTTGACAGCCCTTAAAGGGCACTTTAAATTGAGTGAGAGAGCTGGCTCAAGAATTGGGGCGTCGTCGGACCAAGATGGATTTTTCCTGAAAATTTCAGATCTTTAGCTCCAGCCGTTTCGGAGATATCGTGCGTACAGCGTACGACGTACGGCGGACGGACGGAAATTTTTTTATTGCAGATTCGGATTCTACATCCTTTGAAACGTAAACCATGAAATTTTCAGGGGGGGGGGGGGGGTTAGAATTTTTTTTTCCAGAGCGATTAAAATGGTTTATTATTGAATAATAAACCAAAATCCATCCGTCCGTTGTGCGATGCTTCCCTCCGTAACTTCCTTACTAAATATTACGAAATTAGGTTAAACAATTCAACGTTGACCCGGGATTTGCCTGTAATCTTGGCATCTCGGCCAATCAATCTTGATAAATTCTGTATATTGAATATTCTATTTAAAAAAAAAATCGCAAAAACTTCTGATATAAGATGGTAGTTTTTGTTGGATGAACATAGAAATTAGTTCAGTGAATCGAATGAGACCACTTGGTTTGATGTGGGTTCATCCGTTCGCTCACCCTTTGACAATCGTCACCTCCGCGTAATGAAATTCGGTCGTCTACGTACGGGTAGACGTTCGAGCAGGAGAAGCGGGCTGGAGAGCCCGTTCAACGAGAGGTCGGAGCTGCTCTGCGTGGCTGGTGGCCGCTCAAGTATTTTCGTCTTATATGGAATTACAAGGTCTGGAGGCGCGAGGTGTCGAGTTTATATATTGTACGACCGACTGCGCCTACAATACATTGATAAGTGACTTACTTAGAAGGGCTACCTTATAAAGAAATAATAAGCCTCTGCATAATAATTTGCAGCGTTTTCAGCTGCATGGTGAGTAACATAAGTTTTTAGGAAGGGCTAATTTCAAGGGACTAATTTTCGACTCAAGTAATCTCAGGCAATCTTCCCATTCCACCACACGGAATCACAAATTAATCCACGCTTAATCCAGTCTACTCAGTGCAGTCTGTAATTATTCTCGAATCATTCTTCGAGTGGGATCTTCTGCGTATATTAGGATCTGTTTCTTGTCAATTGAATGTATTCCCAAAAAAAGAATTCTGCTGATGTTTCATTAAAATATTTAGAAATAAATAATATAATAATTATTCAACCAAATTTTCAGTTAAATATTTACCATTTATCCATTGTTAGATTTTATCCTAACTATGCGTGCACAGTTGAGTAAGTTCCTAGTTCGTTCGAATTGGGACTCCTTGAGATTCTGAGAAATAGGTAAAAATGACACCTTATTGGTGGATTGTATCCAGTTTCGTTGAGTGATTGTACCCAATAAACTACAAATGATCCCTTTCCTTGCTCATCAGTTGGTTATAGAATCGCATGTGATTATTTGTGGTATATCGATGATTTACAAAGTCGTGTTACGGACACGAGAAAGCTGTTTGCCTCACATAACATGGCACAAATCTTATTTTGACTTAAAAAAAAGCAGAACAGGATTAATATTTATCCTCCACAAATTACGTTCCTTAGCCCCTCAAGAACGTTCACTTACTACGAACCCTCAAAGTACGAATTTATCTTGATTATTCAGTCAGAACTTTGTAGTTTACACTAACAACCATCTGCAAAACCACCAGGTATTATCATTCTGTGTGATCAGTACTACAATTTAATACACTTTAAATGTTCAATGTATAATTATTTGAATATTAATTGTCGCGTAATAATTAATTTGCAAGAGAAAAAATTCGTTGCTTGTTTTGTCAGTTACGTGGGATGTTGGGAAGTCGGTTCAGGCTTAGACTGAAATTTACTCTAACTATGCACAGTCGAGTGCGTTTCTCATTCCTTCAAATTGCGACGCTTTGAGATTCTGAGCTATTTTCCAGAAGGAGGGTAAAGAACGCACCTTCTTAGGAGATTGGATTTAGTTTCATCGGGTCGATCTCAAGGAAAGGAAACACAGGAAGGATTTTACCGAATTGAAACTTGCTAATACCAGGCTTGTGCGGGAGCAGTTTGCTCCTGTACGCAATGAAATGTGGACTATTGATCCTCAAAACGGTCAAGTACGAATACAAGTAATCATCTGCCGAGCCTAGGGATAGCACCTGGTACTACAAGTACGTTGATGGCTTTACACGGTAGACAGAAATGTTAAAAGTTAGTTCACATATCGATAACAAATATTTCAGGATGTGTTCTTTTGGAATTACGCCGTCTTGACCCAAAGTTCGCTGCATGAGAACCATCCCTTTAAATAAACTGTAAAAAGATTATGTTCACTTTAATTACGTTTCTTGGTCGGTTGCTCTTGAAATAGCCTTTTGGCGGGAAGAAAGAAGATTTGATGGTCGGAAGAGGTTAGAGCCATCTTTAGCAAAGCCTCTTCGGAGCAAAGGGGTTCAAAAGAAGAAAAAATATAGAAGGAATAAAAAATGGCAAAAAGGAGAAAATAATTGGACTCGTCTTTCATCACTTATTGAAGATGAGGAAATAGCCAGACGGACGGCTGTAGGGAAGGAAGGGGAGAATCTTTAAACAGCCCACTGGTTCCTTCCCCTTGATTGATTGAATATCTCGGACAGTTTCAGCGTCCCGCTTCTTGATCTTGAGGTTTTTGCGACGAAATTTGCTGTTTCCGAAGTGAATCGAAGAGCCCTCTTTCCAGATAACCAGCTATACAACCAATTCCTCGGTGGGGTCTGTAGAAGACAGTCGAATGCTACTTTTTCTTAGTTATGGTGGGCCAGCACTACAAAAATTCGTGTCATGTACATGATGATAAATGATGTAAATTCGTGTGATGTGTTCGTACTGTTGTTTTAGCATCACACATCACATCACACGAAACTCTCTATATAAAGTCGAAACTGTCAGGGTAAATCCGCTTTTCAGGGGGTGGTGAATTCTCCCCCCCCCCCCTCCACCAATACCCCTCCCGAGAGCGGAGCGTCTCCCAGGGCAACCGACGTGCTCCCCTCCTCCGGGACTTGGAACATACGATTTTTTTTACTTTGCGTATTGTTTTTGTTCTCCCTCATTGTGTTATTCACCTATTTCTTTTTAACCTGCGTAGCAGGGCATTTAAACTAGTATTTAATGAAATTGCATTAGGTTTATGAGTTGACAAACTAACCTCCAGCTCCCTCCCCCTGAAAGCATAATCAACTATCGTAGCAAGATTAACGATGAGCTCATGGAACGTCACGACATTCCCCAAATCGAAACTGATGAGCAAACGCGATTCCATTGAAGGAATAATCCTCATTAAAATCAACCAGAAAAAACCCTCTTGTTTGAACGTTTTAGAAACATTGTTTTGTCCAAATTTATTCCATTAAATGCCACTCCATAAATGATTTGTAAGACGAATTAAGTAAATATTGGTCCAGCTTTGTCGCTTCTCCTTTGCTTGCGGGAGGTGAAAAGATTTTCCTTAAAAATTAAAATTTCCCCTCACATTTCAGGTGTTGAAACAATACGAATAACTTATCTTTCTTGAATGTGTGTGTGTGTGTGTGTGTGTGTGTGTGTGTGTGGGAACGCCTCCACGTAACATAGTTTATTCCAACAGGTTTCTTCAGATTTGATTGGGATTTCCCAACATTGGGATAAGCTGTAGACGCAGATGGTACCCTAATGGTTTCACTGCTATCAATAGATTAAACATTCTTCGATCATAGTTTCTTCACTTTCTTATTTTCCGATCTTGCTCAAATTTTTAATGTAGTTGGGGAAAGTCAATTAAAGCGTTCATATCAATCAAATATCAATTCATATCAATTCAATCATATCAATATCAACTCAATCATATCAATTATATCAATATCATATCAATTCAACTCAATCATAATACTTCCCGCTATAGAATTAACGCAACAGAACCTCGTTGTAACCAGATCTTTGAATAGTTGCAATTTTATACACCTTTCACGGTTACTCAAACGCCACAGCTAATTTCATTTTTTGGTTGATTACGAACTTTCATGATTAGAAATGATAAACCGGAAAGACTGGAGTATTAATCAGATCATCATATGAATCAGATTATATATTCAATTATAGGCTCGAGAAAATTGAATGAACGGATTAAAATACCTTAATTTGAAATTAGGTACTTCGACGAAAAGGGACTTTCCAGACAATAAACCTTACTCGAATCTTCTTTTATTTGAGCAATCAATATTTATTTAATAGCTTGCGTACAACTACATTTAATCTCTATCTTGGAAAAAATCGGCTAGCTAATCGTGTCGTTAGCGGGATTTTTGAGAACAAACAATACTTTCAATGTAAACTCTTTGTCCCGTCATTCAAAGTGCCGCAGTTACCGTATAGGAGGTACGTAGAAGTGGATGTTCGTTACAATAATAACCTTCGAATTTACCAGTTAGTTGTCTCGTCTACATTTGAAAGAGAAATTAAGCGGAATAACTCTAGCTGAAGACTAGCAGCCACGTGCACAGGCGAAGGCGGAGCGTGGTGAGTGATGGCATACTGCATACAATCAATAGGCCTCCAACTGTTGGCCGTCCGCAATCGTCCTCGATCGCCACTGCACGCCGCCAGTGCTTCTTAATTCCCTTTTTTTGTATGTTAAATAATTTAAACTTTATTTGTGCAATGTACATTCAATTCCAGTATTGTGATAACAAACAATATTAGTAGACAAAGTTTATTCCAGTTGGAACATGGCAAGAGGTTAGTATCCAACGATACGCCTATCAAAAACGCTGCAAATTCTTTCACTGGGGTTTATTATTCAATAGGCTTGCGTTCATAATTTGAATTTCTACTAAGCTTTGGAGTGTGCGTGTTTCACAAGTGATAGATCGATTATTGAATCTCAGGAGGCACACAAATATGATCATCTGATCAATCCAAATAGGTATTTTGGTTGAGAACAGATTTACGTGCTCTATGCATATCTCCTGAAATTCAATAATAGCTCTATCACTTGTGAAACACGCACACTCCAAAGCTTAGTAGAAATTCAAATCATGAACGCAAGCCAATTGAATAATAAACCCCAGTGAAAGAATTTGCAGCGTTTTTTCCAATGTAAAAAGACTAGTATTGCGTTTCTATTTAAAACAAGCCAATTGAACAACAAACCCGAGTGAAAGACTACTTTTTTACCCCAGTAATAATATTGAATAATAATCCCCAGTAATAATATTTACCTATACATAATCAGCGTTTCATACATATCAGAACGCTTCAACCCGTGTATCGGCTATAAACTACAAGTATCCACATCGGCTATCACTCCAGTAACCACATTCACTGCAACTCGACGCTATCGGCATCACTAGGTTACAAACAAACAATAATAAACCAAAAACGCTGCAAATTCTTTCACTGGGGTTTATTATTCAATTGGCTTGCGTTCATGATTTGAATTTCTACTAAGCTTTGGAGTGTGCGTGTTTCACAGGATAGGGGGATTATTGAATTTCAGGTGATATGCATGGAACACGTAAAAATGTTCTCGACCAAAATACCTATTTGGATTGATCAGTTGATCATATTTGTGTGAATCCTGAAATACAATAATCGCTCTATCACCTGTGAAACACGCACACTCCAAAGCTTAGTAGAAGTTCAAACATGAACGCAAGCCAATTGAATAATAAACATTAAATTAAAATTTGGATTTGCGGAAGTTTTAACGCAATACGAGTGCTAAGGGACTTGATAAATTATAGATGTTTTTATTGAACCTCAATACCCCCCCACAATAAAAACATCTATAATTTATCAAGTCCCTTAGCACTCGTATTGCGTTAAAACTTCCGCAAATCCAAATTTAAACGATGTAGCCAAAGGTAGACTGATGTAGAGGATGCACAGAAATATCATAAACTGATCAATCCAAATAGGTGTTTTGGATGAGAACGGATTTACGTGGTCTATGCATATCTCCTGAAATTCAATAATCGCTCTATCACCTGTCGAACACGCACACTCCGAAGCTTAATAAGATTCAAATCATGAACGCAAGCAAATTGAATAATAAACCCCAGTGAAAGAATACTTATTTACCCAAGTAATAATATTGAATAATAAACCTCAGTAATAATATTGAATAATATTTACCTATATATTATCAGAATGCTTCAACCCGTGTATCGGCTACTAACTACTCTACAAGTATTCACATCGGCTATCACTCCAGTATCCACATTCACTACAACTCGACGCTATCGGCCGGACATCACTAGGTTACAAACAAACAATAATAAACCAAAAAACGCAAATGTTGGCACCATAAATCGGGCCATACATCGGGAATGGTTTGACCTACGGACCTGGGGATGGGCTCATTCGAATCCTGACGGTATGTTCTTAAAATAAGTTTACATTCATGCCGCTTGGACTTGTTTTGAGGTTTCTAGGGATTTTACAAACCTTTGACAGCCCTTAAAGGGCACTTCAAATTGAGTGGGAGAGCTGGCTCAAGAATTCTGGCGTCGTCGGACCAAGATGGATTTCTCCTGAAAATTTCAGATTTTTTGCTCCAGCCGTTTTCGAGAAATCGTGCATACGGCGGACGGACGGAAATTTTTTTATTGCAGATTTGGATTCTACACCCTTTGAAACGTAAACCATGAAATTTTCAGGGGGGGTTAGAATTTTTTCTTTCCTGAGCGATTACAATGGTTCATTATTGAATAATAAACCAAAACGCAAATGTTGTCACCATAAATCGGGCCATACATCGAGAATGGTTTGATTGGTTGCCTACGGGCGTGGGGAAGGGCTCATTCGATTCCTGATGGTATGTTCTTCAAAATTTGAAATAATTATATTTTTGAAATTATTATATTTTTTTTAATAGAGAAAAATTTAGGCCGCTTCGACTTGTTTTGAGGTTTTTAGGGATTTTACAAAACTTTTCGTAAGACGGAGCATGCATATCAGAATGCTTCAACCCGTGTACCGGCTATAAACCCTTTTAGGAGTTCACTCCAGTATCCACGTTCACTACATCACTAGGCTACTGCAATCAAAACAAAAACGATAATAAACCAAAATAGCGGAAACTCATTCGATTCCTCATGGAAAGTTCTTAAAAAAAAGTCCAAATTTAGGCCGCCTTGACTTTTTTTGAGGTTTTTAGGGATTTTACAAAACTTTGACAGCCCTTAAGGGGCACTTTAAATTGAGTGAGAGAGCTGGCTCAAGAATTGGGGTGTCGTCGGACCAAGATAGATTTTTCCTGAAAATTTCAAATCTTTTGCTCCAGCCGTTTTGGAGATATTGTGCGTACGGCGGACGGACGGAAAATGGTTTATTGCAGATTCGGATTCTACACCCTTTGAAACGTAAAACATGAAATTTTCAGGGGGGGTTAGAATTTTTTTTCCCAGAGCGATTACAATGGTTTATTATTGAATAATAAACCAAAATGGGGTACATCAAACGTAACGTTTGAAACGTTATCATTAACAATATTAGGAATACAGTAAATACATGATAATTTAGATATAGTTTTAACAACATAACGTATAACTTAGTAACAGTAAGGTTATCATGTTGTAAGGTTGCACACATCACATATTCAGATCGATAGTTTTTTCCTTTTTAACCTTTTTTGGTCACGATCGAGGGGTCGGGTCTCCAATAATTGTTGGAGTTCCACGTTTTAGTGAGACTGAAAAGATTCGAAGTGTCGACGGCTCGTTTTTCTAGGAACTTTAGTTACTGTTGGTATGTCTAGATCGGAGTGAATTGTTGAAAGTTACGAATATACCACCGTGCTTTTGTAATTATTCTGAGGATTCGGTTTTGAAATGTCTCGGTTTATTTAATTTGGCTATCAGAGGCCGTTCCTCAAATCTTTCATCAACATTGCCACATAAGCCTGTGTGATATAAAGCAATCGCTTTGTGTTATGGGCCAGGGCCGTGCTGAACAATGGAGCCACAAGAACGTGCATCCTTGAGCGACATTTTCCTAATATTTGAATTAAGATGCTCTTGCCATATGAGTTTCTTGTGGAGCATCAGTCCCTAATATCTCGCATGGTCTACCTCAGGTAAATTTGTTCCACTCATCATAATTTGAAGTTACATTCCTGAGGTATGTGAACTTGAAAAGAGTTGATTTTAAGGGATTACCTTAAACTCGCCAGTTGTTGGACCATTCCTCTATTGAATTAATATCTTCTTGGATAATACTATATGATTCTAAGGACAATCTGAAGATTATTTATATTCTGTACAAATCCTTGCTTCTGAGCAACGTCATAAAAGCGCCTCGGTTTGAAATTTGCTGTGCATAGACAGTCCGTTTTTCCCTTTCCTTGAACTGACTGGTCATAAGACTGTATAGCTTCAGAGGTATACTCTGGTTTTGCGGCTTATCGCTTCAGCTCTCGGAAGGGGAAAATAGCAGCAATTGATACATACCACTCACTCTCTAGTAATGGCTGCATCATCCTTTCCCATGCTCTGCCCGCACAATTTAAATGGGAAATACGAGATGATTTTTTTTTAAGTACCGGGACGGTAATGAATATGGATAGTTCCCTCTTTTGCGTTTTTCGAAACTGCGAAGCCTGAGCTTAAACCTGAACTTATGTCACGAATATCCCTGGGCATTGTAGGCATATCACCACAACTCTTGGAGCAAGTCCATTCTCTCACACCCCTGAAGCTCCTTCGAAATCCGTTACCTTCATTCATTATGATACAATTTCGTTACTAAGGTTATCAATTTGATGTAAGAATCGGAAAGCCCCTCATATTCGCGATTATAATTGAAGTGTCTCATTTTGCGGTCGATTTGGTGTATCCTTACTCTTTGATTGTATTTATGTATTTATTGCTGGTTACATACATACAGTGAAACCCCCACATGACCCTCAATTCATGTTAGATTGTTACGTACGCGCATATAGCTGTATCGGGCGAGCTAATTGGAATTCAGCTGTGGACCAAGAGAGTAAATAGACGCGTGTTTATAGTAATTGGCACCGCAATTGGACCCATCTGTTGGAATGGCAGTGATTCTGTACCCGACACACAACACACTCACATCGCATATCCACTTCTAGAGAGACAGAGAGAGAAATCTCTAACTCAATAAAATCAAAGTAGAATCAAAACATGGACCCCGATAGTTTTCTATAGCCATTGTAATTCTGATTAACAATTAAAAATCCAACTTGACATCTGTTTTGACATTGTTGTCTGGTATATTTTGGCAGTTGTATGTGCACTATGTGAGATGACAAATAAAAACTATCAACACATCTATCAATACCAACACGAATCCACGATTTCCAATAAGAGCTAAGCCAATTTCATGAGGATGCGTATCATGTTTTGATTCATCATTGAATTGCGCTTTGAAACAAATTGTAGTCTGTTAGAGGCCAAATTAGTGTACACAAATTATTATAAAACTAAATATATGAAGTAGATGCAATATTCCCTCGACTATGAGTATGATTGTTTTGAGAATGCGCTGTGAAGATTTTTTAAATATTGGGTCTACGTAATAAACATTTCAGCTGGTTTACCTGGCATGACTCGGATTAGGTCAATTAAATAAGTGATGGCGCTCATCACACAAAATTCCTGCTGAAGTCCTGTCATTCACATTTTCTTTTTTCCTATAATATGTCCGCAGTTTGGCACTTCAACGTAAAACTGCTAACAATAAAACAGCAACCATGAAAAACCTAGAGGCTCCGAGTAAAATGTTAGTATCTTAAATGAACAGGAAACAAGGCAGTCGGAGGCCGTGGTATCCATATCCAATGTTCTGAAAATATTTTTGGTTCACTAGTGCGAAGAAATCTTGAAATTTAATTTTGAGAAACATCCAAGTGGAGATATAAATAAGCAATATTCTGGAGTTGAATATTCGTTATCCGTTTTGGAAAAAGTCATTAAGGACATTTAAGTATATGTTTCAGCATAACCACATGTTTTTAAAGCTTTAGCTCCAAGTTTCACAAACTTTTTCAAGTACTATTCTGCCAAAAACATACTTATTTATTAATTTTAAATATATCAGTGATTTTGTTACAACATTTCCTAAAATTTGACCGATTCTTGGAATGGAAAAATGGATTACCGTTAGAAAATTGTTGGAAAACGATTCTCCTACGTGTTAATTAAGCTCATTATCAGCTCAATAGTATTTTAGAATTTCATATACTAAACTACCTGCCATTGGGAAACGGAAACAGTTACAGTGAAATTCGATTCGACTAAAGTTGAAAGGCTCTCTTGGTGAACCTCGTTTTTGTTCCTTCTGAAATTTATTATGTTACGACTGCGTGTTAACGTACTGGGAAAATGAATGAGCGGACAGCGCGTGGGTGATTGGTCGACCGAGATAAAACTTGTAATGGAGCTCGCAAATAATGAACTGTTTCTGCGATACGGAAAAGGGATATTCAAATGAGCCTCACGTGAAGGTTCGACACACTTTTCCAGAGAGCATGTTCAATCGGAACCACCGCAAAACACAAACACCAATACTCTCGATGGGAGATAGATTTTGTGAATGTCATAATCATAATAATATTATGGTCTTCATGTTTGTAAATCATGTAAAGATAGGATACATTGTAATCCCATGTATACAAAGTGTATATCATTTTTCATGAACATTGTTAAATTGGTAATCTATACGTACGAAACTCGCCACCGAACAATTTGCCTTCGCAAAAAACGCGCCTTGTGTTACAAAAAAAGATCGCGGTCATAAACTAAAGATAGATGGATGTTTTTAAGACGTCCCTCTAAAAGCAAGGCTTTTTAAATAGAACTACGGCTATTAGAATTGGTCCAGAAGAGTTTGGGACAAAAAAAAAAAATATATTAATAATAAAAATCATTTTCAGATCATTTTAAGACCAAATCCGTGAAAATAATATAGGTGTTTTGTTTTTAACTCGATTGGTGTAATATGTTAATGATACATATATCTTTCTTAACATATTTTCATGATTCTTATTTTGTTCGGTCCGAAATTCCACTCTAGCCGTGTAACGAACCTCGGAAATTTGGTTTAGCTGACGGGAGGGGGAATCGAGGGGCTATTGTGATAAATCGTTATACCCTCATGGGTGTCCCGCGAGTTTTGCACAACCCGACTCCTACGTGTTCTGCAACTCATTTCTGGCCACAAGTACCTCCTTCAA
Source organism: Creontiades dilutus (assembly GCA_031894815.1). NCBI lineage: Eukaryota > Metazoa > Arthropoda > Insecta > Hemiptera > Miridae > Creontiades > Creontiades dilutus. The sequence continues at coordinate 215,697 of JAVIWC010004232.1, forward strand.
ATTTTTCAAGAGTTCTCGTTTCCGAGTTATTCGCGATTCAAGACTTTTTCGTGTTTTCGATCTTATGTCATTCGAGTTATAACATTAAGACTGTCATAACTCCCTCAATTTCGGAGATAGCTCGAATTTGACGACACATTGAGGAAAGGACTTTGAATTTCCAATCATTTGATGTCAGAAATTTTTTTTTAATTGCATTAAAGATGTGCGATTGACGCGCGAAATGGCAGTTTTGTCAAAATCTTCAAATGGCCTATTTTTCATCTCGCCTAGCAACCCCATTAATGCTTGACGCAGAACTGTGCAGGCCTGGTAAAACGTTCGCCGAAATGGCCGCTTCCCAACGGTGTAGTCGTTTTGGTTTTTAGAACTATTTTTATTTAAGGAAATGGCATTTAACTTCAGATAAACGTGTGTTTCTGGTAAAATTGAGGTTTTTTTAAAAGTCTCGGCGAAAAAAGGTTGGAGGCGGGATATACGTAACTTTTCTCGCTGAATCAAATGGTTACAACGCCGTACCTCTCAAGTGAAGATTTAGTTTTGTCGGATGCATAAACCCGTTTGCAGTTTGTGAACAGCATCTACGGCATTTCTAAGCTGTCCGCCCAAACTCAAGACAATCGAAGACCCGAGAGGCGGCTGTGTTCATTTATGATTGATTGCGGTGAGTTACATTCATTTTTTTGCTGACACTATGGACCCTTATCAAACCAGGCTTCCGTATCATTACCAACTCTTCCCTTTCGTCTCTTTCCTCGCTGTATTTCCTTCAGTGTTGTTTCCCCAATTGCATAACTCTATTCATCATGGTGGGCTATAGCTGTACCACAAGTGAGTATGTTGGTATGATATTTGTGTACGGCTTTGCCAATGGCAATGCTTCTGAAGCAGCAAGGGAGTATGCTCACAACCTTGCGAACCCGTCGGATAGTATGACGAAAAAGAATTGGTATCTAAAACTGTTTTTGCCACTAATCCGTTTTTTATCAACTGAACTATTTTTTTTAAATCAACCAATATTTTTTTTTTGTCATTAAGGTTTTGGTTATTACTACCAGCTATATTTAATAACTCAAATCGTAACTTGAGAGTTCTGGCTTTGTCACCTAGGAATGCTTACCACCTTGAGTGGGGCAACCTTAGTCTTTGCCTTGAGGAGATTGCAAACAACCTTTCCTGTTTGGTCCATGGTTCTGAGGTACAAAGCTTCTCCCATTCCTGCTTGAGATGCGTCACTAAAACCAATGATTTGAGAAGAACATGTTGGCTCAATGCTCATGATGAATCGTGGGATACGGAGTTGTGATACATTTGGGAGATCCGCAATGAGAATATAGTATCTGTCAACTATCTCAATAGGCAGAGTGTCATCCCAATTTTTTCCTGTCAACCAAATGTCTTGTAAAACCCTCTTCAAGGAAAATATGACAGGAGCCGAATACCCATTCAAATCGTAAATCCGAGCAATTTGAGACAAAATGCTTCGTTTTGTAGGCTCAACTTTATTAATATCAACTTTATAGCAAAAAGAGTCTGTAGTGGGGTCAAACTCTACGCCCAATAGTCTAATAGTTGTGACGTCACCAAGTGTTCGTTGCTTTTCACGAAGTTCAGAATCAATGTTTTCGGAAACTTCAAGATGTGAGGAGCACCATTTTCTTAATCGAAAACCACCCTTTCCAAACAAAGCATTTAATTCATGGTAAATTCGTAAAGCATGATCTATTGATGGTACAGAGCAAACAAAATTGTCCACATAACAAGACTTGTTGACGATATTTGCAGCTAAGGGAAAGTTTGCACCCTCATCTAGTATTAATTGTTTAAGAACCCGTTGGGCGATAAAAGGGCTAGAGACCATACCAAAAGTAACAGTCGTTAACTCCCATTCCTGCACGGGATCAGTGGGTGAAAACCTGAATAAAAAATGTGGATATTGTCGGTCTTCTTTTGTCGCACGGTACATCCCCTGAACGTCACAGCTTAACGCTACTGGATTTAATCGAAAATTCAAAACTATGTTCCCAACATCTGTTAGGAGTTTTGGTCCAGTGCAAAGGTAGTCATTTAAGCTTGTGGATGTGATACTATGCTCTGATGGGTTGAATACTACTCTTAGCGGGGATGTGCTAGAGTCTTTACGAACACCATGATGTGTCATTAAATAGTTGAAAGGTTCTGAGGCTCCTACCATATGATTCTGTTTTTTATAGTCTAATAAATTTTCCTTATAGAGGACAAAATATGCTGGATCCTTTTCAAAGCGTTTTTCCAGCCGACTAAGTTTATGCTCTGCCACAGAACGATTAGATTCTAAGCTTGGTGGTACGTTATTTTTGAATGGAAGGGAAGCGTACTTCCCATCCTTATCTCTTTTGATAGTGGAACGAAAATGTTCCTCACAGTAAGAATCTTCAGGGGATGAAGGAACTTTAGCGTTAACCTCTTCTAGTTCCCAAAATTTTCGCAATAGCTGATCGCTCGATGGATCTGATAATTGTACCACAAAGGAACTTCTAGTGGTAGAATTGGTTACAGCAACCTCACCACTCAGAATGTAACCAAAAATAGTTTTAGTGGCAGTTGGATTACCTCTAATGATATCAAAAGGTTGAGACATGATATCAGGAGACGCTTGCACTCCCAATAATATGTCGATAGGGGCCGGAGAATGGAATGCAGGATCCGCAAGATTTAAATGAGACATTTTCTCAGTTATGTTACTGGGCACAACGACAGAATCTGTCGGGACTTCCATCTGATGGGACTTCCTGAGAGCCAGAAGGGGTTACGATCGCTTCCAAAGAGATGGATTTATGAGGAGCGTGCATTGAATGTAATGTGATGCCGACAATACCCTTCACCACAAGTGGATTGTTGGTACCCACACCTGTAACCTGGTAGGGACCAAAGGGGAGCAGGGAGCCAAAGGTTCGGCGCATGGTGTACACCGCTAGTATGATTTACCCTGACCTGAGCGGTACCAAGGAGTACTGTATCGGTGGGAACTGAGGATTCCAGTCGACATGTGAGAGTCTGTGAAAAGGAGGAAGTTGCAGTATGCTGATGTTTATTACCCTGAAGTGCGCTATTATCCGAAGGAACTTCTTTGACAATTGTAGAAGCCAAATTTGAAGATTCACACAAAAAGCTGTTGTGTGATTGACAAGACTTACATTTTCCTTATGTTTTACAAGGTTTACCAACATGTGATCCAAGACGAATAGTAAATAGTTTTACTGAAAGTAATAATTGTCTTCTCTGTGCAGGTTTACAGTTAAGAAATTTATAACATCTGTAGGTTCTATGAATACCCTTTTGACAAAATTCTATTTCTAGTTCTATTTAATAGAACAGTTTTGTGATTTGTCTGACGAGTTTTCATTAGACGTAGCTTGTGTTGCTACAAAAGCCCTTTTCGTAGAATTTTTGCTGTAATTGTTCTGTATAGGATTTTCCTTAGGTGATACAGTACCTAAAATATCGTTGGTTAAACATTAATTTAGAAGAAACTTCATGAGATCATTATAAACAGGATGTTTAGTTTTATCAGGAAACTGCATCTCGAAGGCTCTTTTTGTTTTAGAATCGAGTAACCTGTAAATCCAATGGAAGAACATAAGATCGAACAAGTTCTCCAAATTGAGTTTTGTTAAAGAAGAAACATTTAAGTGTACAGTACTAACGAATTCCTGGAGCTTAGATTGGTTTGAGTTAGTAAGAGGTCGTAACTCAAATAGTTTTTCAAAATGATGATTTACTACCACTCTGGAATTTCCATACCGCTCCTTCAGTGTATTAAATACCTCCAAATACGAATGACCAACGAAAGGAACAGATTCAATGGCCTTCAGTGGAGCACCCGATAAATGGGATTTTAATATGCTAAATTTTTCAATATTAGTATAATATGGTTTGTCTCCAACTAACGAGGAAAACATAAAAATAAATTATGAAAATTCCTCAATCTTCCCAGTGAAAACTGGTAGTTGTAAGTTTGATAAATTCAAACGAGGTTGATTGGTAGGACCCGTAGATTCAGATGGTTTAGAGGTACCAGTAAGGACGACATTATAGCTCTCATATTTGTCCAAGCACGCAAAATATAGGGCTTCAAAAGCTGACTTCAATTTGACTGTGTCAAGTGATAGGGATTCATTTGTAGTCACCAAAAGATCAATCTTATCAAGCAATTCCTCGAATTCATTATGTGTATCAGGTAGCTGTCTCACTCGAATGAGAAATTCATGTTTCTTGGTCGGTAAATGAGCAATCAGATCGTAAGTATTTTGCAAACGAATCCACAGTCTTTCTTTCTTTTTCAATAACATCCCCGATTGGGGTTGTGCATCTGTACTGAGATTCATAATGGCCAATAGTATAGGAGAGATACACGAGTGAACAAGAAATAGAGACAATACAAGAGAAAACGCTGCAAATTCTTTCACTGGGGTTTATTATTCAATCGGCTTGAGTTCATGGTTTGAATTTCTAATAAGCTTTGGAGTCTGCGTGTTTCACAGGATAGGGCGATTATTGAATTTCAGGAGATATACATGGAGCACGTGAATCTGTTCTCGACCAAAATACCTATTTGGATTGATCAGTTGATCATATTTGTGTCCCTCCTGAAATTCAATAATCGCCCTATCCTGTGAAACACGCAGACTCCAAAGCTTAGTAGAAATTCAAATCATGAACGCAAGCCGATTGAATAATAAACCCCTGTGAAAGAATTTGCAGCTTTTTTTTTATTGAACCTCAATACCCCCCCCCCCCCCCCACAATAAAAACATCTATAATTTATCAAGTCCTTTGGCACTCGTATTGCGTTAAAACTTCCCCAAATCCAAATTTAAACGATGTAGCCAAAGGTTGACAGATGTAGAGGGGGCACACAAATATCATCAACTGATCAATCCAAATAGGTGTTTTGGATGAGAACCGATTTACGTGGTCTATGCATATCTCCTGAAATTCAATAATCGCTCTATCACCTGTAAAACACGCACACTCCGAAGCTTAGTAAGATTCAAATCATGAACGCAAGCCAATTGAATAATAACCCCAGTGAAAGAATACTTATTTACCCCAGTAATAATATTGAATAATAAACCCCAGTAATAATATTGAATAATATTTACCTATATATTATCAGAATGCTTCAACCCGTGTATCGGCTACTAACTACACTACAAGTATTCACATCGGCTATCACTCCAGTATCTACATTCACTACAACTCGACGCTATCGGCCGGACATCACTAGGTTACAAACAAACAGTAATAAACCAAAAAACGCAAATATTGGCACCATAAATCGGGCCACACATCGGGAATGGTTTGACCTACGGACGTGGGGAAGGGCTCATTCGATTCCTAATGGTATGTTCTTCAAATAGGAAAATATTTAGGCCGATTCGACTAGTTTTGAGGTTTTCAGGGATTTTACAAAACTATTACAGCCCTTATAGGGCACTTTAAATTGAGTGAGGGAGCTGGCTCAAGAATTGGGGCGTTGTCGGACCAAGATGGATTTTTCCTGAAAATGTAGGTTTTTTTTGCTCATGCCGTTTCGGAGATATCGTGCGTACGGCGTACGGCGGACGGACGGAAAATGTTTTATTGCAGATTCGGATTCTACACCCTTTGAAACGTAAACCATGAAATTTTAAGGGGGGGGGGGGGGGTTAGAATTTTTTTTTCCCAGAGCGATTACAATGGTTTATTATTGAATAATAAACCAAAAGAACAATAGACGGTAATAATGAGAGGAAGAGACTGTATATTGAGAACTAGGTTCAATGTCAAGGGCAAGGATGAGCGACGTCACACAAGTTGCGAAGCGCAGTCCCAGATCCGCAACTATCAGCCAATCAGGTAACGTCTAGGAACCTAGCCCCGAACGAGTAGGTCAACTACCGGCCTTGGCGAGAACTAACGGAAAAAAAAGGCAACCTTCCTCACCTGTTCAGAATCTACTATTCGAAAAAATAATGAACAATTTGAGTGGACTGTATTAATGTGAAGTGGCTGGAAAATATCCGGCTCGAACGGGCCAAAACTTATGTTATAACCCAAGCTAGGTATATGAAATATTATTCGAAATTGTAAATACAAAAGGGGCAGAAACTTATGGAAGCATGAAATAGACAAAGGAAACACCAACGCTTACCTATACCTAGGTCTTCTTCCAGTTACTTTACAGGGCACCCTGTGTGCCGGTCTGGTCGCTAACAGGTAGCGAATGAATATTGTAACTAATGATAGCAATAGATTCAGTTTGTCTTTGTTATCTACCGATCTTTCGGATGCCGTTAAGTGAATATCTCGCAGTCACTGTGTTACCTAAATGACGGTTTTGGAGTTTTTATCTTTGGAGCAAGGGATAATTCCGTGTGATAATTCCTGAAACGGAAAGCTCGTATGGTATAGTTGCTTATTGTTTCGTGCCTGCTAAAATCAAGAGTGGTATCCAAGAATGTTCATTGTTTACGCATAGTGAATCGCTTCTTGTTTGACGTTTTAACAATCCTCGTAATGATATGTTGTATTGCAAAGTCACCTTCAACAATATACAATTTAAGTGTGTCATTATATGATTAGTTACATCGAGTAATCAAACTAACTAATTCTTGCCTTTATTTCCTCTTTCTCGTGCATATCACTCATCATTTTAACTCGTCTAGACAGGGTCATCAATGATTTGCACAACAAACCATCTCAAGTTATCTCCTAAAGTTATTACCTCATTAGGTATGTCTACGTAAAAAATGGCAGTCCCACTCAACACTTGATGAGACAGTTTATGTAACGGGACCCCTCAAGAGTCAACATATGAAACCCCCTTAAAAAATGTGCTTTTCTGGCACCTATGAATTCTTGTTTTCAACCCTTGGAGCTTTTAGGGCTTCAGAAACAAATACACTTCATTTGAAGCGCGGGAGAAACTTTGGGGAGCCAGTCGTTGTCAGCCAGGAGGACAAATGTTCCCCTGGGCGGCCTGTAATGTTTTTAACCCCTCCGCCGAGATATTGCTCTTTCTACTTCATACGGGATACTTATTAATCCTCAGTCATTTTCACTGCTCTCTTCATGAATCCTCCTTTAGTGGCGTTACGTGCACCTGTGCATGTTTCAATAATTCATTTATCAAGATACCTAACCTATATGGTTCATTTCACATCACGAAATTTAAAAATAACGCTGCAAATAATTTCACAGAAGCTTATCGTTTTTATAATGGAATAGACCTAAGACGGAGGTAGGTATCACCTCAGGTTGTTTTTTTTTTTTTTTTGCCTCATTTACTTTTAGACTCAGAAGCTGTGATTTTTAGCTAAGGATCCTGAGCTATCCCAGCCGATTCTGCGCCGAAAATTAGTGAGGAAATGTCACCTCACTTGCCCAAGTCAGCAAAAACCTCGAAAAGACAGTGTTTGATCCACAGCTGCAGGGCTAGCTGGACCCCTATAAGAGGGTCTCTGTGCGAAAAAACGGATGATTTTACGTCTTTTCCAAGGCCTTTTATGAGAACATTGCAGGCTTAGAATCAGATCATAAAGCGTAAAGCGACAAAGTATGGCAGGGTTTTTATGTTATTAAAAATGTTTGCTTTCACAAAGACTTTGTGTTGAAAATAATAAACCAAAAAGGTGAAAAGAAGAAAAAGATTTCCATTTTACAAACTATCTTAACAATCTATGACGAGTCAAACAAGTGATACTTCTTTTATATTTTGAACCTTTGAGATGCGATAATCACTCAGGTTCGTCAAGAACCAATACCGTGGTTTACAGGGGGTAGTACACATGACCTTTAAAACTTTCATGAGATTAGAGAGGATTAATCATAAGCGAAATTACAGATGTGGATCGAAAGATGTTCAAAAAACTTCTCCTGAACATCAAATAATGATAACAAATAATGATACCGAACACAGCCTAACAGCTGTTGTTACAACGACACACACGAAAGAAGAACATTTTACGGTGGTACAATTTAATGCCGAACCGTGCTCAATTCAAGCCTGCAGTTCTGAGCGTGGAAGGATACTCGTAAAAACATGAAATGGCGTTATAATATTACGGTTGTAGATCAGTGATATCTGATTTTTATCAACGACTACAATGAAGTTGAAACTGATGCGTTCACAATGTGAATGTCAATATGAACTTCACATTGACAAAAAAGCGCAAACGCCACTACAATCCACTTGACTTTGAGGATATCATTTTTCGTGAGTAATATTAAATATTACTCACGTGAGTAATATTAAATATCACTCATTAAATGTTATTAATACATTTTATTAATAACATTTGATTACCTAAGTTTCGATCATGATTTCTTAATTATAATATTCTTATATTATACATCTATTAAAATAGTGAATACCATGTTAGCCATATCTGTTTCACACCGCTCACCCCCAGCTTTGGTTTTCGTCGAACTGTCTTTGTACAAACCTGAAACACTACACAGTTCACTTCCACCTGGAACTTATAGGTATAAAAACTAAACTATTTGATTCCTCTGGTTCCCACGAGAGTGAGTTTTATTATTAACAATGACTCATGCGAGAAATCTGATATGTTTGTGGTAGTTAAGTTTATAAGTTTGTGGTAGTTAAGTTTATAAGTTTACATAGGTTATGTTAAGTTTATGTAAAAATTGTGTCTTATTGACGGTCTATTTTTCAGGCTGTATGCTTTCAAGGGCACTTTATATTTAAGGTCATAAGCTATTAATCGCTGTCTAAACCTCCCTCAATCAATCATTAACTATCTCAGACATCTCCAATCATATTTCTCCGAAGTTTAAAAATTTATAATATGACTGGATTGCGTACTCACTATGAAAAAGCGAGCGACCCTCGGGCGAAGTTGAGACAATCGTTCTGTCTATCGAAAACATATTAAAAATATTCACTAAAGAAAGCCAGAGCGTTCTGTCCTGCATTCGAACACAATTACTGAGTTCATTCCCGTATATTCCATCAAAACCAATTGAACTGAAGGGAGGAAATGTGTGAAAAGAGGATTAATTTTTGCTTAACCGTCTAGAACTGGGATATAATATAAAATAAACAAACAAGTCTTCAAAATTACCTTTTTTGATTATAACAATGTTTTGTTGATACTCGTCTTCGAGATATTCACAACTATCGAATAAATAATTTAATTGAAGATTGAATTCGGAAGGAAAAAGGTAAATGTGTTGAATGCGATAGTGAAATAGTGTGATGCTTATTGACTGACAGTACGCTAGAAAGAAGACTCACTATTGAGTTATGGAACTAGGATGAGAATGATAGGTTCCGATTATTCCATGTCCCTCCTCATGAAAATATTTGTTTCTGTCTACAGTGACCAACATTCATGAATGTGAGAAATGATCTTTGTGATGGATATGGTTACTTGGCCCTTACCGATTTTAGAATCCGTCGCCTTGGGAGATGAATCAGGTGTTCACAAGCGTCTGGGTCATCCTCTGAGCGTGGCGGAGCATTAATATCCGCATTCACCTCAATGGAAGGGGCAACTAACCATCACCTCACATATTGCCTCCGAAGATGCTACCCCCTATTAAAAAAATGACTTCTCCGAATCGGGGATGATTAGCTCAGCGTAAAGGAAGAAAATGCACCACTGAGGTGAGTTGTACAGGACAGCCAACCCCATAATGTCCCCGATTTAAATAATGTTTAGTATATGACGGAATGAAACAATCGCAATAAATTAATGCGTTGTTATTAGCTTAAAAAATCTAATCAAGACCGCTTGGCAGCAACCAAAGTACAAAAAATGATAATTCTATCCATGATACGTAATGTACGGAGTATACCAGGTTTTCCTTTCATCACTGACAAAGCCGATACTGCTGCCTCAGCACGAGCTTCTTCAAAGTAGGATAGGTGATATATGAACATAAGCTCCCCCATCCCCGGTGACAACTCCAGGCTGGTCCCCCTTAGTGGGTCCCCATTCCTCGCCTGGGCTACGTGATAAATGTGGAGGTATACAAGGCATTTAAGTATTACTTTTATGGTAATGATATTGACGGCAAGTGGATTTTATCTCGAGGGACAGATCGCATAAATCAGCCGGAAGCAAAGCCGGACCTGATGGCTGGAAAAGGGGAAGTAAGGGAATCTAGAGAGATAAGGTTGTGCGTGGATTTTGACTGAGGATGGAGGACTTTTCGTCAAGACCCCTCGTCTAGGGTGAACAGTCAGCTGTGGGAGTAATCTAATATCTCCAAGGGATGATGGGATAGTTGACAAAAGAGGGATCATCTGATAGAAACAAGGTTGTGTCTAAATACCGCCCTTCCTCAGTTATTTCGGCAAACAGCATACAGCCAAGCAACGTCAAAAAGCAAGAATGAAATTCGAAAAGGGAATCACTCTCGCCATTAACATTAGGCGAAATCACATTAGGGAATTTAGGCACAAAAATTCACTACGAAAATCCTGAATAACTCGTATGGGTGGACACGTTAAATAACACTCAACACAGGAAGAGTCATCGTTCTTAGAGGAACAACCTACCTACATAAACACACAACACTTTGGCTACCATTTACAACGTGACCACTCATCGTCTACGAAATGAGCTGACATTTTTCAACAAATTGCATAATATAATACAAAAGGGTTTTTACACCGACGTTCAGGGTTATCAATCAACCGAAATCAGCAGTTCAATAACAACATGAGATCTTTCTACAAATATCAAAGTTGGTGTACTCAATTTACATTCCTCTTGGAAAACAATCATTTGACAGATCTCGTTGAAAGAAAATGCGACATCTGTTGAGAAAATAGCGGAAGAACTAAACAACTTCTAGTTTTTACTTCAAGCAGAGTTCATCTACCGCTCTCTTAAACTCCAACAGTGCTAGCATTTTCAGAGCTATCTAGAATGAGGGAGCAAAGTGCCACCATTGTTTTAAAAGCAGTTTTTGTTATCACGGAATATATCCTCTCATCTTCGTCCATAACCCGAAGTTATTACAATGAACGAGCCTTTTCTGAAAATCTGAAAATGCAACCAACCCCATAACTTAAAAGTGGGACGATTATTTCCAGAATCCAAAGGATCGAATTACCACTAATAGGAAAATGGATGAATGTTTAAAATGGTGCAGTTACGTAAAAATGAACTTAGATTTTTCTCATACGAGCACTACATCCAAGAACTCGGAGTGAATATAGTGCAAAAACATGAGAAGTTTCCGATACCAAGTGCTGCAATACTGTAGTACTTAATAATGTTAATAACAATGAACATTAAAATGAACCCCTCCAGTTCTGTTTCGTGCAGAATAATAAACCACTATTTTCCATCTAATTACCCTGTACCTATGAAGAACTATTTTCTTTTTTTTTCCCCTAATACGCCAACCTACATTCACTCGACCTCTATGAAACAAGCGTGAAATTTTTGTAACTGGGCGTTGAACTATCAACTAGAGTTTAAAGAATTTATCAACTTTTAGTGCCTGATCCATCTGTATCTGCCTGCGGCCATTGCGATCGCCAATGTAATTGTGTTGCCCATCCATTGTTCTACAGCGGGAAGGTGCATACTTTCAACAAACTTCAAATAACTTCAATTTAGTTTACTAAAAAATATTGAGTACTGTAGATGCTATACTTTGTTTCGTTGGAAGTTCATAATAAACACAATGTAGAAACCATATAGTTCCCCCGTCGACTTTCAACAGCATCAACCACCTGAGCGCCTTTGCTTTTAAATTGCCTCACTATACGGAGAAGCTATTTTGGAGGGCTTCCAGAAGAAAAATGTCGAAGGCTTCCTTTTCCGGAAGGGAAGAGTTTCATTCAAGAAGAAAACTCTAATACTCATCCGTACTATGTATAATGCATGTAAATACAAAGGCGCGAACGAAGAGGGTCGCATGTGGCTGTTGTTTTAGTATCCCTCCTCTCCTCGCCCTCGTTTGACAGCAATATGGTTGTCTATTTATCTAAGACCGTCTTCCCCCAGACTGATAAACCGTCTTTTCCCCCCTTGTCTTGTACGAGTCCATCAATGCTACGTGACAACTTTTCCATGCCTTCCTAATATTGAAGGCCCGAAAACCCCATCTCGGATTTCCCTATTCCCAAGTCCCCTTTCCCATCGAGTACGGTTGACTGGAAGTGTCTTGCAGGGGGGCTCACTTCTATTGGCATCATTTTACTTTTTTTCTTGATCGAACTATTCATTTTCAAATTCTACTTTAATATCCAAAAATAGGTGAGATTTTTTCGGAAAAAAGTTGTTGTATTTTTTGATCTGATAAAAATCATAACACGTTTTGATGGTGTCAAATGTGAATCTTTATGTTAAATTCTGAATAACTTGAAACAATTTAAACAAAAAAAAAAACAATAAAATCGTTGAATACGGAAAAACAAGCATCTGACTGATCAGAATGGCCTCTAAATTGGTTGTCAGATTTTCAATAAAAGTTTAAAGTATGGGGCCCACCCAGTTGGTCCCTTACTTAAGTAGGTATAGCAATTTTCCGCAAATCCCAAATGTGTAATTGGCACATTTTTTAACATTTTATTTCATTTCTAATTCAAAGTACTATTTCACATAATCCTCTTTTTGATCAATTCCCCTCTGGGGTTTTCCACAAGCTTATATTTACATGTGTAATAAAATCTTCCCCGCTGCCCTTAAAACCAGCATTGCAATTCCTCTTTGTCTTCCTCCTCACCGTCCTCATCACTCAGGTACAGTTTTAAGAGAGTGACGCGCCACGAGCTTAGCGATGGAATCCAAGAATTCTTCCCAGCAAAACGTTCGAAATATTGTTGGACCCATTTCGCACTGTTTGAATTGTTGATGAATATTATTTTGGTTTTTTGTTTTCAATCATATGCTTTTTTAATCGTACAGCAACAATTTTTTACTTAATCAACACCAACATTGTTTTCTCGATTGAGAACCCCTTTTTATATTGCAAATTCAAATTTTACGATACATTTCATGAAATTTTTTATCCCTCAAACAATTTTTTTGACATCGTGTGGGAAAAGTTACAACGTCGAAGGTGAGAAGTCAAATTTTTCATCTGAGAGAAAGTTTGTATTTACACGCAGGTACATAGCCGCATTTTGTAGTTGTATTAAAAAAGTAGCTAATAAAAAGATGGGTCTGTTTGTAGAATACTCAAATTTAGGGAAAAATATGAGCGCTGATTCTCAAAATAATGGTAGGACACAATTCGACAGTTTTTATGAGCACTTCACAGCCGCTTAATTAATATCCACGAATTCTTTCACCAAGTTAATTAATATCAATCTCAATTCATATTAATCGAAACTATCATCCACGATATGAATCTCCTTCACGAGATTTCTATATATTTTATATTCAGACTTCAGACCAGTGTTAAAAGGTTGTCTAGACAGCCTGTGCGCCATACGATCACGTTTCTCTATCGACACAATCAATCCATTTGTAATCCACGGAGTGAGTTTAGGTTTTTTCAAATTTGTATTCTTAATCCTAGCTTGGGTTGCCTCTGCTATATAAACTTTCAATTTATCCAGGAATATGCTAGAAGCTTCATTAACATCCGCACTATTTACAACACCACTCCAGTCAGCCTTCTCCAGCATTTTATTAAGCCGGTTTGTATCTAATTGATGTGTCAGCTCGGACTTGGTAGCCGAATTCGTACTCCTAACCGCACGCTTCCCAGATTGATAATCCATATTAAAGCTGGAAACCGTTATGTAATGATCAGAGATAGCGGATATCACCACTCCAGAGACTACATCGTGATTAATTGATCTCACACACACATGGTCTAAACATGTCTCTGAACCATGCCACACTCTAGTGGGTTCAGTTATACAATGTACAAAGCCTAGAGAGTTTACTTTTTCATTATAGTACTTAGTAATAGCGGAGGGTTTCATCAAGTCTATATTCAAATCTCCAACAATAATACAATGATGAATATTGTTAACAGACGACAACGTTTCATTAATTTCATTGACAAATGACCAACAATCTAAACTAGGTGATCGGTAAATAGAAAATAACATGAAATTTTCGTTTGCAATATTAAATTCCAATCTCAGACATGTTGCGGAATCTAGACTCAGTTGATTTCCAGTAACCCCAAGGCTGGCTTTCGTATAGACCATTACTCCGTCCTTCATGTTTCTCAAGACATTAGTTCTAAATATGTCATACCCAGGTAATGATCTTACATAATACATTGATGATTCCCAGGTTTCAGTTAGAACCAAAATATCAGGTGTTATGCAATTTTTCCCCGTATTCGAATATGCAAGCAATGCGTCAAAATTAGCGTTATAACTTTGTATATTCATGTGGACAATGCTTAATTTGTTAGTAAATTTAACTTTTTCAAGATACGCTTCCATAGTTGAGTAGGTAGAGCAATCGTTTACAAAATGTTCTCCTTCTGTGGACAAGCATAGCAATTTGTTGTTAAACATATTTAAGAAGAATTAATATTATTTATTTGTTTCTCAATTACAAATGGTGTTACAAACGGTCGATGTCATCCAAAGATTTAATAGTAACGACACGCTCACCTTCCGCCTTACGTACGTGCACTATGGAATTTCTTATCCATACAAACTTCATGCCTATTTCCTTAGCCTTCGCTTTAGTGCGTCGCAACAGTTCTGCCCTGAAGGAGGTAAGATTTTCATTGACGTAAACTCGATCGTCGGACCAGGTGTGATGCAGGTGTTTTGCAGTAAGATCCTTAAACAGCCTCGCCGCACGGACGATACTATCCCGCGATTCAGAAGAACTCATCTCAGCCAGGATTTTCCGTGGCCGATCCTTGCGCATTGGACCAACTCTAAATGCTTTTTTAGCAGTACCACAATCCGCATTAAGAACTTTAACTGCTACCTTGACAATCGCAAGACAATCCTCGTTAGACGTTTCCGGTACACCGTGAAACTCGACGTTGATATCTCGAGAATTTTGCTCCAAGAGATCCACTTTTTGCTGGAGTTCTCCTACGTTTATTTTCAAGTCATCGAATCCCTAACCATCCCTAACCATCCCTAACCATCCCTAACCATCCCTAACCATCCCATTCCTAACCAATCCTAACCATTCCTAACCATCCCTAACCATCCCCCATCCCATTCCTAACCATTCCTAACCATTCCTAACCATCCCTAACCATCCCTAACCTTCCCTAACCATCCCTAACCATCCCTAACCATTTCTAACCATTCCTAACCATTCCTAACCATTCCTAACCATTCCTAACCATTCCTAACCATCCCTAACCATCCCTTCCCTAACCATCCCATTCCTAACCATTCCTAACCATTCCTTACCATTCCTAACCATTTCTAACCATTCCTAACCATTTCTAACCATTCCTAACCATCCCTAACCATCCCTAACCATCCCTAACCATCCCTAACCATCCCTAACCATCCCTAACCATCCCTAACCATCCCTAACCATCCCTAACCATCCCTAACCATCCCTAACCATCCCTAACCATCCCTAACCATCCCTAACCATCCCTAACCATCCCTAACCATCCCTAACCATCCCTAACCATCCCTAACCATCCCTAACCATCCCTAACCATCCCTAACCATCCCTAACCATCCCTAACCATCCCTAACCATCCCTAACCATCCCTAACCATCCCTAACCATCCCTAACCATCCCTAACCATCCCTAACCATCCCTAACCATCCCTAACCATCCCTAACCATCCCTAACCATCCCTAACCATCCCTAACCATCCCTAACCATCCCTAACCATCCCTAACCATCCCTAACCATCCCTAACCATCCCTAACCATCCCTAACCATCCCTAACCATCCCTAACCATCCCTAACCATCCTAACCATCCCTAACCATCCCTAACCATCCCTAACCATCCCTAACCATCCCTAACCATCCCTAACCATCCCTAACCATCCCTAACCATCCCTAACCATCCCTAACCATCCCTAACCATCCCTAACCATCCCTAACCATCCCTAACCATCCCTAACCATCCCTAACCATCCCTAACCATCCCTAACCATCCCTAACCATCCCTAACCATCCCTAACCATCCTAACCATCCCTAACCATCCCTAACCATCCCTAACCATCCCTAACCATCCCTAACCATCCCTAACCATCCCAACCATCCCTAACCATCCCTAACCATCCCTAACCATCCCTAACCATCCCTAACTTTCCCTAATCCATCCCTAACCTTTTTCCCCCCCTCCCCTAACCATCCCTTAACCAGTTGGCAACCCCAGGATGGACCGCGTGGAGGTGGTGTGGGTGGGATCAGGGGCTGGCGATTCTGCTGGGCGAACTGGCCACTTTTTCATCTCAAAAATTTTTAGGGCATATGTTCGAGTGGCTATGAAGCACCTACGGCTTTGGAATGCTTGCCACCAGCAGTCTTCCCCGGCTGTATCGACTATTGCCTGCCACCGCCGTCGAGGTTCGCAGAATCGGGGGCAGCTTAGCATCACGTGGTCTACTGTCTCCAGTTCCTGGCAGGAGCAGAGGGGGGAAGTCACCAAGTTGAATGAGTTTAATTTGGCTGCAAAGTCACCATGTCCTGTTGCCACTTGTGCCAGGTAATGGTCGACTTCAATATGGGTCTGCGCTAATCGCTCTCGTATATTTGGCCAGATGCGAAATGTGTGTCGGCCCTTGGTGCTGGTCTCCCATCGCTCCTGCCAGGTTGTGAGGCTCCACTCGTGAATCTCTTCTTCGGTATCCTTTCCCTGAATTCGGCTGGAGTGCCCGTGGTTTATCAACCAAATGGACGCACTGGCTCTGATCTTCAGATCGAGTGGCATTTGCCCAGCCAAGACCTGGAGAGCGTCAGTCGAGACTGTCCTATACGCTTGGGTCACCATGAGCAAGGCACTACGCTGAGTCTTTTGGAGATCCATCCAGTGTCGGCCCTTGGCCTCCATGGTCCATGCAGGGCAAGCGTAGAGAGCAACGGTTTCAAAGAGGCAGCGGTACATGAGGCGGCGACTCCAGAATGATATGCCCCATGTCACACCCGCCAGTGCCCTGATTCGACCAAAACTAGCAATCGCCTTTGCCGAAGATACTGCGATGTGGCGTGATGGGTCAAATCCCTTGCTCAGGATCATTCCCAAATACTTTGGGGAAGGATCGCTCTTAATTGTGGACTCTGCTATGCGGATGACTGGTGGGCTCCTCATATTAAGGTTGCCTTTCAATTGGCACATGACAGTCTTGTCGCCCGCTACATCCAGCTTAACATCTCTGCACCAGCTCATGATGATGTCAACTGCTAGTTTCCCTTGCCGTTCAATCTCTGCTTTGGTTCTAGCTTCCAGGACCACTGCAAGGTCATCAACAAATGCAAGCTGGTGCAGGTTGGCCAATTCCAGTCGCTCCAGGACTTTGTCAAATAGGCGGGTCCACAGGTAGGGGCCAAGCACCGACCCCTGAGGGCATCCCATCTCTACATCTATCCCGCAATTGGCCCCGTACTCCCGAAGGGTGGCAGTGCGACTGCTGAGAAAAGATCGGAGTAGGCCTGGCATGCCTGGAGGGAGAGCAGCTTCATCAATGGCTGCTATGACGGCAGGCCACCACATCCTGTCAAAAGCTTTAGAGATGTCGAAGAAGAGGCCGAATACATATTTCTGGCTGCTATGTTTGGTCCGTTGCATCATGGATAGGATGGCATCAGTGGTAGATTTCCCCTTCACGCCTCCAAACTGGGCTGGGTGAGGTGCTCGGAAGTTCTGGTCATTTTGTATTCTTGTCAGTATCAGCTTCTCGAGCACCTTGCCCATCACGGACAGGAGCGAGATCAGGCGGTAAGAGGTTGGGTCACTCGGTGGCTTCCCAGGCTTGAGGAACACGCAGATGGCTGCCTCTTTCCATGCCTTAGGGAAGTAGCAGACATGAAGGCAATCTTGGTAGAGCTGATGGAGGTAGGGAAGAGCAGTTGGGAGAGACTTCTTCAGGGATGATACCTCTACGCCATCTGATCCCGGAGCTCCAGATGTGCGAAGATCATTCACTGCCTTGATGACTTCCTCTTCTGTCCATGGTGTTGGGTAGGCGTTCTCAATACTGGGGCATGTAACAGCTTGCGCTCTCATAACTCCGTGAATAGGCATCTCCCCAGTCAAAGTATCTCTGGGAAAAGCAGTTTGGAGGAGTGTTTGTCCAGTCTGGGCAAAGCTCTCCATGCCATTCCCAAAAGGAACCACTGTTGGGCGAGCGGAGATCTTCTCTCTAGCGATCTTGATGTGGATACCCCACTCGTCCTCTGCCTCTTCCTCAGCTATGAAAGCTTTCCAGCCTGAGGCTTTCGCCTTCCGCAGGCTGACGTGGAATTGGCGCTTTCTTTCACGGTACACTCTGCGCAGGATAGTACGGATACTGGGCCGGCGTTCCCTCTGGTACCTTTTCCTTGCCTTGTTTGCTCGGGTCTTGAGTCTTGCCAGCTCTTCTGACCACCAGGGAAACTCACTACTTGTTTTCAATGGCTTAACCAGTACGCCTACTTTCTCGTGAAAGACCGTGGTTATTATCGCCACTTTTTGGTCAATCTCCTCTCTCGTAATGGCAGGCCAGAGAAGCTGAGCAGAACAACTCGCCAGCTCAGACTCGACCACCTTCTGCAGGATGTTCGCAGGCACATTATGGGTCCTTATTCTGCGCTTTACTGAGGGTTTACCTACAGGTGCCCCTAAGGTTAGAGTAAGTAGCGCGTGGTCGCTCTGAGTGGCCTCCATATCAATCCTCCACTCTCCAGCACCTGCCATAAGGGCAGGAGTCAGGGCAAGGATATCAATAGCTGATTCCCCGTGTGGTCCCGAGAATGTTGGTGGGGAGTTCTCTGCATTGAGGAGATTCAGGTCCGAGGCAACCAGAAATTCCATGATTGCCATACCCCGGTAGTCCATGTTTCGGTCACCCCACGCAGGGTGATGTGCATTGACATCCCCGCCGAGCACAATGTCGTGTCCTTCATATTTTCGCACGATACGAGTCAACTGGTGGAGATAATCCTCTGTGTTGTGGTGCTGCTGTAAATACACCGATACCACAACTACTTCCACGCCCCCAACCTCCACTTTAGCGCATACTATGTCGTCTGTAGTCTCCGGAAGTGTCATGGCCTTGATGGAGCTGTCCATGATATAGATCACCGATCGGGCATTGGGACCATGAAAGATGGCGCGGGCTGAAAGCCCCATGCCATTTCCAATCTTCTTTTTCCACGGTTCTTGTGCCATGATGATGTTAAATCCCTCCCGGGCAGCTACAACTCGGAGCTCATCTTGCACTGGCTTGGAGCCATGGAGATTAAGCTGTCCGATCTTGATTTGCTGAATCCTCTGGGCCATAGTCAATGGAAGCTTTGAGCCTGATGTACGCCCTACGGTGGGCCTCACATCCACTGGCTGCGACTGCATGGGCTGACTGAACACCGAGCTTGTGGCAGTTGATGCATTTCATGTGCTCTGCCTCACATAATCTCGTGTCGTGTGATTCTGAACAGCGAGCACATATATAGCTCTCATGAGGACATGACTTAGTGGTATGATTATACCCTTGGCACCTGAAGCATCGCGTTACCTCAAGGAAATCACGTGTGGCACATGTCATAAAATCCAGGAGAATCCTTTTCTGTTCCCTTGCCAGCCTCCAGGCCGCAGGGGCCATCTCTACCACCCAAGAAACGAAAGGGGCTCCCTCTCTTGTGCTGCCAAACTTCACAGTGTAGAGGGGCGTCACATTATCGCCGGTCCAAGAGGGACCAAACGCATTACGGCTGAGGAGTTGTTCCTTGAAGTCCTGCAGCGTTAAGTCAGCTGGGACTCGTAAAATCAGAAGGCGAGGCTTCCTCTTTGGAGCTGTCTTGACCTGGATGGTACCCTGCTGGAACTCGGGAATTGCCATCACCTTTGCCAGATCTTCATGCGACTCCAAGCGAAGTGCCACTCCTCCCTTTGCCGTGGTTCGCATGTCCCTAATGGCGACACCTGTCCTCCTCGGATTCAAGGCATTCTTGACCTCAGTCATGAATGCAGCTCCATCCTTTCCTTCGGGGAGGTCAATGAGGAGCAGGTTCTCGTCCATGAAGGCTGCCTTCTTAACTTCCTCTGGATTTATGGGCTTCCTCTTCGGCATCTTTGGCTTCGGAGTTTGCTTACTGGCTAGTGCAAGTTGCTGCTCGGGGAGTTGTTCTAGCGGCGTGCCTGGGGCAGACCGTGTTGCTGTTCCTTGGCCACCGGGGGCTACTTGAACTCTTTTTGGTCGCTGCCGCTGCTTTTTCCGATCAACCGTTGTCCAATCCATTTCCCTTGTTGGGGTCTGGGCTGCTTTTAGGGCTTCAGCAAACGATTGGCGGTGGGCAGACATGGTTGCGTTCACATTCTGGACAGCATTCAGGAGCTCAGCAGGGTTTCCCATTTGGCGCAGTTCCTGCTGTACTTGGTCAATTCTCTTCATGACGGGCGACATTGCTGGTTGGGCTGTCATCTGGAGCTTTTGACTCACCTGTGCTGCCACTGCATCACCCATGGTTTCCAATGAGGTCCGCATTTCATTGAAGGCGCTTAGCTGGCCAGCCAGGAAGGCATTATATGTTATCATATTAGCAACGGCACTGGTGATTGCATCCAGCTCTCCCTGCAGTAAACAGGCCTGCGTCTTGTTGAGCTTAGACTCAGGAGAGTGGATATAATCCGATATTTCCTTGATATGGGCCAGTGCTGTGTTATGGTGGTCCTGAATAATATCTATGGGCATGAGTTCCTGACATTTCTTCACAGCTGCTGGTCCACTCAACGAGTCAAGCGATGTTCTGTCGCGCATTCTTTTGTGCCCTATCAGGGGGATGTTGTCCATGGCTTCCGAGGAGGCAGATTGGATGCACTCACGGGAAGGAGGTAGCACTGCGGGAGGGGTCCCTGGTAGTGCGCTTGAAGGTGGTGAACGGGCCAGAGTGGATCCCTGAGGGATGGTGTTTTTGGTGGTCTTCTTGGTGGAGTCAGTTGGTAGGCCGGGTCTTGTTTGTTCGAGTGAGGCGATAGGATTAGGTTTTTTGGTGGACATATTTGTTGGTTTATCCCACAACCAACCGACGGCTCGCCTTAGAGGGGGTTTCCCTCTAAGGCTATGCCAACTCCCCGGAATATACTCAACGGGGATGGCTCAAGGCCCCTACACGCTACAAGAGCTTTCAGGGCTCCCAGGGCTCCGACCCCCTGGGCACCGTCGGTGGCGCAGCCACGCGGGGGCCCCACAGGACGGTTGGCGACAAACCCTGGGGTGGGGATGCCGTTGCCCGCCTGGGCGGCAGCACTTAGTGTCAAAACGAGTCCATGTATCCATAAAGTCAGTGACAGTCCGGGTCAGGGTGGCAGCAGTTCCCCTAGTCTACTACCACCTTAGTCCACGTTACCCTGGGAAAGGGGGCCTTGCAGGGTACTGCCAGTTGGCCAGCTGGTCCCTGGTTTTTTATCGAGGTATGCTCCTCGTGTTCATTCTTAGCGGCTGGTGCAATGGAACTCACTGCTCGAGTGATCAGTACACTCCTGAGAGGTACGACCGTGCAATAAGCAGTGAGAACCGCAGCTCGGGCCCCTCCACCACGACAAGGTGATGAACATCGGAGGGGTAACCATCCCTAACCATCCCTAACCATCCTAACCATCCCTAACCATCCCTAACCATCCCTAACCATCCCTAACCATCCCTAACCATCCCTAACCATCCCTAACCATCCCTAACCATCCCTAACCATCCCTAACCATCCCTAACCATCCCTAACCATCCCTAACCATCCCTAACCATCCCTAACCATCCCTAACCATCCCTAACCATCCCTAACCATCCCTAACCATCCCTAACCATCTAACCATCCCTAACCATCTCTAACCATCCCTAACCATCCCTAACCATCCCTAACCATCCCTAACCATCCCTAACCATCCCTAACCATCCCTAAATATCCCTAACCATCCCAAACCATCCCTAACCATCCCTAACCATCTCTAACCATCTCTAACCATCTCTAACCATCTCTAACCATCCCTAACCATCCCTAACCATCCCTAACCATCCCTAACCATCCCTAACCATCCCTAACCATCCCTAACCATCCCTAACCATCCCTAACCATCCCTAACCCCTAACCATCCCTAACCATCCCTAACCATCCCTAACCATCCCCAACCATCTCTAACCATCCCTAACCATCCCTAACCTCTAACCATCCCTAACCATCTCTCCCTAACCATCCCTAACCATCTCTAACCATCCTAACCATCCCTAACCATCCCTAACCATCCCTAACCATCCCTAACCATCCCTAACCATCCTAACCATCCCTAACCATCCCTAACCATAACCATCCTAACCATCCTAACCATCCCTAACCATCTCTAACCATCTCTAACCATCCCTAACCATCCCTAACCATCCCTAACCATCCCTAACCATCTCTAACCAACTCTAACCATCCCTAACCATCCCTAACCATCCCTAACCATCCCTAACCATCCCTAACCATCCCTAACCATCCCTAACCATCCCTAACCATCCTAACCATCCCTAACCATCCTAACCATCCCTAACCATCCCTAACCATCCCTAACCATCCCTAACCATCCCTAACCATCCCTAACCATCCCTAACCATCCCTAACCATCCCTAACCATCCCTAACCATCCCTAACCATCCTAACCATCCCTAACCATCCCTAACCATCTCTAACCATCCCTAACCATCTCTAACCATCCCTAACCATCCCTAACCATCTCTAACCATCCCTAACCATCCATCTAACCATCCCTAACCATCCATCTAACCATCCATCTATCCATCCCTAACCATCCATCTAACCATCCCTAACCATCCATCTAACCATCCATCTAACCATCCATCTAACCATCCATCTAACCATCCAACTTACCATCCATCTAACCATCCCTAACCATCCATCTAACCATCCCTAACCATCCATCTAACCATCCCTAACCTGCTGTATCAGAGTGGGATCGATTGTTTCTGGGGCCATTCTGGCCCAATACAATCTGGCAGGACTTATCGTGTGCAGCAGTAGTGGACTTCCCTCACTCTTTCTTGATGACACAGCAGGCCCTCCTGTCCCCTCTATCATTAGCCACACTCTACGAGTGTGCCCAGGATGGACCACGTGGAGGTGCCAGGTTTTATGGGATGCAGTACGTATGAGGGACAGGAGTTAATGACACCTAGGTACTAATCCACCTATTCTTATAGCTTGTGGTCTTCCCATTATCGGATGTCATTCTCTGCTAGGTCCATGTCTTGTTGAGGAGAGAATAATAAGGCTGAGACAGGGCGAGTACTGATTATCCTCCCCTGCCTATCGCGGATTTTACCTATATACTAGATTCCTACACTAACATATCACAGATGGTATCACAATTCATTCTCGACTACAATATAGGTCCCATACACACAATAAATACATTCGCAACCAGTAAACACGCACATTCATACTAGCCAGCGGAGCTGGGAAAAACCCCGACCGGCACCCTCGAGCCCACCCTTCCTTGGATGGCCTCCCTGGTACCCGTCTTGAAGGGTTTCCCGATATCAGTGGGTGTTTCAGAACACAGGGAGGCCTACAGCCCTTGAAATTAACAAAAAATGAAATTAATAGAATGCCGAACATAAAAAAATCATGAAAATTAAATAACCTACCGGTTTGCTGCCCCCCCGAGGGGCCGGCAGGGTCCCCACTACCATTCTGACACACACATACACACATCCCTACATAACTACTGACCTATTCTACTATCACAGTGGATTGCCTAACCCTAATCAGTCATCCATCCATTTGCACCCCATTAACTACGAAGAAAACATACATACTGGGGGAGGGGAGTACTGATATAAAATTTCCTCCTCATCCCCTGTTATATCTCAACATGAAATTCCTATATCCCCAATCTTGGCAATACTCCCTTTGATCTTAGCACGCATTTCTGAAGGAAAATGTCGTTAAATTTGAATGATGTTGGTGGAAATCATTTCGGTATTTACACCATTTGTTTCCATCCTGTTTCTCCTTTTTCTCTTTCAAACTTTACTGGGTGAGATTGAGTTTGAGTATCCCAGTAGCCACCTTTATTCAAAAAGTGATAGTGCATGTGATTGGCTAAATAAAAAATGCAAGTTTAATGAACAATATAGATCACAGATAGATCACTACTTTGTTTTATTTTTGGAAAGGTAGTATCAATGCTAGAACAGTTGACTACGAAATAGCTTCTTAAGAAATTCAAGATATAATTATTGCCAACTATTATTATACAAAACTGAGTTCATAAGTTTCCTAGTGTTTATTTCATTACAGTAAATTCTTATCGTCATTCAGCATCAAGTGTTTGCAAACACTTACGCAATATAAGATTGGTGGGTTTTAAGATAGACAGTACGTGATGGGGCCTCCAATGGCGATGTCACTCATGGGAACGTTTATATTCGCTTTTTTGTCGACAATAAGTCTAATCAACGCCTCGTCCCTGTTCTATGGTGAGTACTTTCTATGAAGGTTATTCTCGAATATTTACGTTCGTTTTAACGAGTTAGCACACCCACTCTGACATATTATCGTGAAAAAGAGAATGCTTGCTGGCGGATCCGGCACAATTAGTCACCACTAGTTTGAACACAGGGTGAATTCATCTTTGTACATGTTGGTAAAACAGGATTAAAAATTCTCCTTGGAAGGGTTCCTAAACTTACAATAATAGGGCCAGATTCTTCTGCTAATTTTTCGTTTGTTGGGAATGGAACGAGGAATGAAATTGAGGTTTGAACAAGGAATTTGAATTTCAAATTTCGAAATAAATCGGCGTCGAGAATAAATCATACAGTGTTATAAGACAAAAGAACAGAGAGCATTGTGGATATGGAGGTTGCTCATACTCAAGTTGGCTTTGTAACTGAAGCTCAGTTTATATCCAGACACAAAACACCTAGTAGGTACTGACGGTAGGTGAATACCAATGAATTCTTAGTTTTTTTTTCAGTACATCTCTTACCTTCTAATAGACCATATTAGCGCCTAATGCAGCACGTGCGTGAGTTTTGAGAAGCACATATTTCTTGCGACCCGGTATCCAGAGCTCGTTCAGCATTGATGTTTAGTTGGAATATTGTGCCTTGAAGTCCATATTAACCGAACAAATTTGCATTTGAGTGTCATAGATTAACCGAGTGTAGTTATTCATAGAAACAGTAGTTATAATTTCTGGAAGGTTGTCTTTCCAATAAAATGTTGGCGCTATCTTACAGAAGATTTCCCAAGAATGACGAAGAGCTCTATTTTTGGTGGCGATGATGCTGAAGTGACGTTTCTTCTTTGTACCAGGTTCGTAAACCGGTATCTCGAAGTTTGAGTTATCGCTTAGTAAGTCATGTAGAAGAAAACAACTGTTATTTAACAACAATAAATAAATTGAATATATGTTATTAAGATCAAAAGCTTTTTTTCTCTTCGTTGTTGCATTTACCCCTCAAGAATGATGAGGAGATGTTCAGAAAGTTTTCCCGGCTGGACTTCGGGCAATTCAATTTTGTCACATCCCTCGTGGAAGAAGAATGCTCTTCATTGATGTAGGTTTGCAGCTTTAAGTTGGGGTTCCGCATGGAGCGTCTGCGTCTACGTCTAGCGTCTCAGAGACGCTCACCACTCCTTCAATGCATTTTTATGAGACCGCTTCGAGATGAGCCGCATCTGTAAATTGGGAAGCCGTGAGTCTGTATCTGGACTGCTCGACGGACCAGTCGAGACGCGCGCCTTCTAGTCTGGGGTATGCAAACCCACATCAATGAAGAGCTTTCTTCTTCCGGCTCTTCTTCCACGAGGGTTGTTACAAAATCAAATTGCTCGAAGTTCAGCCGGAAAAACTTTCTGACCATCTCCTGCACCAACGAAGGGAAAAAAAACCTTCCTGTTTTCGATATTTGAAACTTGGGGCGCTCGATATTCTGTAAATAATTGTAAAAAACTCATCTTCTTCCTCCATCAACACATCCACATCGCGAGCTTTTTTTTTCATAATTATTTTCGCACGGGAGCAAGAAAATGAAGTGATGAACTTCAGGAAGCCGCGTTCGGACGCCTACATGCGGAACCACCCCCTCTCGAGTCTGGTAGCTGCGTCTAGACACGAACGCGAGGGGCAGACCCATGCGGAACCCCAATGTTTATTGTTTCCACTCGAAGATTTCTGTAAACTTATAATTGATTTGTTGCTACAATCAATACTTAGTACTAAGAGAAACAATGCAATAGTTAATGACTACCACACAATATAAACAACTTTCCTCACATTTTGGGATCACATAT
The DNA here is from genome assembly GCA_031894815.1 of Creontiades dilutus. Classification (NCBI taxonomy): domain Eukaryota; kingdom Metazoa; phylum Arthropoda; class Insecta; order Hemiptera; family Miridae; genus Creontiades; species Creontiades dilutus. The sequence goes on from JAVIWC010004232.1 coordinate 242,104, forward strand.
TCCGTAGAAAAAAAGCAAAAAATAAAAATTGAAAAATCGAAGTTAAAAAAAATATATATTAGAGAGTTCCTAGGAGATCCGTCAACACCGATACGAATCCGTAACGCGATACGAACGAGCGACAGCGCATGCGCCGCCAATACGAACGGTCGTATTGCAATACCACGGTGGTATCTTTACGAAAGTTACGATACCACCGATGCGATACGAACGAACGTATCTTTCGTCCTTATCGCTAAAGTAACCCGCCATCGGGGTAACCTCGTTGTAAACCGCTTCGCATCTACCCGCCGGTACATCCGCTGTTTTTCTGGAATAAATGTACATGTTCTCTATTAAATCGGAACGAAAATAGTACGTCATCCTCGCTCATGTCGTCCAGGGAAAATCTCCCATAGAGCCCAGGTTACTTGTACGAGCGGCCCCGCCTGGTCTAAGGGCACAAATTAGAAATGGTACGAGCGGCTCCGCTCGAGCGAAGGCCCGCAGGCCAGTTGAACCCAGTGACTGGAAGAAATCCGAGCGAAGATGGAACCCGAAGTAGCCTTGTTAACGAAAAGTTCGCGTGGAAATCGAGATATGATGTTGGTAAACGGTTACCCTAGCCAAGTATGTCCGAATCGTTTCGTATAAGTACCAGCCCAGATCGAATAACTGAGAAGTACGTACCTACTTGGGTCGAGAGTCATGTGACTGTGATTGTCTATTTACATGTTTTGACAGTATTCATTTTAGAGCAATAAATTATACGCATGAAAAAAGTTTCGAGTTCGTGCTGTTAGTTTCATTTCCCACATTTCCGTGGGGCCGCTCGTACATATAGGCCTTGACCGACTGGGGCCGCTGGTACAAGTGCTCCCGCACGGTAATCTGACAAAAAAGCCCGGACGAAAACTCGCTTGACAAAAAATCCCCAACTTCGGAAAACTAGGGCTGAATCACAGAATACGTAACGCATCTATTTTTCCAACTGATCTATACTTTACTAAAAGGATTGATGTAGGATATTTTTTAGTTTTTGAGATGCGAGCGTAGCGAGCATCCAGACCAGCATACTAGACGATAGGATATTTCTGTCATTTTTCACACGGGGATTTTTTGTCCGGGGTGGGCTAAACGCGAGGATTTTTTGACATTTTCATGTCTTTGCTTTGGCACATAAATTGAAAAATCGTCACGAAAACTTGCTCACGCGATACCAATAAACAAATGTTGGTAACTACAGTCCTGTTTTGGTAACTAGGTGGTGAGATCTGCCTAGTAATAAATAAAATAAGAAAACACATGAAAATGTCCCAATGTGTCGCAGACTCGTATGCAAGCATTTTTTTGCCAGGATTCTTTGAATACGTAGGTATAAAAAAATAGGAACCATAACAATACTCGTAATAACACATGAGAATACTGTTCACAAAGCCTAAGATAAAGGGGTTTATTCTGAACGAATTGTCCGTGATTCCACTCATGTACCCCAACTTGCCTGCGGGGCCGCTCATGCCGTCAACCCTTTACAAGATCACTCGTTCTTTCGTTTTTTTTTTTAAATAAAAAATGCCGGGGTGTAAGACTTTTTTGAATATTATGTTAACGGATTGATTTCAACTGAGGAGTTGCTGTTGATTTTTCGAACGTATTTGGAGCGGGAAAATGTAAGGGAAGCACCTCAACGATTAAGCCTGCTCGGTTGACATTACAACTTACCTTTACACTCTCCCGCTCCAAATACGTTCGAAAAATCAACGGCAGCTCCTCAGTTGAAATCAATCCGTTAACATCATATTCAAAATAGTCTTCCACCCCCGGCATTTTTTATTAAAAAAGAACGAGTGAACCGAGTGGTCTTGTAAAACATCAATAAGGCGTTTTCTATAGTGACGTGAAAGCAAAATGTACGTGACTCTTGGATACGGATCAGAGATACCACTAGTTCAGCTGAGTTGGTGGTAACGCCGCCATTTATGCTAACCAGAGCTGTGCTCGCCCTAGATACCACCACCGACGAGATACGATACCACGGTGTCCGAATCTCCTAGGAACTCCCTATTAGTGGGTATAGGTAGTGGGGTGACCACATTCACTTGAATCTTTTGTTTGGAGCGTAAGTATTTATTTCTTCGTATTTGATTAGATACGTTTCGTCCTGCAGCGAGGACTTCTTCAGTCTATAACTTAGTATGTCATAAGTATAAGTAGAATTTAGGCATGAGTTTTAATGTTTACTTGCAGCTCTCCTCTCTCCTTCTTTTTGTCATTCATAATAGAAATGTTAATCATTAACGCAGTTGATACCAACGAAGTTTTTAATCATGACATTTTGTATGTATAGAAACGATGAGAGAGCATTTTTACAACTTCACTTACCTAAGCTACAAGCAATAAACAACAACTGGAGAGGTGTGTGGTGGCACCACGACGTCAATGCCTAAATTCTACTTATACTTATGACATACTAAGTTATAGACTGAAGAAGTCCTCGCTGCAGGACGAAACGTATCTAATCAAATACGAAGAAATAAATACTTACGCTCCAAACAAAAGATTTAAAAAAATATATATAAATATATGTATATATATAAATAAAAAAATGTGTAACACCTGGTTTTTGTATTTAACAGTTCTATTGCTTTCTCCAAGTATTGGGCAGAAAACTTTAAACATTTAACAAGTGGGAGTTGCTCGCCTTGAACGGCTCCTCTGACATGTCTACTGTGTCCAAGGGAGGATTAGTTCCGTCATCCATGTTGCTATAGAACTAGTAACCGTTTAACAATGTTCTACTCGACTTGTAAACCCCTAGTCAATGGTCCAATTTCTTACGAACAGGAACTCAATCGAGTCGCCCTTGGTTTCCAAAGTGGATGACAGCGGTCACCTTTTCAATGGAACCTTCGACAACTCGAAGGACACTAAAATCCTCATCCATGGTTGGTTGGATACATGGAAAAAAGAATTCTCTCAATTGTTACTGAAATGTAAGTACATAGTATAACTCTGCAACATTTGCATATTAATGGAATAGGTTCTTTGTTCACAATTAAAAATTTACCTTAATAGAATCTATTTGGTTTCAACCCCCCAATCGCCTAATTCCCTGACATTTTCCAATGTAAAACGCTTAAATTATTACAGAAAGTTTTAATGTTTTAGTATTCACTGCCCAGAGCATCGATCTCCATGAGAGAGGCTTCAAATGTTCACTCACAATCATTATTCATTCCCAGGACAGTTTAAACGTCCTCGGTTTGAAACGTACTATTGAAGTCGTGCAAACAACATTGCTTCCGATTCTTTGTTGAGGACGAGAAAGCATCGTTTTTGCGGTGTTCCCGGGCTCATGATGGCCGGAGTGTATGTTTCGGTTTTCTTGTCATCCAGCGGCTGAGATGTGAAAATCGAGTCTGTCTTCCTGGATCATGTTCTGCCGTCTGCTAATGGGATTACCATAATCCAGGATGTTCAGGTTACCAATAGCTGAAAATGGAGCAGATCTGATGGACTAAGATTGATAAGTATGACCGTACAAGCGATAACTGAACCTAAAAGGAATGGTTGCTAATAAAATCAAGGTCGTGACCGCGATGTCTTGTGGTGGGAAGAGACATTCTCTTAACACCAAGGTCGTTGAATGAGTTGATAGCACACGGGTAGCGAACGCGAAAATTGAATGGAGAGATTCAATTTAATGCTGCATATTTCCCAGATAATCCTCCATTTGTTATCTTGGGCTTCACCGTTGAAAATAGACCAGCATGCTCCAGTGCATTTTTATTTGGGAAGTATTACAGTTTGATAGGATTCCATGTAATCAGGATTTCAAATGTACTAAATAATTCTTAGGCTATTTTTTTGAGCTTTTCTTCCTGAAACGATTACAACGTGATAATTGTCGATTGGATGGTAAGCGGACGACATAATTTATCCCATTCCCAGATACAAAGTCTCGCCTGTGGGTAAGATCACTGCGAAATTCATTGAGCGAATGGTTCCGAGTTCGAGTATGATCTGGATGTCTCGTCTCTCCACATCATCGGACACATGTTTACAAGCCCATGATTTACTGCCCCAGATCTCACTGAGGCTTCTGCTTCAACCTCTGCTATAGCTTCAGCCAAGGAGTCTGATGCGACAGGAAGGCGTTTCAAACCGACAGCACTTCGGGGCATCTGAATTAGGAAGAAAATTCATCATTAGCTGGGTGACCCAAGGTACAATCAGAAAATGACTCATGGTACACGTCAAGGCCAAATCAAGAATAATATCCATTAAAAAAATAAGGAACATGAATTGGCCCGAAAGTGTAGTTGATTACTGATCATTTTACAAAAGTTTTTTGAAAGGAAAATAACAGCGATTTAAAGTTTTTTCATGAAATGTTTTCCGCTAAAATATTTCAATTCACAAACAAAAACTTGTAGATTTCCTACCACATAGTTATCTTTATCAGTGAAAGACGCAGTGTTGCCCTTTACTTTGTCTCCATGAAGGAAGTAATGTTTGGGGGTCGCCTCATTTTAGATGGCTGTGCTTCCTGCCAAACTCAAAAATGACTCAAGGTACAAGCGACTCAAGGTACACGACCTTACCCTACTATTGAAGTCGTGCAAACAACATTGCTTCCGATTCTTTGTTGAGGACGAGAAAGCATCGTTTTTGTGGTGTTCCCGGGCTCATGATGGCCGGAGTGTATGTTTCGGTTTTCTTGTCATCCAGCGGCTGAGATGTGAAAATCGAGAGAGAGGTGAGGGGGATCATATGCCGTGTAGCTAATGGGATTACCATAATCCAGGATGTTCAGGTTACCAATAGCTGAAAATGGAGCAGATCTGATGGACTAAGATTGATAAGTATGACCGTAGGCAAGCGATAACTGAACCTAAAAGGAATGGTTGCTAATAAAATCAAGGTCGTGACCGCGAACATGTCTTGGCCGTGGTGGGAAGAGACATTCTCTTCCCACCAAGGTCGTGGCTAGCTCATAGCACACGGGTAGCGAAGTTGAAAAAAATTGAATGGAGAGATTCACGGATAATGCTGCATATTTCCCAGATAATCCTCCATTGGGTTATCTTGGGCTTCACCGTTGAAAATAGACACAGCATGCTCCAGTGCTTGATTAAGTATTACAGTTTGAATTCCATGTATCAGGATTTCAAATGTACTAAATAATTACTTAGGCTATTTTTTTCAGCTTTTCTTCCTCAAAACGATTACAACGTGATAATTGTCGATTGGATGGAAGCGGACGACATAATTTATCCCATTCCCAGATACAAAGTCTCGCCTGTGGGTAAGATCACTGCGAAATTCATTGAGCGAATGGTTAGTGAGTATGATCTGGATGTCTCGTCTCTCCACATCATCGGACACAGTTTAGGAGCTCATGTCGCAGCTGTAGCCGGCTATAATTTGGGTTCTAATCTCATCGGGCGGATCACAGGTGAGTTACGCTAATGCATATTTGAACAATAAATCCATCACTCATGGTTTGTTGGTAAATGTAGTGATTTTACTGTTTATTTCCTACAAAAAGTTTTTTTTTAAATTTGCAATCAGCGATTTAAAGATTTTTTCAAATTTTTCCACCAGAAAGGCCATTACTCCATTATTTTCCACAATTAATACACATTCGAAATAAACTGTTGGGAAGAACATCAAATTTATTGAATTAGTCTTCTTAATTTTACACGAACAAGAACTTTTAGAGCTGAATTTCCAATTGAATAGCAGTCTTTAAAAGTGAGTTTTGTCTGTGCAGGAATTTGACTTTTTCCCGAATTCTCACTCCGGGACAACATCTACAAACCGTAATTATTAAAACACGAAATTACGTGAGCTTATATTTTACAATCCAGAAATTAACGATACGTTTTACCACTATCCTCCATAATTTGATGCATTTTACAATCATTCTCATACACATTATATACATTTAAAAGACTATTGACTATTGAAGACTATTTGATTTTGATATTATGCGCTGTTTCCAAGTAAACTGAATCTGGAATAAGTTAGCTATAGAGGCCCCATCTCAAGTTTAGCTGGTCCCCCACGCCATAATCGTATTCCACATGTCCCAATGAGGCTTTTTTAAAGATATCAGTTGCCTGGATTGAGTAACTGAATATCACGTATTGACGTTACGTCAAAATCCAAAAGAATTATGTAATATGATTCCTGGTCGACATAAAAATGATAGTTGTTGAATCCGCTCAGAATGCAGACAGTAGAGCGATATGTTCTGGTTTTGAAATTCATGGATAACGTCTATAGACAGGGGTAGGCTTATGAGTCGTCTCTCTTTTTGAAGAACACTCCACGAGGAATCGAATGAGCCCTTCCCCAGGTCCGTAGGTCAAACCATTCCCGATCTATGGCCCGCTTAGTTGTACCAACATTCGCGTTACTTTGGTTTACTATTGTTTTTGTGTTGCTATCAGTAACCTAGTGACGTTGTGATGTGGTGATGTAGTAATGTGGATACTGGAGTGAACTCCTAAAAGGCTTTGTCGCCGAAACACGGGTTGAAGCATTCTGATAACCATAAGAAACGCTGCAAATTTTTTCACTGGGGTTTATTATTCAATTGGCTTGCGTTCATGATTTGAATTTCTACTAAGCTTTGGAGTGTGCGTGTTTCACAGGTGATAGAGCGATTATTAAATTTCAATCAAAGAAATTCAAATCATGAACGCAATCCAATTGAATAATATACCCCAGTGGAAGAATTTTCTGCGTTTTTTTGGTTTATTATTGTTTATGTTTTCATCGAGCAACCCAGCAACGTTCCAGCTTCCAGCAACTTTCAGCTTCCAGAAACGAAAAGAGGCCGTGCGCACCTAGCGGACCCGGTGCTAACTAATGTGTAGTGTGCCCCCACGCCTTTGTATTGCGGAGACTCGCTCACTTGAAGTACGGATGGGTATCGTAGAACAAGTATCGATATTTTGTACCGATACTGTTTCGGAAGGTCGGTATTGATATTCTTAATTTCAGTCAAGCAAAGTATCGATATTTATGAATATCGAGTACCGTTTCCAACATCAATTTTTCAAACTTGAACTGCAAAAAAACCTAATCGTATCTACTTAAACAGAACAAAAGATAATCTTCGTTTTTATTTTTTGAACCTGTGGGAGGTAAGGTAGCAGTAACAGTAGGTATTACAGCCATAATAAAGCCTCCCACTGCTTCCTTCCTACTTCTTCTTATTCTTTTCCTGTTTTCCATCTAGTATTAAAACCACTATTCCTTTACATTCCAGATTCCATTACAAGTGTCCAAAGATTGGTTGGTGGGTTCTTAGACTAGTAAGAAAATCAACCAAAGCAAAATATTTAAATCGGAAATCGGAATATTTAAATTTCGGAATATCGGAATTGAAGTATCGATACTCGATATTATTGGAGGGCCCAGTATCGATAATATGTTTAAAATATCGGGTATCGATACCCATCCCTAACTTGAAGACGGCACCTGCTCTATGTACCATAATATTCGCATGTAATGCACTGCGGTAGTAGGAAAGAAGTCGTCCTCGCATGGAAGGATCAGAAATCGGACAGACGATTTCGCTCAAAGCTTCTCATTATCTCACCGTCTTGGGTGGAGAGAGATCTTTCACGCTAAAGCTCTAACACCTTCTAGACGGTTAAAAACTAGGTAATACTTAGCGTTCACCCATAAAAGTACTCACCACGAACATCAACTTTGCTTAACACTTGTGAAACTGTTCATTGTAACGTCTAAGCCGTAGGAGCTTGCACTGCCAAAGGTATAAAGAGCTGACCCATCTCCACCGTTGATGATATAGAATTCAAGACGTCGGACCAGCCCTACCGCGTTGTCGAACGCCTCCAATCGTACCCTCATCTCTGAACGATGGAAGAGGGTAATCCTTCATAGCTGCATGTACGTTAACGGAGTCGACACTTTCCACCGTTATAAAGATAAATTTTTCGATGAGGATCCTTCATTTACAATTCATTACAGAAATCTATTACAATAATTTCGAAACATTTTCAGGTCTGGACCCGGCACTCCCACTGTTCTTCGTAGGCGGGGAAGACACGTTGAGCACCAAGGCCGCCAGTTTTGTGGATGTACTTCACACTTGCGGTGGAATATTGGGCATATTAGACGCAATAGGTCACGTGGATTTTTACCCGAACGGTGGAGTTCCATTTCAACCTGGCTGCACCCTGAACCTCAGTAAGGATTAATCACACCAAGAGACATCACTAGGCGGCCACATACGAGATTATGTTGGGTTTCTGTGAGATGTTGAGGTGAATTTTTTTGAGCCTTAGTTGGCAAGAAACGATGAGAAATGTCCCTTCGATCGGCTCGGCCGAACGCTATTCGCGAGAATTGAAATTTGGCGAACTTCTAAACTTACCTAAATTCTCTTAAAAACTTAGTTGGTTCCGCAGTTTTTTTATAAAATAATATTATAATCTTTATTTCGATCGTTGAATGGGTTACTGACGTTTTCTTTTCCCTCAGCATGCAGTCATATACGGTCTTTCGAGCTGTACGCGGAATCAATTCGGAATGCGACAGCTTTCATTGGGACTGAATGCAGCAATTGGGCAACTTACAAGAAAGAAGGGTGCAAGAACAACGAGAAATTATTTATTAATGAAAAAATCAACACCAGGTGAGAAAGCCCGTTTGTCTAGGTGAAGTGGTAGACATACCATCTTCAAGTAGAGTAACATAAAATACGCGTGAAATAGGTAGGTGTTACATAAAATGAGCGATTTGAATTCCTCTGATGTGTTGACCATATTTGCTTTTTGAGTTACCAACCAATGGGAGAACTGAGAAAGATTCGGCAAGATCCTGAATGATTACTCAATTCCTGAATTTACGTGCTACACGAGTGTGACATCATACGTTGAGGTTCCTTCTCATCACAACAGCTAGAACATTAACCTTCAATCTCGGTTCGAAACTATCGCTTTGTTTTAAGCGCTGCACTCTCGCATCATCTATCTCTCGAACTACCTTCCAACTAGATAATCAGTTTTCTATCTTTCAGTTATAAATCCAACCTGTAGAAACCATTGTCTATACCCATAGTATGCCGCGAATATGACGCACCCTACATTGAGGTCGGAAATTGATTATTATTACTATACTAGTTTAATGGCCTTGCTACGCAGATTTAAAAGAAAAGGTGAATAACACAATGAGGGAGTACATTAATAATATGCGAAGTCAAAAAATCGTATATCCCAAGTCCTGGATGAGGGGAGCACGTCGGTTGCCCTGGAAGACGCTTCCTCCCGCTTGAGCCCTCTTTCCTTCACTGGGGGTGTCGGGGGAGGGGGGGGGGGCGAGCAGGTCGGTTGCCCTGGGAGACGGGGAGGGAGAATTCCACCCGCCCAGCGTTACCACCCCCTGAAAAGCGGATATACTCTGATATGTTCGTCTTTATACAGGGTGTCCCGCGAGTTGTTCCCCCCCCTCCTAAAATCGTCCAAACGGGAGTAAACAAAAAAATTTTTTTTGAATCTTCTAATTTTTTTGCGAGAATTTCAAAAATGAACCCCGCGCAACTGCGCAATCTTGCGCAACTGACACTAACTTTCTTATTTTAAATGAGAACCCTAATTTTTTATTACAGATTCGGATTCTACTCGAAATTTCATGAAAATTTGACCCCTCAATCAATTTTTTTGATTGCGCGCAACCGTTTCAGCGAGAACGCAAAGTTGCGCAACCCCAAAATTGTCAAATAGTGGATGATGGTGAACTCTAAAGTGTGGCACATGAATTTTCATTGTTTTTTAACGCTGATTCACGTGGTGCTATCCGTTTCTTGATTCGGCTCAATTTTTGCGGAATAATGACCTAAATTTGGCTATTTCTCGTGAAAAAATCATCTTTTTTCGCGCTTGTGTTTGCACTTGAAATTTTATAGGTAATTATCCATTTCCTTTCCGTCCTCCTTTCTCAACCGGATCTCGAAAACTAATCCCCGTAAAAATCTGAAAACAGGCGCCTAAGATTTAAAAAAAAACGGACGAGAAATAACCAAATTTAGGTCATTATTCCGCAAAAATTGAGACGAATCAAGAAACGGATAGCACCAAGTGAATCAGGATTAAAAAACAATGAAAATTCATGTGCCACACTTTAGAGTTCACCATCATCCACTATTTGACAATTTTGGGGTTGCGGAACTTTGCGTGCTCGTGGAACCGGTTGCGGGCAATCAAAAAAATTGATTGAGGGGTCAAATTTTCATGAAATTTTGAGTAGAATCCGAATCTGCAATAAAAAGTTTGGGTTCCCATTTAAAATAAGAAAGTTAGTGTCAGTTGCGCAAGATTGCGCAGTCGCGCGGGGTGCGCAAGTATGATATTTGAGATCCTTGGAAAAAATTATGAAGATTCAAAAAAACATTTTTTTGTTTACTCCCGTTTGGACGATTTTAGGAGGGGGGGGGGGGGGAACAACTCGTGGGACACCCTGTATAGTGTGAAATGAGATGTGATGATGATATATATTTTTTTTAATTCGCAAAAACCGTTTATGGTGTTACGAACCACCAGGTCTTTGAGTGTGCTGAAACCGAATCTGAAAACCCTTCTTCGCTACTTTCTCTAGTTGTTTGGTTTTTAGGTGTTTCATTTTTCTGTATGCGCGCGCGCGTTAGCAATTAACATCATTGCAAAGAGACCTAACTTACTTTTTTTAATGTATTTGTCTTTGCTGAACATAGATCTGACCTAAAAAAATACCTGTATTGCACTTTTTCCTCTAAATTTTAACGGAAATCACAGAAAACCTTGTTTAAAAACAAGGTGTTCAAGAGGATAAAAATCGATTTCTTAATTTCGAACAGAATCAAGTAACTGACATTTTATACACAGCAATAACTGATTTACTAATTGGTGCAAACCTAAAATTCGAAAAGACTCTCTTTGCTGTAGCTTTTAGTTGTTTCATGATATTTTCCCTAACACTGCCGCAAAAAATGTGAACGAAGTTGTATTTTCCTCGCTAATTTTTCAAAGACCAACTTTTCGGGCAATAATGAAGTAGGAGCGAATAACTGTTTTATGAAAATACAATTATTCCAAAGGCATAGACCATAAATAACTAGAAGAATTTACGACTTAAAATCAAGGTGAGGACTCTTTATTTTGCTTCCGAGTCTACCAAGGTAGCGGAAGCATTGTTTTCACTTTCGGAATGTGAAAATTTTGTTGTCTCCAAAATCAAAAATTCCACTCGCATTTTGCGTTTTAGACCTTTCTGAACAATTTTGGTTCCGTGTCTGTCTGTCTGTCAGCAAATCCTTGTTACGGGCAAAACTACACGAAGTTATTGTCCGATTTTGATGAAATTTTCAGGGATTGTGCGGGTTGGGGTGTAGATGGTCCCCTATAGGTTTCATGAACCCCGGATCAATAATAGCCTCTGCGCATGCGCAAACGTGAAATCCTTGTTACACGCATAACACCGGGAGTTCATGAATGATTTCGATGGAATTTTCAGGGATTGTTCGGACTGATGTAAAGACGGTCCTCGTGAGTAATGAAGAGAAAATAAAGTTTTAGCCGCGAGATAATTTTCAATGATCTATACAGTCATGTTATGGATACGAGGAAGCTATGTGCCACACCCACTTGGCAGACGTTTTTTTGGAGTTGATACCCTTCCCAAAGCGTAGCTCGGTGGAGCTTTTTTTACGGTTCACAGAAAGTAAATGGAATTATTATAAATTAAATGATACGTAATAATTAGAGAATTTAGAGATCTAAGAATTCAGGGGCTTTTAGAGAATTCATTCACCAATGGGAAATTATACTTACGTTGACAAGCCCTAATATGAGCAGGTCTAACGATATGGCTTGAAGTGGAGTTAAAATTGTTGGCAATATCCTTTAAAAATGTCATAATTCTGGTAATGATCCTCATCTTGCACTATTACATCGTAGAAATGCACCAAAAGGTGATCTTCCTTCACCAGTACGATTGCTAATGTTGCGACGCCTGCGTTGCACTTTACAATCAGCGACAATTTTTGAAACGTGAAAAAAAAAAAAAAAAAAAATTGATAACTAAAGAAAATCAGAACAAGTCAAAACCATATTTCCATTGAAAGTGTCGCGTAATGTCAGAATTGTATCCAGGAGATAAGGTACACAATTTTTTTGAGCCAAATCAAATTAGTACTTTGTCTATTGTTGTTTACATGTAATTTTACAGGAAATAAAAAGCGGGCATGTTAAATATAAATAATGATTTTGTTACATTGAAATAATCAAATTATATAATCTATAATATTACTATGTTAATAACAACTTTTTTAAGTGCAACTTAAATAATATCAAGTGACCCTGTATTTTAGACCCTATATCTAGTAAGCCACATCTATCCAAAAAGTCTTACAATACAAGTCATGCGTTCATCCAATGTTCTAATTAACAGAAACTAACTTTCACTACTCTTTGTCTTAAGGTATTTATTTACATTACCGCGACACACTACAGATGTGTTCCTGTAATTAGTTGAATATCGCGGAATCAAAAACTAAGGCGTCGTTATAATTTCATCATTCCCTTACGTCATTGTGTATTTTTTAAAGCGAAGTCGTTCGAGTACACGCAGTCTTGCGTATTTGAGCTTGACCTGAATCGCCCGGAATACCAATTTGAACACTAGGTATAATTTTTGTTTTTTCACTCATCCGACCACTAAGCGGCGGAGCTTTTCGCAACAGTAACTCTGAAGGTTGCTTGGGACATTGTCAACAAACTCATATATCACAAACTTCGCATATACAGCAAAGTGTGATGGGATCGTTAAAAAAACTTCATAATTCAGTATAAAATCATCACTCTGGTGGAACAGATATCCTTGCGACTCGGTCTCATCTTCCAATAGAAACAAATGCCTCAAGATGTTACACAAAGGTTTATTATCTCTGTAACAAACAGCCCTTCTACGTTTGTCCGTCAGAAGTCTCTGGCACGTCGGCTAGTCGCCTCCACACCTTCCAATCGTGTTCAAGATGATTTGAATAGAGCTCCTCTTGAATTTCGTCGCCGTAGATCTAATAGGGAAGAAATTTAGCCTTAAGGGTCACTGAACTTATGTGTGTGCGCCTTCGCACATGGTTATTATATTTTAAACGTCACAATTGAGATTAATTTTTAATCTCTCCATAGAAGGATCGATCAGAAAAGTTATCAATTAACTGTAACCATTTTCACAAACGATCACATTTACACTCATGTTGAAGTTGTGATGGATATAGTTAGTTGGCCGTTCCTGATTCTTGAATCCGTCCCCTTGGGAGATATACCAGAGGCCTCTCAGCACTTGGGATATCCTCTGAGCGGGGCAGGAATTACCCGATCTAATCTTGGAGGGGTCCCTATTCCATTCCATCACCTCACCTCCCTACGTTACATGGTAGCAGAGAGTGGTAAAGTCCAGTGGTCCTTTTATTATTGATTGTCCTGACACCCCCATTCATTTGCATTGATCCATAGACTACATGTTTTTATATAAGTCAAGAAGCAATTAAAACCCCTGCCCTTATTATTGTGACTCATTCCCCTAATCACTCGTTTGCGCACTTTGGTACGCCTTCCAGCGCCTGGGATATCCTCTGCCCGTGGCTGGCGTTACCGCATCACCTCTTGGAAGGGGCAACCATACCATTTCATCACCTCACCTCCCCTTGTTACAACGTTCATTGTTTTCTAGTTGTTTTGTAGTCCTCTACTAGAGCAAGAATGGTAGAGCATTAAGCGTCAAAGTTGGGCTTTGAGAACACTGACTTTTTCTGTTACTACCACTGCATATTTTCAATTATAGAATGCCGGACTTTGAGCCATAAATTAAGAATATTCTTCTTTGTTTTAATCCTGTCAGGACCAGAGGAAAGTACTTCTTCAGGACAGCATCAACATCCCCGTACGGATTGGGTAAGGATTCATGAGGTTCTTTCCCGTTGGTGGGTGGAGCGCAATGATGTTCCCAAAGATAAATTTGTTCTGCTCATGTCCATTTTCTCTCCTCTTTATTGTGATCGCATTGACGATATTAGCTAAGCGATAGATTATATATTTCATTAGGAATGAACTACTAATTAAAATTGGCACCCCAATTCAACATGATAGTTTGTTTCCATCCTATCAAATATCAAATATTACTTAGTAATTACTTATATAATAGTTAATCTTAAAATGCAGCCTATGTTATTTTGCGTCATTTGTTATTGTATTTCCTTCCTATGTTATAATTAAATGTAAACATAATACATTATTATCATTATTTTCCTTCTCACAGCAACCGTGCATGAAAGGAAATCATTGTACTACCTGTTCTCTCATTGGTTACAGGCTACTTTGGTGTATCCTTTGTACCAGAGGATATACATCAATTTGATATTTTGTCAAAATAAAATGACTGGTTCATGAAAAGTTATTGTTCATTCACTGATGTAAAAAAAATAAGAAAAAAAGTGGAACTTTTTTTTTTCCTTTTAAATTGGCATTAGCTCTAGCCATAGCCATTTTTATTTACATAAAATATTAAATATTTACATCACACTCTTTTAAAAATGTATACAATAAATAATAAACTTCAAAACTGTCTGAAAAAATTATGCATCTGTAATTAGTTGGAAAAGTTACAATTTTACTCAAGTTCTTAAATAAAATGTCTCTTTGTGTTGTGAATTTGTTGCACATAAGTATTAAATGTTCGAAATCTTCCACGGTGTCACAGGTATCACACAGAGGGGAGTCCTGAATAATGCCTTTATCTGCTAGATATTTTTTGCAAATTCCATGGTTGCTACGGAGGCGCGTTATGGTTACTACCATGTTTCTTGGGAAAATCCCTATTTTATGGAACCATGGCCGTTTGAAGATGCTTGGGAAGCCTGTTTTGTAGAATCCGCCTCTCAGGTCGCTGGCAAATTGCTCCTGCCACCGTGCTCGTTGGTAACTCCGGATACTGGGATAGACATCTGTTGGTGGAATCTTTAGTAAATTGTCTATTTCCTTATTCAGTGACTACTTGGCCCAATGGTCAACAGCCTTGTTTCCATTTATGCCAACATCAGCTTTTACCCATGCTAGCGTGGTCATCCTGTCCAGCCGGGACCTCATATGGACTGTCTCCAAAATATCGCGTTCCGTTTTCGTGATTTTACTCCTAGGAGTGATGCCTTTCAGTTTGGTTACCGAACTGAGATTGTCAGTGATAATGACCAAGTCATCTATACTTTGTTCCTCTCCCCATCTTATAGCCTCTCTAATTGCCATCATTTCTGCTGTATATACAGAAGTTTGATCAGGCGCCCTAACCATTCGATGTTGCGTATTGGACGGGTCGTAGCTTATTAGAGAAACGACCGATAAGGCAGCTTGAGATCCGATCGCGTTGATGGTCAACGCAACAATGAAAGTGGAACTTTATCATTACCTATTACAAAAGTTTGAAATTTCTGGCGTTCAAGCGTACAATTTGTAGAACTAGACAAATTTATCCTAAAAACTCTTTTTTTATATGAGTTTCCATAGTTGCTAAAAGAATGATTCTGGGGGTACCATCTCATCTTTGAGATTATTTAATATAACACATCTCATAGGATAAACACATTTTCTGTATACGCGTCATCACTGCTGCGGTATTATGTTTAATTAAATGAGGGACATTAAATAATACGCCTTAAATTATAACTTTTATAAAATTAGATTTTACCAATAAGCACTGTTATCCGCGTCAACCGGAGGTTGGCCCCGGGCCTCCTCTACCACAATGCAGAGGGAGCAACTACCTCCACCAAACGAGTGTCGGTAGGAGGATTCTCTCAGTAAAAAACGCTGCAAATTCATTCACTGCGGTTTATTATTCAATTGGCTTGCGTTTATGATTTGAATTTCTACCAAGCTTTGGAGTGTGGGTGTTTCACAGGTGATACAGCGATTATTGAATTTCAGGAGGCACACAAATATGATCAACTGAACAATCCAAATAGGTGTTTTGGTTGAGAACAGATTCACGTGCCCTATGCACATCTCCTGAATTTCAATAATCGCTCTATCACCTGTGAAACACGCACACTCAAATGAACAAACTCAAATGAATAAAATTGAACAATAAACCCCACTGAAAGAATTTGCAGTGTGTGTGTTTCACAGGTGATAGAGCGATTATTGCATTTCAGGAGGCATACAAATATGATCAACTGATCAATCCAAATAGGTATTTTGGTTGAGAACAGTTTTACGTGCTCTATGCATATCTCCTGAAATTCAATAATCGCTCTATCACCTGTGAAACACGCACACTCTGAAGCTTAGTACAGATTCAAATCATGAACGCAAGCCAAATGAATAATAAACCCCAGTGAAAGAATACTTATTTACCCCAGTAATAATATTGAATAATAAACCCAAATAATAATATTGAATAATATTTACCTATATATTATCAGCGTTTCATGCATATTAGAATGCTTCAACCCGTGTATCGGCTATAAACTACAAGTATCCACATCGTCTATCACTCCAGTAACCATACCTATTCACTAGAACTTTGACAGCCCTTAAACTGAATATTTTAAATTGAATTTTGAATTGAATATTGGGCACTTTAAATTGAGTGAGAGAGCTGGCTCAAGAATTGGGGCGTCGTCGGACCAAGTGGATTTTTCCTGAAAATTTCAGATCTTTTGCTCCAGCCGTTTGGGAGAAATCGTGCGTACGGCGTACAGCGGACAGATGGAAAATCTTTTATTGCAGATTCGGATTCTACACCCTTTGAAACGTAAACCATTAAATTTTCAGGGGGGGGGGGGGGGGTTAGAATTTTGTTTCCAGAGCGATTACAATGGTTTATTATTGAATAATAAACAGAAAGCGAGAAGATTGCTCAGATATAGACTCGAAGTAAGCAACTAACTGAAGACTGCAGAGGAACCATCTTGCAGTACCTGAGCTCGTGAGATTCTCTGAATATCACATGTACTACAGATCAGGCTGTAAAAAAGTCGATCCCAGCCCACTCACGTCATGAACAGTTGAACAGCAGATCACATGAATAATAACACTCGTATATTGGAATGTTTTATGTTTAAACGTAGGGTCGAATAAACGCAACCAACTATAACTGAATAATCTGTTAATACTTGGCACTGATTACGTGTCACATATCTGGTACGGGAATGAGTAATTATTGATCGATGAACAATGCGCTCTGTTAGCAATTAGTGGAACTAATTAGTTCAGCTCTCTAGCAACAGATTCGTTGACTGTCATCGATCCCATGGCTGTATAGATCACTTGGCTTTGTTGTAATCTTCTCAGTTTCTCCATTTTTGAGGGAGACATTTTTTGCTCTACATTCTTCAATCGCGAAATTCGAATTATTTATATGGATTCAAACAAACATATGGGTGTGTACCTAAGTAAATATTGAGAAAATATAATTAGACCTTCATACTTCCAAAAATGGATAAGTAATGAGAAAATGCTTGGAATCATTTAATTAAATTTTATAATTTTTGTTTTTAGATTAGATGTTCACATTTTTTGTTATACGTCAGAATGTATCATTATCCAAATACTACCTGGTTTAACCGGGGCTGTTTTATAACCCGTTGAAGGGTCTCAGGTAATTTATTTACTACTGAAAGATTATTTCAAATTCAATAACTATTATTTAACCTAAACGACTACGATTACTTTTTTCTTGATGGACTAAACGTAGAACAGTTCGTTCAAACCATATAATTTCCTTTCCTTAGACAGTTCGTATATCCATTATAATTTATCGTACATCTCTTAAAAGTACATCCGTGGTTGAAAAAGTGATTTGAACTATTTAAAATGGAATTTACTGGTAAAAAATCAACCTTAATCATCTAACAATCAAATTTAGAATGAGTAAGGAGTAGTATCATGATTGATACTAATTGCCACTGTTCCATTCCAACAGTATGTGAACTTACTAATTCAAACAAGAACTGTTATTTTGGCCAAACTATTGAAGTTAGAGATAGTCCATTCTGTGCTTTGGCAAACTATTATTGTGCAGGAGTGCTGAGCGAGAGTCAGTCTGGTTTTCATAGGGGATATTCTACGGTGGATTCAGTCTTCACCCTTACCAGCCTGGTTAGCATTGGACTGAAGGCGGGAAGTAGAAGAAAAGTATATGCTTTCTTTGTTGACTTCCGTTCTGCGTTTGATGGAGTGCTACGTGATTATCTTCACCAGAAGCTTTATGGTGTTGGAATTAGTCATAGAATAATCATAGTCATCAATTCGATCTACGATGGCGGAAGTGCCTCTGTATGTTGTAGGAATGGCCTCTCTGAGCCTTTCAACGTGCAGACGGGAGTGAGGCAGGGGTGCCCACTGAGCCCTATGCTGTTCTCGCTGTTCCTGAACGACTTGGAAAACTGCTTACCTCACGGAGTCAAGTTGGAAACATCAACATAAGAGCATTGATGTACGCAGACGACGTTGTGATTTTGGCAGAGAGCGTAGCAGACCTACAAAGCAACATTGACAGTTTGGAAAGACACTGACAGATGGGGTCTGGAGGTAAACCTGTCAAAGTCCATAGTCATGGTGTTTCGCAAAGGTGGTCATTTGGCAGAATTGGAACGGTGGACTTTCCGTGGAGAGTTTCTGGAGGTTGTGGGGTCGTCTGTCGTACGCGGATCACCTGAGGAGTAGGGCAGCTGCGGCGAAAATGGGAATAAATGGCGTCTACAGATCGGTGTTTCTCCAGAAGAATGTACCTCTGAATGCTAAACTGAAGGTCTTCAAGGCAGTAGCTAGGTCAGTTTTGTGTTATGGGGCTCAAATTTGGGGTGGCGTGCAATTTAAGGTTGTGGAGCAGGTGCAACTGCACTTTGTCAAACTGATACTTGGTCTTCCAAAGAATACGCCAAATTATTTCATATATTCGGAATCCAATGTACAAATACTATTCCTCCATACGTGACCCTGCACTACGCCTACATCATGAGAGCACTGAGGTTGCCTGAACACCGTTACCCACGTATGGTGGCAGAGGAGACTGTCAGGTCTGGATGCTCGTGGTATGCAGCCATGCCTGAATTTTGGCCTGGACGACATCTGTGCCTGTCGCACTCAGTTGGACGCCCTAATCGCTGTGATCCGTCAGGCTTGGTCAGGCGAGCTAAGGAACAGAGCTCTAGAGTTGAGCCGAATGTACAAAATCCTAGATCACGGGTTGAAGCCTATTATCCTCTCGGCGGTGCGTCAGCGGTTCCCTATGTGGGTCCTGAGGTGGGTGTTACGGTTCCGGGGTTCTTTGGTGGCGCTCGACGATCAGCCCGAAGACGCTCGCACCAGATGCGCCATGTGTAACATGGGAGTTCCGGAAACTGACTTCCACTTCCTTGCAGTTTGCCCGGTGCTTTCGGAGTTTCGGTTTACTTTCCTTGGTAAAGCTCGCTTAAGCAACGAAGAGAAATGCGACCTTCTGAACTCCGGGGACTGGTTCGCGCTCGCTAGGTATGGGGGGTGGCGAGTCGGTACAGGGCTACTCTCGTCAACGAGTTCAATTGGGTATAAGGCAAAAGAGTATTCCCATAAAGGAAAGGAACAAAAGAGAAAAAAAATGTTTTATTTTAGTATGTATTGTCAGATACTGTTGATAATGATATTTATCGTTAGCATTTTTGGTTAAATTACTATTTATCATCATTTATAATTATTGTTATTAATATGAGAATCCAAGAACTCCCGGCAGACCGTTAGTCTACTGCCGTATGCATGTTGTTCATAAATTGTTGAGTATTTGTGCTACCATCCAAATAAAGCATGTTTATTCATTCATTCATTCATTATTACAATTAATCTAAAGTATAAGGCACACTTATTAATTGCATGACATTTGGCGGCCCGCTGTAATGACTTTTACAGGCAACATCCTCATCCGTCAAATCTGTTTCAACTGCTGTTGTCATCCAATGTTCAATTTTAGGTAAGGATCTCCAAATTGATTGAGATTAATATAGTCTATGTAACTCAGTAAAGATGCAGCTTTATAATAGTGGAAGAATATTTAAATTTGGTCGATTAGTTTTTGAGTTTCATCGAAACAAACAATGAACTCAAAACCAACATGTTCTTCTTTACAATATTATTGTAGATAACTATACTGACTTGGGCACTTTCCTGAAGAATATTGATAAAATAAAATGGAACACCTAACTTGGCTTTGTTTTTCCGTCAGGTCCCTGATGTATCAGCACCACTTACAGAACATGCAGCACGAATTCCCTAATTGGGAAACCAAGAATTTGCATCGGAATGTTGGTATCAGAAAACCAATATTTTATAATTCGTGCCGATGTTTAATTAATACTTTTGGTTTAATTAATACATTGTTGTTGTTGTTGTTGTTGTTGTTGTTTAATTAATTACATTCACAGTTTAATTAGTTGTTGTTTAATTAATACATTCACCTAATTGGAGTCGACACGGCCAAATAAGATGGGAAACATGGGATTGATTCCACTCACCAACTAGGACTTTGCTTTGACATTTGAGACCATCTTTCAGGATTTATTTAAATTTAAAAGATCATAGAAAGGCTTATGAGAACTGCTTCCAAATCTACCTCTACCTTCAAGTGGCGGAAGCTTTATTTTCATTTTTAGGATATGAAAAATATTTGTCTTCAAAAAGTACAATTCGCTTTTTACGTTTTGCAGTATTCTGAACAACTTTCGTTTCTTTTCTGTTTGTGTTGAAGAAAGGTTTGGCAGTTGATCCATTCTCAATCAATGCTTCCGTAAGGCGCAGTGGAATGGGCAGACATTGGTTATTATCGCAAGAGAATACACAACTTCAATGAAGAAGAGCGCTAAGGATTGTATGTACCTATAGAAAAGTATCAGAGCCATCCGATACAAGTGATGGCTGCAGAATGGAAACTGATAGACTTGAGGAAGGGGAAAGTACTCGTGTTGTTGAAAAAGATCGAGAACTCACTACGACAAGCTGACAGACATGTGGACCGAATAGCAAAGATTGACAGCTAGCTTGCTACAACGCGATTCGAGTTATTTTAAGGCTGCTTACAGATAATGTGTATACTAAACTTTTGAACTTGTCCAAACTGTCTCCGGGTTGTGATCTGTTTCAAACTTTCATCAGTGTGAGCAGTGAGGAACAAAAAGAACACCGTTGCAGGGTGAACTAGATGTATGAATCACCTCAGGCATGATGAGAGAGCACTCGAGAAGGACTGAACCTCTCTCGCTGTCAGTGTTGAAGACACCGTACGAAAAAAGGTCACTCAAAAACTACAGGGATAAAGTTAACGGCATACAGACCGAGAGTACTGAATAAATCTGTCTAGGATTTGGCCTGAGGTGATGTGTTTAACAGTTCCAGGTGAAGTTTGAAGGCGGAAAAAGGATGGTGGTGTTTTAATGAGTTCAAATCTCACAAAGGGATTGCGGACCCCTTTTGTTATCTTTCAAGATACAGTTTTGTCCTTTGGATATTAGGTAAATGTTTCCTCACCTGATGACGTAAAAAATTACATTGCTATGCGTATTTCTAGATGCTCCCATCTTCCATAATTTGTTTCCCTTCCTGAACGTCCGATTTTGCTTCAATATGCAGGATATGTAGAGGATGGCGGCTTTCTGTTCCAGAAATAATAAAGGTTTGTGCAACAGTTTGTCTTTTCTCTGTGACTATTCGATTCTCATCTTATCGGGCATTTATAAACTTTATAAACGGATAAGGGCCACTGAGACGTTGGTAATTACAGCCACTCCGATATCATTTCTCCACTCCTCTAAAAGAGGAGCCCATTCTATGCCACTCAATTCGAACCAAGTTGCCACGGGTGCCTGGCTACCGGTCGTTATCGCCATTCTTATCATTATTGTCATCATTATTAGAAAACACAAGCTTTATGCTTAATAAACCACTTAATTATATTAAAACTAAAGTTGTTACAGTGTTTGTTGATAGTTACCATATTTCTGTCTGCAGTGATGCTTGTTCGAGGCATCCACGGAAAGGTAAATCGGTCGCGTTCTGTACACCGGAATGTGATCCATTGTTCAATAGGCGTCAATTTACGGATCTCAATAATTCTTCTAGCTGCAAAAGGTGTCAAATTTTTATGGTTGTGAGGTCCACAACGTGGAAACACTCCAGAAATACTATTCTAAAGGAAGATAAAAACACTCTGTGATAGATGCAAAAAGTCGAGACCTATAAGAGGTGTAGACAGTTCTCTCGATGGTATAGTCATGATCTGAGCAACTCGTGTTTCTTACTGTACCAATTAGACGCATTCTCAACAGAAAAGAGAATCATAGAAGCATAAGAACAATCGCTAGCGTCGCAAGAAGTATGTCAACTAGCATAAGTTACATATATTGACCGTATTGGGTAGCCAACATGGAGTTTGGATCACCCTAATGCCATAATTCTTCATCCCAAATTTAGAGTTAGAAAAAAAATTTTACAGGTATTTCATCGTATCAGCCCAATTAATTTTCCCCAAGTTCTACTGTAAGCAGTTATGTACAAAGTATAAATGAGTCTAGCATATCCTAGAAAATCATTTGCCTTAAAGGCAACTTTCACGATAATTCTTTTAGTAAACTTCCCAAAATAGAACGTGGAGAAGGAGTTCCAAAGAGTTCATTTCATGATACCTTAGTACCTATCACCACCCCCATAATTTGAATTTAACATCAGTCATAATATTTGTAGTTTTTTTATTAGACAATTGGTGGTCCGCCGTTTTTAAAGGAGCAGGTTGGTACAGGGAGACTTTCAGAATCCGACTCTCAATCAGGAATATTTTGAAATTATATCACTCTCTCTTGTACACCAAACTTCAAGGATCGACTTTACAAATAATTTGGAACAAAAAGTGTCTCAAAAGAGTTTTTTGTACACACATTCTAGACCTTATGTCACTGAAATTGTCATAACTCCTTTCATTCACAAACTAAAAACTGAAAACTAAACTCAAAGTTGAGGAAACTTAAATCTTTCACTCGTTTGTTGAGAGATAAAACTCCATAAAGAAATTTTAAACCGTAAAAAATTAGGCAACGGAAAAATGTTGTTAGCAAATTACTGTTTTTAAGGCTAATTTTTCATCGTAATAAAAAGCGCTATCGTCGGGAATTAACCTGAAAGCAACTACCCCGGAACCTCAGCTTTCCAACAGTATTATCAATTTTTATAAAATAAAATCCTTATTTTTTCACTCAACAGTCGTTTTTTCCTCTAATGTGGAAAATAATATTAATATTGTGAATAACGCTGCAAATTCTTTCACTGGGGTTTATTATTCAATGATTCATGATTTGAATTTCTACTAAGCTTTGGAGTGTGCGTGTTTCACAGGTGACAGAGCGATTATTGAATTTCGGGAGATATGCAAAGAGCACTTAAATCGATTCTCAACCTAAATACCTATTTGGATTGATCAGTTGATAATATTTGTGTGCCTCCTGAAATTCAATAATCGTTCTATCACCTGTGAAACAAGCACACTCCAAAGCTTAGTAGAAATTCAAATCATGAATCATTGAATAATAAACCCCAGTGAAAGAATATGCAGCGTTTTTTTCAAGAGGGATTACAATGGAAAATTATTCTATTTGAAAATTTTAAATTTCGTAAGACGGAGCATGCATATCAGAATGCTTCAACCCGTGTATCGGCTATAAACCCTTTTAGGAGTTCACTCCAGTATCCACGTTCACTACATCACTAGGCTACTGCAATCAAAACAAAAACGATAATAAACCAAAATAACGGAACGGGAAGGGCTCATTCGATTCCTCATGGAAAGTTCTTAAAAAAAAGTCCAAATTTAGGCCGCCTTGACTTTTTATTGAGGTTTTTAAAGATTTTACAAAACTTTGACAACCCTTAAAGGGCACTTTAAATTATGTGAGAGTGCTGGCTAAAGAATTGGGGCGTTGTCGGACCAATATTGATTTTTCCTGAAAATTTCAGATTTTTTGCTCCAGCCGTTTGGGAGAAATCGTGCGTACGGCGTACGGCGGAAGGATGGAAAATTTTTTATTGCAGATTTGGATTCTACACCCTTTGAAAGGTAAACTATGAATCAGGGGGAGGGGTTAACATTCTTTTTTCAAGAGCGATTATAATGGTTTATTATTGAATAATAAACCAAAAAGAAGGATTTCTAAAACGAAAATTCTGTTATTTAGCGCCATCACTTTTACACTCATTACCGTCGACCTAAGTAAGCCTGAAGTAATGTGTCAAAAAGTTCAAGGCTGAGTTTCGTCGTGGGAAATGGAAGGTGAGGTTTTAGTGGGTTTGAATCCCACATAACCCAAAGTGCGGCCCCTTTGGGTATCTTAGGAGATCCGATTTCCACTAAGGATCTCAAAAATGTCCTCACCTGCCACAGAAAAAAAAACGTCCATCTAATAGAAGGCGAGGATGAAGATTGTTGGTAATTTCTGGGGATAATTTGGGATTAGACTTAGAAAATTCCCTCATTGAAAGTGGAAAGATTTTTTACTGCTATATAAAATTGGTGGACTACAAACTTGTCGTGGCATCACAATGATGACTAAAATTCCTCATTCCCTGGTTTTTCTAAGCCTAATCCAAAATCATCTCCAGAAATTACTATTAATGTCCATTCTTCGCTCCTATTAGTTGTAAGTTGTTTTTTCCTGTAATTCGTAACGTAAAATAAAAAATGGAAAAGCTAAGATTCTGGTCTGGTTTTTCTCGTTGAGTGTCCGAAGAAAGCGCTTTTTACCACAGACAAAAAATATCTCGAAAAATGGTAACTTTCTATCAAAATTTAAAACATTCACTTCGTCCTATTCTTTACAGGGGAAAATTGTTTTACGAAATCTCATTTCCCACCAAACGAATATGAAATTCAACGTTATTTTCAACGGTATCCTCTTATTTGAGTTTACTTTTTCGTAAAATATCTTGAAAGTGCAGAAAGTAGCAGTTTTTAGTTGATTGAAGAAGATTGTTTGGGACTTTTCAGGACGTCCCAAAGAAGCAAGGCTCTTTCAGTAGAGGAACTCCTATTAGAATTGATCCAGTCAGGTGTTGGACAACAACCCCAACATGAGAAAAAACGCTGCAAATTCTTTCACTGGAATTATTATTAAACTAGTTTAATGGCCCTGCTACGCAGGTTAAAAAGAAATAGGTGAATAACACAATTTTTTTTTTTTCGTGATTTATTATTGCGACTGAAAAATCAAATACATTTCATCTAGCAATTTTACATATCAATAAAGGTACACTCCAAGAGGGTAGGTTTACAGCAAAATCTAGCCCTTTATTATATAGCTCAATTAATTAGCACTGAGTTCGATTGCACTTCTATTCACGCAGCGCAACTAAATCCAGTGGTTTGTTTCGCTTGAGACGTCGGATTTCACCTTCGTTGTCCAAAACGTAGAGCATCTCCGGGTTCACGTGTTTGTGGAGGCGATGTTCATGCTTCCTTGCGTATTTTACAATAATTTCATAGACTGTCTCCATCCTCAAATCTCGATGAATGTCATCGTTTCGCATGTACCAAGGGGCTCCAACTATACTTCTCAGTATTTTATTCTGAAAGGTTTGGATTTTCTTAATATTTGATTTCTTGGCACAGCCCCAGATCTGTATCCCATAGGTCCAAATAGGGCGAAGGATCTGCTTAGATATAAGCAGTTTGTTGTGAAGTGAGAGACGGGAATTCCTTCCCATTAGCCAATACATCCTTCTGTACTTGATTTTAAGTTATTTTTTCTTCTTTTCTATGTGTTTATTCCAGTTTAATTTGGATTCAAGTGTCAAACCCAAGTATTTAACTGCTTCAGTATGCGGTATTTTATTCGAATTGATCTCAACATCCAAGATTTGGACTTTTCGGTTAGTGAAGTTGATGTGGGCTGATTTTGATTCGTTCAGCTTCATTCTCCACATCTTGGTCCATTTACAAACCTCAGTAGTAGACGTCTGTAGTTTGCGTGTTGCAGCTTCTATATCATCTCCAACAGAGAGGATAGCCGTATCATCTGCAAAGGTGGCAACAGTTGTGCCTTCTTGTTGGGGTAAGTCCAGTGTGTGCAGGAGGTAGAGTACTAAACAACACAATGAGGCAGTATAATAACAATATTAAAAGTCAAAAAATCGTATATCCCAGATCCCCGAGGAGAGGACCACGTCGCTTGCCCTGGGAGACGCTTCCCCCCGCTGGGGCCCTCCTTCCTTCACTAGCGGGATCGGGGGGGGGGGGGGGGGAGAGCAGGTCGGTTGCCCTGGGAGACGGGGGCGAGAATTCCACCCACCCAGCGTTACCACCCCCTGAAACGTCGATATACTCTGATAAGCTGGTTTTTATAAAGTGTGATTGGCTTGCGTTCATAATTTGAATTTCTACTGAGCTTTGGAGTGTGCGCATTTCACAGGATAGAGTGATTATTGAATTTCAGGAGATATGCATGGAGCACGTAAATCTGTTCTCAACCATAATACCTAGTTGGATTGATCAGTTGATCATATTTGTGTGCCTCCTGAAATTCAATAATCGCTCTATCCTGTGAAACCCGCACACTCCAAAGCTTAGTAAAAATTCAAATTATGAACGCAAGCCAATTGAATAATAAACCCCAGTGAAAGAATTTGCAGCGTCAATTGAACCTCAATACCTCCCGCCCCACAATAAAAACATCCATAATTTATCAAGTCCTTTAGTGGTCGTATTGCGTTAAAACTTCCCCAAACCCAAATTTAGGCGATGTAGCCAAAGATAGACTGATGTAGAGAAGGCACGCAAATATGATCAACTGATCAATCCAAATAGGTGTTTTGGTTGAGAACCGATTTACGTGCTCTATGCATATCTCCTGAAATTCAATAATCGCTCTATCACCTGTGAAACACGCACACTCCGAAGCTTAGTACAGATTCAAATCATGAACGCAAGCCAATTGAATAATAAACCCGAGTGAAAGACTACTTATTTACCCCAGCAATAATATTGAATAATAATCACCGGCGTATTATCAGTTGTTTGTTTGTCAACGATATTCCCTCTTTTGTGCGTATCCCTTGGAATATTATCATTTCCTTCACTACTATCATCAGTATCGGTGTCAATATAAGGTAGGCGTAGGTGCGAGAGCTAGTAGGCCGGCAGCCGGCGAAGCGTGAAATCCAAGTTGTTGATCTCATGTCTACAAACCAAACATTAGACAAATATTTTTCGCCGACCTGTGTAACTCCACAAAGTAAACGTAGAAGGACCGTCTCCTTCCCTCAAGAGTCATCTAGTCAATCAAAGATGGGGGTCGACGATGAAGCAGGTAAAATGTCACAGCAGCAGTTCATGGAAATGATTGGAAGGAGTATTGCCCACTTAACAACGAAAGAAGACTTCAATGAGTTGAAAGCCAGTGTTAACAATGTCATGGAAGAAAACCGAGCTCTGAAAAATGAAATAGAAGCACTGAAAACTGAACCTAGGGCCCTAAAAGAGGAACTGAATTTTGTTCGAAATGTCATAAATAAAAATAAACTCATTTTCCGCGGAATAAAAATACCTAAGGGTTTGTCACCGGAGGCATCTGTGCTAGATGTTTGTTCAAGACTCATGAAATTGAATAAAGTACGTTTGGTGCAGGCTTTTGAATTGGGAAGATCCGCGGAAAGAAATAAATCTAACCCGATTTTAGCAGAATTTCAGGACTCGAAGCAGATTGCCGAAATATTTTCAAAAGTAGGGTCTCTCAAAGGAACGGGCATTGTGGTGCACGAGGACGTAACTCTACAAAGTCGTCAGAGTAGGTCCGTTTTGCTTCAGGTGAAGAAGCACTGTTTGGCTCTCGATCCGAGCAAATCGATTAAGCTTAAGGGAGACTTCTTGATTATTGGAGACCGAAAGTTTAAGTGGTCAATCGCGCAAGGTTTCTGTACCGTGGATGGCAGTGATGGTAGGTCGGCATTGGAGGAATTAATGAAGAGAGATATGTCGGCATTCATAAAGGATCTTGGACTCCGAAGAAGAGAAGCAGCTGTTGGAGGTGATTCTGTAGATGGTCCATAGCAGAGGAAGCTACCGGAGGTCGAACGGCGAAGACATGGAAAGGAAGAAGTGTATCTCAAAATTATTTCTTATTATGTTAATGGGCTGAACACTAAAATTTCATTGATAGATTTTTTGTCTTTTGTGAAAGAATTTGATATTATCTTATTAATGGAAACTTTTATTGAATGTGAAAATTGTATAAAATTTGAAAAATATTTTGATGAATTTGATATCAAATGGTTACCAGCAACTAGATTGTCTCAAAGGGGAAGGGCTAGTGGTGGTATGTTGCTAGCATATAGGAAGTCATTTAAAAATATTGTATCCTTTGAAGAGTTGGATAGTTTTGAGGTACTCAACATTAAAATTGATGTAAACAGGGAAATTTTACTGGTGCCGGTATATTTAAACGGCAGGATCTGGGAGGATGATTTCGCGCGATTATCACACTCGTTTGATGTATCTGAACCCCGCGAGGTCATCTTACTTGGAGATTGTAATGTAAGGTTGGGGAATTCGCAAATTGTGCCGGAGGAAATTTTGGATGAAGCATGGGAGGCTGAAAGGTGCTCGCAGGATGAAGTTTTGGACACGAGAGGTTCCAAGTTTGTGGAATGGTGTACGGACAATAATTTGGTCCTATTAAACGGTAGGTCTAAAGATGATAGAATAGGGGCTTTTACGTACATAGGTTACAATGGAGCTTCAGTAAATGACCTTGGGTGTGCGACCCTGAGTATCTTCGAATCAGTATTAGAATTTAAAGTTGAAAACGCTTTGTTCTCGGATCACATGCCGATATCAGTAAAATTAAAAGTTAGTAGCAGTGGTAATATAATAAATGAGGGCACAATACTTTTACCTCGCTTGTCCTGGACAAAAAATGACAAAAAAAATTACAAAAACAAGGTAGCTGAAAAAATTAATGAATCAAGCGCGTCGATTGACTCCTTAATATCTTGTATAGAGCCATCTGCAGATAGAAAACCTGTAATTGGAAGCGGAGGAACATCGGAACCGATTAGGGAAAAATGGTTTGATGATAAGTGCGCCAAATTCAGAATGAGAGCTCTGAAATTGCTGAATATATCTCGCAGTTCAAAATCTGAAGTAATCAGGTACAATTACTTAGAGGCAGTAAAGGCCTATAAAGATATTATTAAAAAGAAAAAAACTGGATTTAAAAATGATACGGTACGGAAGTTTGGGCAGGTTAGGGACAGTAAACATTTCTGGGATCTAGTAAATGTTTTTCGGCCGAAAATAAAACTGAAACAGCCGCTCTGTGGGTTGAATGAGATGGTCGTCCACTTCCAGAATTTACTGAACCCTCCTGTAATAGTGGAAGTTCTGCATTATGCTGCGCCTAACATTTGCATTGATTCGTTAGATAGAGATATTTCTTTGGTTGAGGTACAAAAATTCTTGGATCGGGCAAAATGTGGTAAGGCACCGGGCTTAAATCGGATCCCGTACGAATTTTTCAAGTATGCTCCTGTCTGTTTTTTAGAGAACCTCGTTGAAGTTTTTAATTACATTTATGAATCAAAGGAGGTACCGGATAGCTTCAAGAAAAATATTATTTTTCCACTTCATAAAAAAGGGAACTTAGAACTACCTGACAGTTTTCGTGGTATTAGTTTCATGAATTGTATAGCGAAGATCTTCATGGGAGTGCTGTTGAAAAGGTTGGAGCTATGGGTTGGGGATAATAGGATCTTGAAGGAGTCGCAAGCTGGATTTAGAAAGGGATATTCGGCGGTCGATCATATATTTACTCTGTCTAGTTTGGCAAGTATAAAGTTAGCAAAGAAACGGGGGAAAATGTACGCATTTTATGTTGATTTTAGTTCTGCCTTTGACAGGGTGGACAGGAGGGCCCTCATTTATAGATTGTATGAACTGGGAGTATCCTCTAAATTTGTCCAAATGATAGAGGCCATTTACAAAGAGACTCAGGCGGGGGTTTGGATTAACGGTCGGCTGTCTGATCTCTTTGAATGTGGCACGGGGGTTAAACAGGGATGTCTTCTTTCCCCGTTGCTTTTTGCCCTTTTCCTGGACGATATTGATGATGAATTGGACGGGGGAGTGGCGGTGGGATCTCTAGAAGTGAATGTTCTGAAATATGCGGATGACATAGTTCTGTTAGCCGACAATCCAGCAGCTATGAGAAAGATGATAAGGAACTTAGAGGCATACTGTGTCAAAAGAAATTTATTGATCAATTTAGATAAATCCAAGATTATGGTGTTCAAAAAGGGGGGTCGTTTGGCGAAATCGGAAGTGTGGTTTTGGGAAGGAAAAAAAATTGATGTAGTAAAAGAATATCAATATTTGGGCGTTCAAATGACGTCAACTCTGAATTGGAAGTATGTTGTTAAAAAAAATCAGCCGCTGTTTTTGGTTTGAACGGAATATGGAGTAGTGTTCTGGCCCAGGATTTGGTTTTTGACGACAAAATTAAGATTTTCAACGCAGCCTCCCGATCAGTGTTGGGTTATGCAGCCCAGGTGTGGGGATTCAGTCGATATGAAGAGGCCGAAAGACTTCAACGAGCCTTTCTCAAAAAAATTTTTGTGCTGCCGAGGGGGACACCATCTTACATGCTTCTTCTTGAATGTAATATTCCTTCACTGTATATAGAGTTTCTTGACATCCATTTCGGTTACGTTAAGCGTATCAGTGCATATCACAGTGAGCGATTGCCCTTTAGAATAGCGAAGGAAACAATAAGGACTAGGACCTTCTGGTTTAGAGTGTGGGGAAATTTGGCAAAAAAATATAACCTCCCAATAGAAAATGTCAGCCTTAAAGAATCGGTGGTGACGGGTTTCTCACAAAAGTTGCTAAATTTAATCAAATTGGAGGAGGAAAGAAATCTGAAGGAATTGGCTCAGGAGTCGGATTTTTTCTTGCTTTTTCGATCACTTAGGCATGGTTTTGTCCCTCGTGTCAAGGGATTTCAGCCTAAGGTTGTGAATTTATTGTTAAGAGTCCGCACCGAGCAGTTGCCTTTGAACAGTAAAATTTGGAATACAGGCACCCCAGAAGCGAAGTGCTCCATGTGTAATCTAGAGGAGGAGGAGGACTCCTTCCATTTCCTGTGCTGTTGTCCAGCTTTTGGTGAGCTTCGGTTGCGATATTTTGGTTTTTATTTTTTGGATGCTCACGAAATGTTGAATTGGTTAGATGAAGGAGACTTAATGTTGTATAAATTTTTGTGTGAAGCGCTGGATCATAGAAAATTGTTGATAGGACGTCTTAATTTCTAAAGGCATCATGTGACCAGAGATGAGTGAAGGTCGCTCTTTTCTTTTTCCTTCATTTATATTGTTGAGTGAACGCTTATGTACATAATAAAGAAAGAATTGTTTGCCGATTAAAATATAGGAAATATGTCTTACTTTAATTTTTGTTTTATGTTTTATCTTGAGTTACTGAAAAAATTCTTAATCTTGGCAACTTCGGATTCAAGGCTCAAAGAGTCAATATCCTATGATGTTGGTGTAATTTTTGTTAAGAAGTATGTACTTTTATTTCAATAAATCTCTCTCTCTCTCTCTCTCTCTCTCTCTCTCTCTCTCTCTCTCTCTCTCTCTCTCTCTCTCTCTCTCTCTCTCTCTCTCTCTCTCTCTCTCTCTCTCTCTCTCTCTCTCTCGGTGTCAATGTCTCTTCCAATGATTTAATTCATATCCACGTCATTCGTGTTGTTGCTCGATTGTTCCGGCGGAATATTAGTGCCGTTTTCTGTAGAATCCGTAGCTTTTAGTTGATTTATAGAATTACTGCTTGTTGGTGGCGTACCACCTTTGCCTGACCCCATCCTCGCGAGAGAATGGGGCCGTTTACGCTCTGTTACATTCGGAATCGAGCAGACGGAAGATTCACTAAGTGATTAAATTAATAAATTAATTGGACTCACGGGATGTGAAGCGGCTTATCTATAGGGAGACAAACGAGCGATAAGGCAGCTTGAGATCCGATCGCGTTGATGGTCAACACAACAATGAAAGTGGAACTTTATCATTACCTATTACAAAAGTTTGAAATTTCTGGTGTTCAAGCGTACAATTTGTAGAACTAGGCAAATTTATTTAAAAACTCTTTTTTATATGAGTTTCCATAGTTGCGTATTGAATGATTCTGGGGGTACCATCTCATCTTTGAGATTATTTAATATAACACATCTCATCGGATAAACACATTTTCTGTATACGCGTCATCACTGCTGCGGTATTATGTTTAATTAAATGAGGGACATTAAATAATACGCCTTAACTTATAACTTTTATAGAATTAAATTTTATAAGCACTGTTATCCGCGTCAACAATTATCCGCGAGCAATTATTGCATTTCAGGAGGCATACAAATATGATCAACTGATCAATCCAAATAGGTATTTTGGTTGAGAACAGTTTTACGTGCTCTTTGCATATCTCCTGAAATTCAATAATCGCTCTATCACCTGTGAAACACGCACACTCCGAAGCTTAGTACAGATTCAAATCATGAACGCAAGCCAAATGAATAATAAACCCGAGTGAAAGAATACTTATTTACCCCAGTAATAATATTGAATAATATTCCCCAGTAATAAAATTTACCTATATATTACCAGCGTTTCATACACATCAGAATGCTTCAACCCGTGTATCGGCTATAAACTACAAGTAACCACAGCGGCTATCACTCCAGTATCCACATTCACTACAACTCGACGATATCGGCATCACTAGGTTACAAACAAACAATAATAAACCAAAAAACGCAAAAGTTGTCACCATAAATCGGGCCATTCATCGAGAATGGTTTGACTTACGGACGTGGGGAAGGGCTCATTCGATACCTCATGGTATGTTCTTCAAATAGAGAAAAATTTAGGCCGCTTCGACTTGTTTTGAGGTTTTTAGGGCACTTTAAATTAAGTGAGAGAGCTGGCTCAAGAATTGGGGCGTCGTCGGAAAAAGATGGATTTTTCCTGAAAATTCCAGATCTTTTGCTCCAGCCGTTTGGGAAATATCGTGCGTACGGCGGACGGACGGAAAAATTGTTATTGCAGATTCGGATTCTACACCCTTTGAAACGTAAACCATGAAATTTTCAGGGGGGGTTAGAATTATTTTTTTCCAGAGCGATTACAATGGTTTATTATTGAATAATAAACCAAAATAACTGCATGCAATCCGTTTGAGACCATCACATGAAAACAACTTTAGGTGTATGTCTGCGTGTGAGTGTGTGACAATTTTTCAACGCTGCAGTTCTTAACCGATTTTCATGATCATTTTTTGGTTTGATTTCAATTTTACTCTACTTGTGAAATACGTGGTTTTTCGAGGCAAATTTTGTCGACGCTACTCAAGTTATAATTCGCAACCGATTATTGTGATTTTTATTTCGATGTCCTATTCATTCAATCGATCCTCATACCTAGTGAAATTCCCAGCAAATTTTCGTGATTTTGGATTAGATTAAGAATTCGGATTGGTTCTTAAAAGTACTCATTACTTATGTGTTTATAATTGCGTTTGCGATCGTGTGATCGTATAATAACCGGAAACAGGGGCGTCCTAGTAATAAATGCATTACTTACCATTTTGTTCGTTCCAAATTATTTGCAGAATCGATCCTTGAAGTTTGGTCCATCTGAACGGTAGGCACCCCGTACAGGGCCTTTGTTGCCCCATTTTACTACGAATAATCACAATCTCACTGCTCAAATCATAGGGCCGCTTTGTTATCCCCATCGGAATTAAGTTTATTTTCCTCACCTGGCATTCTCGGGAGACATTACGGGAGCACTAAGTATACAATTTAGATGCCGTCTTCTTGACTTCAACGAGGATGAAACATCGATGTATCGGCTACAAAGCCTCTGAGGAGTTCAGTCCAGTATCCACATTACTACATCACTACATCACTAGGTTACTGCTATCAAACAAAAACAATAATAAACCAAAATAACGCAGATGTAATGGTTTGAGCTGCGGTCC
Organism: Creontiades dilutus; assembly: GCA_031894815.1. Lineage (NCBI taxonomy): Eukaryota > Metazoa > Arthropoda > Insecta > Hemiptera > Miridae > Creontiades > Creontiades dilutus. The sequence goes on from JAVIWC010004232.1 coordinate 276,187, forward strand.
TGGGGAAGGGCTCATTCGGTTCTTCATGGAAAGTTCATCAAAGAAAGTCCAAATTTAGGCCGCCTTGACTTTTTTTGAGGTTTTTAGGGATTTTACAAAACTTTGACAACCCTTAAAGGGCACTTCAAATTAAGTGAGAAAGCTAGCTCAAAAATTGGGGCGTCGTCGGACCAAGATGGATTTTTCCTGAAAATTTCAGTTTTTTTGCTTCAGCCGTTTGGGAAAAATTGTGCGTACGGCGGACGGACGGAAAATTTTTATTGAAGATTCGGATTCTACACCCTTTGAAACGTAAACCATGAAATTTTCAGGGGGGGTTAGAATTTTTTTTTCAAGAGCGATTAAGAACAATGGTTTATTATTGAATAATAAACCAATGGTAGAAATAAAACACGTCAGCACGAAAACACAGATGATCCAACAGCGGACCACTCAACTGATTTGCGAACTCAAAAAATTGATCGTTACCTAATATAAACTATAAACTACACTATAGACAATAAACAACTAATACAACAAAAACCAATAAACAACAAATTTATTTGGGTGTATACATTTTTTTCTTCGTTGATTTTGAGAGGGTGTCCAATTCCATTTTTCCAGGTATTTCAAAGCTTCAATACTGAAAGTGATATAGGTACCAAAAAGTAGTTTGACATTTTTTAACTACATTTATTTCGCTACTTTATGAAAATGCAATGTACAAAAGTGGTAAAAACATGACTTCTAACTACTAATTACTAGTTTAAAGAAGTAGTTAAAAATTTTCAGTTTCTAGCTACATTTGTGATGGGTATTTGTAACTTCATTGCAACTACTTTACTTATGATTGGTAGTTTTGTTTCGTAGAAAGGTAATACGGATATTTTGTGAAGAAAATTTCCGGCGCTATTAATTTGATTAATCGATAAATTCCCAGCAGTGTCGTTACAAATGGAGGTCGAGTCGAACAATACCTTGTTTTTTCTTGTTTTTTTAGTTCCCATTGTTATAGATTGTCAAGCATAAATTATCGTTTTATTTCGAGCACTACCCTCAAACTTTAATGGCCCTGTCGAATTACCGCCTTCGTCAAATCTATAAAAATATATGTAGTTTCATCTTTCCTTTAGTTCGTTTCGTTGTATTTTTTCTTTCGAATAGGGTGTTGTATATTTCCATTCACAACTCTCCTACTACAAAAACAGGACGAAACTCAGTATAGTGTAATATATATATATCAAAACATGTTTTATCGAAATCTTACGACTGGAAAGACCGTGTTATAATTCTCACTTGTCGATATCCATGAAACCAGGGACATTGGTTGAGAATCAACATCATTTCCCTTCTAGTGCTGTGAATTTGGAGGAATCTTCTGGGTACATTTCAGATTGCAGCCCATCTTCGAGCTTTCGTCTCTGCAGACGCAATTAAGTAAATGGTCAAGTTAGTGCGTAATTTTACAACTCGGTAAGTTACAATAAGGGAGTCGGCAGTGAGAGAATAGTTCGTGATTTTTTAATTGCTTCTTAATTTTTTGCTTTCATTATTTAATTTTACGATCAGTCGAACTTACTATAGGTGACTGTAATGAAGAAAAAAAAAATACATTAACAGGTGTTTCGTTAGATCGTAGGTTACAAAAATAATCTGAGTCGTCATTAAGCTTCATATAAATTGGAAATTAAGGAGCGACGTCGACATAACGTATCAGGAACAGGAGTATGAGAGTGTATAGGGTGTTACGTGAATAATGGATCATTTTTGTTTACTAGATTCAGTAATGAACCTTTGAAATGACCAAGAAAAAATGCTGCAAATTCTTTCACTGGGGTTTATTATTCAATTGGCTTGCGTTCATGATTTGAATTTCTACTAAGCTTTGGAGTGTGCATATTTTACAGGATAGAGCGATTATTGAATTTCAGGAGGCTGATCAACTGATCAATACAAATAGGTATTTTGGTTGAGAACTGATTTACGTGCTTCATTCATATCTCCTAAAATTCAATAATCGCTCCATCCTGAGAAACACGCACACTCCCAAGCTTAGTAGAAATTCAAATCATGAACGCAAGCCAATTGAATAATAAACCCCAGCGAAAGAATTTGCAGCGTTTCTTTATTGAACCTCTATACCCCCCACAATAAAAACATCTATAATTTATCAAGTCCTTTAGCACTCGTATTGCGTTAAAACTTCCCCAAATAAAAATTTAAAAGATGTAGCCAAAGGTAGACTGATGTAGAGGAGGCACACAAATATCATCAACTAATCAATCCAAATAGGTGTTTTGGTTGAGAACCGATTTACGTGGTCTATGCATATCTCCTGAAATTCAATAATCGCTCTATCACCTATAAAACACGCACACTCCAAAGCTTAGTAGAAATTCAAATCATGAATGCAACTCAAATTAATAAACCCCACTGAAAGAATTTGCGGTGTGCGTGTTTCACAGGTGATAGAGCGATTATCGAATTTCAGGAGGCACACAAATATGATCAACTGATCAATCCAAATAGGTATTTTGGTTGAGAACCAATTTACGTGCTCTATGCATATCTCCTGAAATTCAATAATCGCTCTATCACCTGTGAAACACGCACACTCCGAAGCTTAGTACAGATACAAATCATGAACGCAAGCCAATTTAATAATAAACCCGAGTGAAAGAATACTTATTTACCCCAGTAATGATATTGAATAATATTCCCCAGTAATAATATTTACCTATATATTATCAGCGTTTCATGCATATCAGAATGCTTCAACCCTTGTATCGGCTATAAACTACAAGTATCCTGATCGGCTATCACCCCAGTAACCACATTCCCTAAAACTCGACGCTATCGGCCGGACATCACTGGGTTACAAACAAACAATAATAAACCAAAAAACGAAAATGTTGGCACCATAAATCGGGCCATAGATCGGGAATGGTTTGACCTTCGGACCTGGGGAGGGGCTCATTCGATTCCTCGAGGTATGTTCTTAAAAATAAGTACACATTTAGGCCGCTTCAACTTGTTTTGAGGTTTTTAGGGATTTCACAAAACTTTGACAGCCCTTAAAGGGCACTTTAAATTGAGTGAGAGAGCTGGCTCAAGAATTTTGGAGTCGTCGGATCAAGATGGATTTTCCTGAAAATTTCAGATGTTTTGCTCCAGACGTTTGGGAGAAATCGTGTGTACGGCGTACGGCGGACGGACAGAAAATTTTTTATTGCAGATTCGGATTCTACGCCCTTTGAAACGTAAACCATGAAATTTTCGGGGGGGGGGGGGGGGGGGGGGTTAGAATTTTTTTCCAGAGCGATAACAATGGTTTATTATTGAATAATAAACCAAAATTAACCCTCTCCCTTCCTCAAAAGTTGTTGTAGTACGTTTCAACCAGCGTAGAATCTAGAAATCGAAAAAAAGAAGATTAAAATCGGCGCTACGCGCCTCGCCGGGGGCTGCGCCCCCTGGACCCCCCTTTTGCTTTTATTTATAGCCTGCTGCTACAAGTATAGAAACGTAGAATACGCTTTAGCCTCGAGTGGACGCTGAACTGCAGAACGTTCAACGGTGATTATGAAACGTATTAGCGTTTAAGTAACGTACACTAACGATGTTATTGATATGGCGGGCGAATATGGAATCAATGCACTATCCACCACGATAATCCGCATTCTTGTATGTGACAATCAATACAAACGTGCGCAAATCAATAGAAAAACGACGGTTTATTTTATTGAAAAATCGTCGTTTAGGATGAAGAAGACATGTACCTGAAGAGCTCGAAGGAGGACAATCTGGACCGGGCCAGGAGAACATCACCGAAGGACGATTCGCGAACGACTGAAACTCCGATTTACATAAATAAAATTACTCACTTCAAACGGGTTTGTCGCAACTACTACACAGGGATGTAAATATGCAAGTTGTTGCTTGGTGATCGCCTTTAATTACCCAATGTGGTTATAAACATCAATTATCGGTGTTTTATGATCATATGATCTGTTTCTAAAGCAGCCCAGAACGTTCTAGACTTTTCCGTGTCACATTTCGTTACGCTCAAGCATTCCTTTTTTGGCTAGTTAGTCCATGGCTAAAGCGTATTCTACGCTAAAAATCCCTCAGCCCGCTTTCCACTGCTCAGAGCATTTTTCTAAAATTAGCTGCCCAAAGTTAGTGAAACTTGGGTCGAAAAACCCAAACGGTATCTTGTGGGACAAAATTCTAGCCATCAATTTCTGTCAATTCTAAAAGGTGTAATCAGAAAGCTGGAATATTTAAAAGTCAAATCTAAAAGTAGAAGTTGATTTTTGAAACTACAGGAGCAAAGTTGATGTAATCTGGCCTAAAATACTACATTGATCAATCAACCCTAAGGGTTACCTAGTATAGAAGAGTTGAAATATTAAAAACTGAAACTCTCTCAAATACTTTCGATGTAAGAGGGTAGTTTTCTGTTGTTGTTTAACTCAGACAGAAATTAGATCCCTGAATTGACTGAGACTACTCCAGTTGCTGAACGATTCTCCGTTTGCTGACCAATCGCAAGGCTACAATAAACGCAAGAGTGGGTGGTATAAAAAGTGACTGGCGACAGACCCGGATCAATAGATACTATATGAGTATGATGAATCTCCGATCAGATTTTTCGGAACTTGTGTTATGTACCAGCAGCAATTGAAGAGTAGATAGGTTCTATTTAATCTACTTAACCTTCAGTTGTTCTGTTCGTGGGTTTCTTTCCCGTGAGTGATTAGGAAACATTTTCCCTAACAGTGCTATCCATTTTTCGTAGTCTGGTGATCAGCGTAGGAGTGCTGCCTATGACAAACAATAAGCATGTGTTTAATAATTTGCAGTGTTGTTCGTCGTTATTTTATGAAACATTTCAACTAGCGTTCGATATTGGTGACACAATAAAATGGAGAGTGATTTCATTTTGGTTTAAGTACTTTTATCGCTAATGAACCTTTATAATCGACTAAGAGAGAAAAAGTTTCATCCATCTTTCTCAAAATCTTGTTTCGAGATATGTGGAATCCAACAATCAAATTTTCAAAAGTTCGCCTTTGAGTCGTCCGGAGCTTTTCTCCGAAAGTACTGGAACAAACTAACTGAAACGTGTGGAACTGAGGACAAAAATCACATGCATTTCAGGCAATTCAAACGGGTGGAATCAAAGAGGCGAAAAAACAGAAGATCAAAAACTTTCGAAATAACATTAATGTGTCTATATGATCGGCCTAAGGACTTGTGGCTATTTTGGTGCCTAATCTATCTCAAGTTTTGAAATGCAAATCGGGCTATTTTTCTGGCATCTAGCTATGGACTTACACGATATGGAGATGCGAGGCGATGTGTTTAAATCATGTACCACACATATCGATAAGTGTTATATATATATATATATATATATATATATATATCCTCTCCTGGGATATATATATATATATTATACTCCCCTCATTGTGTTATTCACCTATATATATATATATATATGTGTGTAGGATACATATTGTTATACACGAATAATAAACCTCTTTGCAATAATTTGCAGCGTTTTTCACATTCATTTTGCAATTTGATTTTAAATTTAGGTAGAGAATCGGCCCAGAGCTATTTCAACCTGTCATTGATGGGTTCTTGTGGGGACACAACAGTACATTCATTTAATCGGACATCTGTGTGAAAAGTGAAGTTAGAGCGGCACTATGCATCACAGGAACATTTATTTTCTCTCCATAATCTTGGCAGGTAAGTGTTACGCTGCATTTCAAGTGTCTATGCATTGAGTACAAGGGGCGTATTGACAACTGTTCAACACTTTTAAAGTACCCCAAATTGGCAAATTCTTGTCTGGAATACAATCCGTCATCATCATTTATTGTTCCGTTCTACAATGAAATCGATGTAATTATGTACAGATCCGAATAAATTGCTGACCTTCGAAATCCGAATGTCCTCTTGGTGTTTTTTTTTTCTTTTAATTTTGTTACATTGGCACTCCAAGAAGTTGACGTACAGACATTACAAATCATTCAATTAAAAATGCCTGAACATTACATTTTAAGACCAGATTTGAATGTTACGGTTATTTATGAATAAAATTATACTATATTATTTTAAAATGTCTATATTCTTAGATGCGAGAATTGAGCAGTAGTTCATATTAATAGAAGACTTTCACAACAAAAAATTTTATTGGTACATGGGAGACAAACCGTACATTCATAAGAGTCTATATTTTCATATAAAGTTAAATTAAACACAAATGATTTGTAAACTTCACGAACGATCTTTTAACGAGTTTTATTTATTCTAGGGTCACTGATCTTCATGGAATGTACAAAATCATACAAGCCAGAACTACAATCAACCTCTGAAGGTGAGAAACAAAAGACTCTTTTGTACATTGAATCTTAGACCAGTTCATAATTGATCTAGGTTCCTTCTAGAGCCAATGAGGAGAGATGAGAACTGTTCCTAGACTCCATGGAGTCCAAATGCGTTTCGAGCCAACACAGAACCAATAACATCAACAATGGCATCCGAATCCTCCCAATTGCTCAAAAATCTCAAGAGAGATGGGAAATTCAGAATACTCACAACCGAAATAACGATAGCTCAAACATATTGATAAGTGATGGATTGATTGTATAACGATCAAACTGACTTGGCAAGGATAAACGCTTCTATTGCCACTACCACGGGAAAAATAGGGGATGGAGCGAAAATAATTCACAGCGCATGAGCGGTACCAGAAGTTCCGGGATAAATACTTAACCGTCAGAACTAGTCCAACACAGTTCCCTAATGGCCAAAAATGAGCGTGGCCAGTTCAGGACCGGTCTGGACTAACAGCACGAACAAACCTATGCAGTCTACCTAGTTTATTGAAGCATATAGCTTCTTCGTATTCGAAATAGGAATGTGCGTAATACTTGGTTGGAACTGTACCTTGACAAAGTCATTAAAATCTGATAGGTACCGGACCACTTCTCAAAAAGATTTACACTTGCGAATCCACTACTGCTGCTACTAATAGTAGGATAGTGGTGACTCGATGTGAGATGATTAAATAGTATTTCCATTCAGACTACCATTGGAATTTGAACAAGATTGAGCTTGATGTATTTCAAATTTGCGCCTGCTCAAATTTGAGGGGTTCTAGCTTGTACCTCTTCTATTTTGATAGATTCCAAGTTTCGATAAGAAGATGTGATTTGTTACGGTTTCCCGAAATTATAATTTAACTGTTGTTTCTCGTGTTTTGTAGCAAACGCTTTTGACATCGGCGAAGACTGTGATGAAATATTTTTAGGATCAAGAAGTCTAACAAATTTGTACGGTCTCACTAATTCGTTTTGGAAACTGAACCTCAATGTGCGTTGCATATTGAAAAGCTTTTTGAACTTCGACATTATTGTCCGCTTTTTGGATCTAGTGGATTCACTCATGAACCCTTGCATGGAGCATCATCCTTGGTTAGCAAAATGCAAACCTGACGCTGGTTATTCCCGTAAGTAAGATTACCATTCAATAGGTCAAATAGGTAGTTTGTATTCGCCATTTTCAACGCAATATATTTAACTCAAGTATTTTTTTTTTCTTAGAAAAAAGGGCAGGAAAGCCCTCGGAATGGCGGCACTTGGGGATGGAGATGATTTGTTTCGTTTCAGTGGGTGTAGAACACGTTTACAACGGTCATTCATTGTCAGATTTCTTCACATAGAATTTATAGATTAATGGAAAAACTGTTAGGCTCACTACTCCTCCAAAACTTTTAGCAAACTGAATTAACCTTTTCTCAATTGGAATTGAACCTTTCGCAATTAAAAGTAACCCTTTCGAAATTAGAATTAAACTTTTCGCGAACTAAATTAAACCTTTCGCAAATACAAGTGAATCTTTCATTAAATGAGAGAAAAAACATAGATGTTTTCAATAAACTTATGTATCAATAAATATGTATCAATAAATTTATTGATCATTATATGGGGTGGAATGTTGGGTTAGTTGGGATTTGTGAGAAGTATAAATTGATATGCCAAAAGCTCGAAGTGGTATGCCAGAAGTTGAAATTGAGTCGCCGAAAGTTTAAATTGAGATGCCAAAAATATTAAAATTGATTTGGGCCAAAGGTTCAAATTAATTTTGACAAACTAATCTGATTTTCTTTTTTTCCTATATATATATATAAAAGTACGTGTGTGTGTGTGTGTGTGTGTGTGTGTGTGTGTGTGTGTGTGTGTGATTTTATTCTTCCGGCAGCCAAATTGCTGCTCCGTCCTCCAGTCCCAGTCCTCGTACGTGTTTCCTCGGGCCCCTTATCCTCATGGAAACTGCTCGATGAACCGACAATTGAGTTTTCACTCGTGCCCACAACATCACCCGGGAGTAGGATTTCGACCACTTGTTGGCGGGGCGTAAGGAAACGTTCTTGAGGAAGGCATCGTATTCTTTATGCAACGCGCCATCGCATGAAACGACGAGTGGCGTGAAATACCCTCTCAGGTCTTCAGCGACTCTGTCGTATTTTGCGTGTTTGGCTTGGGCTGCATGCCGGGAGATGGTAGGCCAATCCATGGAGGAGTAAGAGACTGCGAGAGCGTTTATAACGCGGGTATCGAAAAACGCAGGTCTCTCACGGTCCCATGGACCTTCATGTCCGCTACCAAGCTGGGGCTGCCAGATTTGATGGTACACAAAATCACCCTTTCAAAAAGTTTTTTCGGGTTTCCTCTGCAATATCTCCCTTTTTCTTCGAGTTTTCTCAAAGAAGGGATGGTCGAATAAGTAGTGATAGCGACTCACCTCCTGTTATTAGGAACACATCTCGAAAAGGGCGCGGAAGGTTTAATTCCGATTGCAAAAAGTTTAATTCGGTTTGGAATGCTATAGTAAGGACACCAGTTCGAACTCTGTCAAAGGTGTAACATATTTTCGCACCTTAACAGTTAGCGTAGGCAGTAGGACCAGAAATGATACGAATCAATAATTGATTAAATCCCTCTCCATCCAAAAAACGCTGCAAATTCTTTCACTGGGGATTATTATTCAATTGGCTTGCGTTCATGATTTGAATTTCTACTAAGCTTTGGAGTGAGCGTGTTTCACCGGATGGAGCGATTACTGAATTTCAGGAGATATGAATGGAGCACGTAAAACTGTTCTCAACCAAAATACCTATTTGGATTGATCAGTTGATCATATTTGTGTGCCTCCTGAAATTAAATAATCGCTCCATCCTGTGAAACACGCACATTCCAAAGCTTAGTGGAAATACAAATCATGAACCCAAGCCAATTGAATAATAAACCCCATTGAAAGAATTCGCAGCGTTTTGTTTTTATTTTAGAAGAAGAGGCCGATATAACTGAGGCTTTTCACTTGGAAACGTAACTGTTAATAGATTATTAGGTATAAGCAAGAGAAGCAGAGCAATTATAAAATTATGTTAATAAATACAATACAGAGTAATGAGTTATTTGCAATGAGTTACTTAGTCACTCTAGCTTGCAGGAGGTATGCGTTTTGCAGGGCAAGCCGTATCCGACCGCGTTAAAACTTCCCCAAACCCAAATTTAAACGATGTAGCCAAAGGCAGACTGATGTAGAGGAGGCACACAAATATGATCAACTGATCAACCCAAATAGGTATTTTGGTTGAGAACAGTTTTACGTGGTCTATGCATATCTCCTGAAATTCTAGAATCGCTCTATCACCTGTGAAACACGCACACTCCGTACCTTAGTACAGATTCAAATCATGAACGCAAGCCAATTTAATAATAAACCCGAGTGAAAGAATACTTATTTACCCCAGTAAATAATATTGAATAATATTCCCCAGTAATAATATTTACCTATATAATATATATTACATAGCATATCAGAATGCTTCAACCCGTGTATCGGCTATAAACTACAAGTATCCACATCGGCTATCACTCCAGTAACCACATTCCCTAAAACTCGACGCTATCGGCCGGACATCACTAGGTTACAAACAAACAATAATAAACCAAAAAACGAAAATGTTGGCACCATAAATCGGGCCATAGATCGGGAATGGTTTGACCTTCGGACCTGGGGAAGGGCTCATTCGATTCTTAATGGTATGCTCTTCAAATAGGAAAATATTTAGGCCGATTCGACTAGTTTTGAGGTTTTCAGGGATTTTACAAAACTTTTACAGCCCTTAAAGGGCACTTTAAATTGAGTGAGGGAGCTGGCTCAAGAATTTTGGCGTCGTCGGATCAAGATGGATTTTCCTGAAAATTTCAGATGTTTTGCTCCAGACGTTTGGGAGAAATCGTGTGTACGGCGTACGGCGGACGGACGGAAAATTTTTTATTGCAGATTCGGATTCTACACCCTTTGAAACAAAAACCATAGAATTTTCAGGGGGGTTAGAATTTTTTTTCTCAGAGCGAAGACAATGGTTTATTATTGAATAATAAATTTATTATTGAATGATAAACCAAAACGGTAAGCATTACATTCCCGTACGAAGCATCTTTCGCCTCCTCACTCACTAATCAAAACACCGTGACAATGAACTCGCTCGACTGCTGAACTTCTTCCAGGAACTGCTGCTGGCTAGAAGTCTTTGCCATCCCGTCCGATCCTAAACCCAGCTGAGACTCCTGGTATTTGAGTCAGGAGAAATGTTATGCTCAAATAAAATAACTTAACCCCTTGAGGTCCAATTAAATCGTCCTCATAGCTTAACCCGTAGGCGTTGTAATGTTTTTACATAGTGTGTTTCATCCATTGCTTACTTTGTAGGTTTCGCTAGTGATAAAGGATACAACGTAACGTTAAAATGGCCTTGCCTTCAAACAGCGAACAATGTGCAAACGTTTTACTCCAAGCTGACAGAAGTATATAAAACACTAAATCCCTGCGCCCCAAAGATGCCGACAATGAATTTAAGTAAGTAAAAAACTATTTCAATACTATAACTGAACTATGCTGGTTTTATTTGACAGAGAGAGAGAGAGAGAGAGAGAGAGAGAGAGAGAGAGAGAGAGAGAGAGAGAGAGAGAGAGAGAGAGAGAGAGAGAGAGAGAGAGAGAGAGAGAGAGAGAGAGAGAGAGAGAGAGAGAGAGAGAGAGAGAGAGAGAGAGAGAGAGAGAGAGAGAGAGAGAGAGAGAGAGAGAGAGAGAGAGAGAGAGAGAGAGAGAGAGAATTATTTATTTAGCCACCTGGGGAAATCAGGGCTATAGGGCCCTACCATTCCCCCAGGATGAAAATCATACAAAATTCCACCATGCAATTGAAACCAAATTCAAATTAACCAAATAAATGTTACATCTCAGCCTAGATTTAGAAAATAATAAAACGTTCCTTCTTGGAATAAATATAGATCATTGAAAATTATACATTACATATTATCACCATTTTTCAATTTATCTTAATTAAGTTTCTGCACAGGTTTCCAACAATTTATCTCTATAAAGTTTTTTGAAGTATGTAATTTATATACTTTTGCCAAATAATTCACAATCCTCGTTGAAAATTTTAGTTCCCTGAACTAGAAAGGATCGTTCAAAGGTATTTGTCCGATGGGCTGGAATCTTCATTATTTTTTGTACATTTCGTGTAGCTTTGTCATGAACGCTTGACATGAAGATACATTTTAAGTATAAATAATTGGGGTCTTGAATTTAAGCAACCTAAATACCATTGTAGCAACTGGCAACTTCCTTCTTTCTCCTATTTTTAGCCAACCCAACCTACTGTATTCAGCCGTAACATGGTGAACTAATCGGAGTCGAAGTCGAAGCAAACCGTGAAGCTGCATTTTGCACTTTTTGGAGCCTACTTATATTTTCAATTCTTAGGTCACAGTAGGCGGTGGCGTAATAAAAAAAAAGGAAAACTGATGATTCAACCAATTTTTGACGGACTTTTGTCGGGAAGTCGATAGCAACTCTGTGTAGTTTGTATATTGATTTAAAGATAGTGCTGCAACACTTTAGTGCGCTTCCCACAGACAGATCATCACTAATTATTATTCCTGAATTTTTATTTTTTCTACAATGTCAAACCGCACGCCATTTAAAATAAAATCTGGTACACCGTTAACATATGCGAGGAATTATTGAATTTCCCATAATCAAAATTTTAGTTTTTTTCTGATGCACAGTCATACTATGTGCTTGTGCCTATTTACTTAATCCCACCAAATCTTTATTCAAAACAACAACAGTCTCAGTAATATTATCTGCTCTACTTGATCTGTATAATTGTTGATCGTCGGCATATACTTCACGCCGCGTCTCCGGTGCAAAATTTGGCGGACAACACCGATCCCCGAGGGGTACCCATAGCTGTGTCTCTCCAATTTAAGAGAACACCATTAGATCCCTTCACACACTGTTGCCGATCAGCAAGGTATGAGGTATGAGGTATGAGCGCACTACTTCATTTGGCATATTCATTGATTTCAATTGTGCTCCCGCGAAACCTCCTCTCAAAGTATCAAAAGCCAATGAAAAGTCAATCATAATAAAAAATGTGATTTTGCCTTCATCCATAGCTTTGTGGATCTCGTCTAGAACATTAATGAACACATTTTCAGTAAAACCAACTCTGTAGGGCGATTATTTGGGATCTGAGATCTCATTATCCTCTAACCGCATTGATAGTTCAGCATATACCATCTTATCCAACTCTTTTCCCGTAGCATACAACAATGATAAGTATTAGTGCAAAATCGTTAACAGACGTAGGCGCATTTCTCTTCTCTGTAGGCTTAACAATTGCTTGTTGGTAATAGAATAATCAAATATATCAGTTAATATGGGAACAATTACATCAGATAACACATGCAAAACATCTATAGAGATTCCATCATCTCTAAAATATAACGTTCGCACTTCGAAAAGGAATATTTCTCCATTTCTCCAGTGAATCCCTAATTTTGAACGGATCTCTTGTAGTAGTCAATAGTTGCAGTCGTTTAAAAACCTTCATCTAGTTTACAAAATTGTTTATTTAAATTGTCTATCAATATAGGTAGTGATTTTTCGTTATTTTGTTTCACTTGGCCGAAACATCTAATAATTCTCCAAAAATCATTTAATTGTTTATTTTCCTAAATAATTCTCTGAAATATCTAACTTTAGAATTACGTAATTCCTGTTGCACCTTATTTCTAGCTTTTTATACCTATTTTTTGGTTTCCCATACTTAGTTTTAATATATAGTTTATAAAGCTTATCCATATTCTTCATCAGATTTTAATCTCGTCAGTAATCCATGGGGCGGGCTGATGTTTGGGTTTAATTTTTATGTAAGGACAATATATAGTATTATATATAGGGTGATAGAATGATAGAATTTTTTCATTAAGAATCTCAACTTTATTGCTAATGTTATTTTCCAGATATACTGATTCCAAGTTTAAAGTTTTTGCTTCATCAATAAAATTCACTAAAATCCTTTTTATTACGAACAAGGATGTAATTTTTATCTTTTTTTGCTATCTTAAACTTAAGCTAACAAAAAACGAGCTCGTGCCGGGTTAATCCGGGAACAGGTGCCTGACCATAGTTGGATACAAAATTTATGTCGGTAACCACTATGATATCAAGCAACGTAATAGAAAAGTTTGAATGGTGAGTTGGAGCAAGGGGTAAATAAAATAGATTTTGCGATTCTAGCAGGGATTTAAATTGTCGACTATACGGTGGGCAGGTTAACATATACGTGTTAAAATCTCCTAGAGTCACAACATTCTTGTAAATCACTGACAATTTACCTATCTCTTCAAAAACTCGATCTATCTTGGAAATTTTCGGTGGTCGATATACAACCCCCAATACAACACATTGCATATTAAGTTTAACTTCAATAAATACGTATTCTGGGCTTTCGGGATCTTAAGAGTCAGATTTACAAATAACTCTATTCTCCAAACGTGGATGCACCAATAATGCAACACCACCTCTTCCTAACCTACTCTATCATTCCTAACCCAAACAAAATCATGCACCTGTACCGTTGATGAATTTATATCAGGTTTCAAAAAAGTTTCAGAAAAAGCGACTAGATCTATTAAATTTCCCATAAAAATAGTTCGCAACTCATATAAATGCGTCACCACCGACTCGGCATTAACATAGGCAACATTAAAAGCATTATTATTGACCTCTTTCAAATGTGATGAAAGATATTTGTTCGGAGTCGTCATTTTGACGAAGAAGAAGAAGAAGAAAAAAGTTTATTATCATTCAATATACACAGTTTTTCAATTAATTATTACAATAAACTATACAACATCAATAATACAATTATTACTCTTTTGGAAGAAATAATAGAGATACGGAGTCAATATAGGGTCGTTGTGCACATAAACTTTACTAATTTTAAAGGGGAATCATCATTTCACAAAATTAAAAGTTTATTCAAAAATTAAATTCGCTAATCAACATTTTCCTGTAACCCCACGATAACTTGCAGTACAGGATTAATTGTGTCCAGCCTTCTCCATCGAGAAGACGTTTCGTTTCCTGATTACTCAAAAATGCCTGATTGAAAGCCGCAATCCTAAGCTCAGACGACACGGGACAGCTGCAGAGAAAGTGGTAGGGATCTTCTCTTGCATGCCTATTACATAAGGCTGGGTACACACGTTGAAATCCTCAGAGGATTGCCGGAGCCGGAGGGAGCCGCCATACGACTCTGGCGGCCTCAGAGGAAGACTGCTCAGTCCAGACCGTGTCCTCCATGATGACGGACGACGACATCGCGCTAGTTGGGGTTTTGGCTATAATTCGGCAAAAAAAGAAAAGAATGTTCGAAATGGTGTAAAGATTGGTTGCTGAGACGGAATACGGTGGAAACACACGCAGATCTGCTGAGCGAGCTGACAGTGGAACCCGAATTCACTTTTAACTTGCCAAAGGCCACATCGGTATGTATTAATGAACTCTTCCAATACAACGTCCTTCGAGGATCTTTTTTCGGCTATTACTAAATAAGAGGAAAATTACTAAATAAGATAAAATAATATATAATAAATAATAAATTACTAAATAAGAAGAAACCAAGGGATCGGAACGAATAGGAACGAAGAATCTAGTGATACCACAGTAGATAATGAAAATGTCAGCTGCGTCGCAAATTAAAATGACTGTCACAGTGCGGCCTCGAGGCCCGACGTCAGGCCTTCACCCCCATCCACATGTGAGGAAATTGTTCAGTTGAGGAAATCCTCTCCGACCGGCCCGTCCACACGTTCCGAATTTCCGGAGAGGTTGGCCTGAAACACATATTTGGGTGTGACTCTCATTTGTTCAACATGTGAAGCAGAAATCCGCTTCTGCTAAATTCGCTCTCAACAATGTCTGGGGCAATCTTTTTGCTTATCCAGCTATCCCGTTAAAATCCAAAATGCAGGTTTATCAGGCGGCTGTGCAAACAGTTTTAGCCTATGCAGCCCTGTGTTGGGGTTATCAGGATTTTGGAGCGGCCGTGAGTGTGCAGTACATGTTCATTCGCAAGCTATTCCGACTGCCGAACTTCGCACCGAACTACATCCAACGTCTTGAGACAGAATTGGATCCAATTGGAGCTCATACATTGGAATTACACCAAAAAAAACCTAATGAAAGTGTTCGGCTTGACAGACGATAGACTCCCAAAAATTGTTGCTAAGGATTTAGTGGAGAGGAATATATCCTGGGCAAAGCACTGGGACCATTTGACAAATAAGTACGACATCCCAAATAACTTGGCAACAATGAATACCAGGACTTTGAGGCCGGATGCAGAGCAGTTACTCGCACTATATAAAGAGGAAAGGTGGGATCTTGCACGGCAAAGGTGTGACGAGTCCAGCAATTATACCCTATACAGGGTGCTAGACCCGCACATCAAATCAGCTAGTTTGATTAGGGAGAACAGTGTGGTCATTTATGCTAGCAGATGGCTAGCTATGGTGTTCTCACCGCAAGGTACCAATTCTTCACCAATATCGAAACGAAACGGATTTCCAACATGTAGGGCTGCAAACTGGACGTGAGCTGGCGTGTGGAATCATGAACAAAGCATATTTTGGGGGGGCGAGGGGATTTCTCAGAAAATAGGTCTAAGGGCAATCATGTTGTTCAGTGTGCGGTGTAAACACAGCGCGCGACCGACGGAAGGTTAAGCTGCGGGGCGAGCTATTAGAGAACTCTAATAGAGAGTTATAGCAGGACACTTACGGGCCCCGAGGAACCTCCTCACAGATCTCGGGAGGTCGGTTTTTCCCCCGTGACCTGGACGAAACGGGGGATGTGAAATGTGTCGCATTGGTCGTGCCCCAATGGCCCCCGCAAACAGGTGCCCGCCACGTACATAACCTTCCGTATCTATAACCAAATAGTTCTCCTAAACAAACAAGAACGAATACGCAGCCAACTGCGCTTCAGTTTTCAACAATAAATTCTATTCCATTCAATTTTCGTTATGATGTGTTGAATTAAATGTCAAAAAAATATACGAAAGGGCAGTAATGAACAGTGATACATAACGCTGTTGCCCCTGAAAGTTTACAACCATTCTCTGGGATAAATACTTTTTTCGGAATCTATACAGGGCGTCACTTAATGAACGAACCACCCTTTCTATTTCCGCGGTTTGTGGAGCTATCAAAAACTTGTTGAGGTAAACCCTCCTTATTTGTTGGCAAGGAGTTCAAATATCACACTTTTGCGAGCAGCTCATGCGCGTAAATGCCCGGAACGCGCACTAACTTTCTTAGTTTAAATAGGAACCCCAATTGTTTATTTCAGATTCGGATTCTACCCAAAATTTCATGAAAATTTGATCCCTCAACCAATTTTTTTATTGCGCGCAACCAGTTAAGCGAGTACGCAAAGTTGTGGCACCAAAAGTGTCAAATAGTGGATGATGGTGAACACTTGAGTGTGGCACATGAATTTTATTTGTTTTTTTAACGCTGACTCACGTGACGCTATCCGTTTCTTAATTTGAATCAATTTCTACGGAATAATGACAGAATTTGTTTATTTTGCTTGAAAAATCATAATTTATGCCGAGATTCTTCTTTCCTATTCGTTCCGATCGCTTTGTTTCTTCTTATTTAGTAATTTATTATTTATTATATATTATTTTATCTTATTTAGTAATTTTCCTCTTATTTAGTAATAGCCAAAAAAAGATCCTCGAAGGACATTGTATTGGAGGAGTTCATTGGTATATACCGATCACTACCGTATATTGATATATACCTTTGGCAAGTTAAAAGTTTATTTTAAAAGGTTTTCAGGTCAGTGCTGCAGCGCGCTACCCGACCATCCTACTTTTCACAACTTCTGAGGTCTGACTGGCAACATCACATGAGGGCAAAAACTCATCTCTGGACCATCCTTCGGACATGGTTGAGGCTGTACGGTTTTTACTATCCATGTCGCTTTTCCACAAGATTCAATTCACTTGACGAATGCCAGCAGAACCATTCGTTTTGCCCATAATTTTTTTATATCTCGCTACTTTCTGTTGTTCAATTCGTGGATTTCTAGGTGAGTTTCCAAGTGCACCTAAAAAGCATTATACAGTTCCAGTACTCAGGCCAACTACCAATCTCCTAACTTCTAATTCTGAAATCTGTGATAGCCGACACCATCTATCGGCTATCAACGGAATGAATTGCGAGAGGAGCGAAGCGGGTTGTGACGGGGGGGGGGGGGGAGAGATAACGAACCGGGAAAACTACCGTGAGGCCTTCCGAAACCACGCTCTGCTACCTTGAAAGGAATTTTTATATCAATTTTACCTTTACTTGATTACGATTTCCTGATATTACTCTCTTTTTTTACCTCATTAACCTTAATTAAATTTTACCGTACCCCGCTGAATTCCATAGACCATGGAGATGTACCTTTATGCAGGGAAGACCTTTGGCACCTGTCACAGGCTGGGGATCAATTGTACAACGACTTCATCTCATTAAAACGGCCACAACTTCCTCGATTGCCCGAGAAAACTCACATTTGATTGCCCTTGGAAAGAACGTTGAATTCCCTTCCCTCCATTGTAACATACAGTGTTTTAAGATAGTTCAACTGGTGAAAAATCGATCTGAAAAGGAATTTTGTCAAATCTTATGATAGAGTAACCCTGACAAAATTAGAAATCACACCTCAAATTTAGTCTGTATTCTTAAAAATCCAGAATCTCAGCTTTCTAACTGTCTAACCTGAAAGTCTTTTACGCTGGAAGATAGTGGAGAGATTGACGTTTCAATACGGGAAACGTGGGTTTTTACGATGAAAACCTGGTTTTTTTTTTCAGAAACAAATTACCCTCCCAATTGTCATCGGATTTCATATATGATTCCTCCGTGAGTCGAATGGAGGCTCTCTCGGGCCTCCTTGCTGGATTTTCAGACCGTTATCTCTGACTAGAAGACTGAATCAGCAGCTGAAAATTTCACTTATGGGATACGATTCCCTCAGAGCTTTACTAACCGTACTTATCACACCTATGTAATACCCTTTTCCATATCAGTGCTAACTAGCTCGCAGTCTCATGTTTCTGTCTTGACATTTTATGTGATGGACATAAGACTTCTAGAGTACATGCGTCCAACACAGTGAGACGTAACCTTCTGAGTGTATTTCGTTATTTGACTTCTTTCTCTCTTACATTCCAGCATACAACTCTACAGGGGATATCCAAAATGATGTCTCTGTCGGTTTTTGGGCCCACGGGCTTTGGTGGTTCTGGTGGTACTTCATAAGCCGACAAGTGGTATTTCACCTAATGCAAAGGTATAATTACCAAATTGTATGTTCAATTTCACTTTAGTGTTCTGTGTTATAATTGCATGTTGCAGAAACTATTTTATTGCTATACTGAACTTTCAGATTAAAGGTACCATTACAAATTCAAAATGCAAAAGCTAGACTATTGATAAAATAACGACTATCGATCATAGGATTGTTTTCAGGGCTAGCACGAGGAATCCACTCTCCACTACAATCTGAAAATTGAATTTTAAAAAATCCTTCCGTCCGCTGTTTAAAGCTCTCCTCCAAACTACTGACCTAAAGTTAATGAAACTTGGGTCGAAAATCACATTTGGGGTCTAGTTGGGACTGAATTCTCGGTATCGATCTCGACAGGTAGCATTTGAACTAGAGCTGTTTTCTGTCCTCATCAACCAAGAAAGATGAAATTTTAATGGTAGATTCTGTGGGGCGTCGGAAATCTGATAAAAGAGCTCCTCATCAAGGCGTCTACAGTCTAAAAGGCAAGATATGCAGTCGTGTTTCGCCGGCTAGAGCCGGGGAAAGGTTGCTGAAAATAGTTCATGAATCGGACTGGGGTTGGTCCAACGAGAGCCACTTGTTACGGGAATTTTGAAGAGAAATTAGCTTGTGGAGGAGACATTTTTGATAGGGTAATGAAGTTGTGGATCCCCAATAAAAACGATAAAACCATTGGTGACGTATGCGCCTGTTCGGTCAATATGATTGGGTATGTGGTTCTCTGCTTTTATGTAACTAAGGGGGGTGGAATGGACTAGTTGGACATCCCAAGCGTAGAGGCGATACTGCTGCAACACCCAGAGGATACCCCTAAAGCAAAAACTTTGCAGGCATATGCTCGCGCTTAGTGTTGCAAGAAATGGGAATCCTTATATATAACAGACCAGTTGTCTCCTTGGAGAGGCTACCAAATACAGGAATAATAAACCCTTATATATTAATTCACAGCGTTTTTTAAACCCCCTTTATACAAGTTCAAACCCTGTTAGCGCCGCAGTATGTAGCCTTATTTGTTTACGTTTTGTTGAACCACTTTCTTCTATACCGCTGATGATCCTACGGAATGATACCTCCTTGATATCTCTAGCCAAATAGAATCGGTGATATTCCGGAATCCTGTAGTCTCCCATCACGCCTCCAACAAGCCACGCCGCCTCCACGCGGCCTCATATCCGTGCCTCCTCTCGCCTTCTCACCAGAGAATCCAAATTTATTGGTTTGCGTCATCAGAATCCCTCCAGTATAATTCCTCTCGGGCCTTCAGCATCCCGAAGGTGTCACCTTCATCTAATCTGTTCTACAGAGATCTCCATTTCGATCTTGAGAGACCTACCAACACTCGACCACATGGTCTTGCTTAACACCCGTACTGAGGTGAGCAGTCCTTGGATCATTTGGCACCAATAAATCTATATCTTGACGTCAAAGGCCCTTCAAAGCACCTCGTTGATCAAGGAAAGTCTGGATCGACCGCCGAAACTCCTCAGTGGGGTCAGAAGAAAGTGCTTCATAATACTCCAGGTCCCCCAGCTGCCAATGAGCCTCTCCAGAGTAATCTGACGCTTTCATCAGCACCATGTGTGCATATGTGGGTACTAACGGAGTTTAGAATAGCCCACCTCAAAAGACATAGATTATCTTTGGAGGACCTAATTGATGCACTAAACAGGCCTGAGTCTTTGCCGGGTTTGGTGCATTACATGAGAAGGGCCGGGAAATATAGAAAATTTCAAGTAAATGAGTTCAATTATTTCGATGACTAGAAAAAAAAGTAATAGGGTAGTAACAATGACAATAATAATGTTGAATCGTAGATGTGTGCATGTAGGTGTATATATATAGATAAATGTCGGAATTTGATAATAACAACTTGAGAGATATATTTAAGATTAGTGGTTAATAGTAATTGTGAATATTTCTAATAATGATAAGAGCAAATTGTATTAAAAAAAAAAGAGAATGTAAATTTACGATAATTGTATATTGATTATACGTATATTATGTATTGCCGGTGAACCTCCTGCGACAAGTTTCCAAGGTTTCAAATGTGCCTGATGTCCATGTTAATAAACGCTTCAACTCTCTCTCTCTCACTCTCTGTGTGCATATGTGTGTATGTAAGAAGGTCTCTTCTTACGTCTATCATAACAAATCGACGTCCGTTAGACGCAGTTTATTACTGAAATAACTAAGAAATGGTAAATTTACCAAATGGAAATAATGTCTGAAATCTTCAAAGTTCATTGAAATAACAACTAACCTGAATCTATAACAAAAGTCACTTCCGAAGACTAAAAAATTTAAAAGAAACTAAAAAAAAAACAACGAAAAAACGCTAATTGTATCCTAAAAACCACTGAATCGTCCTAAGAGTTTATAAAAATAATCTTGTCTTGTATTGCTGAATTCGAAGATGAGATGAAGGCTCACTGAATCTTACGTCCCCCCTCTTTGAGTTGAGACTCCAAGGTCTCACAATTTCATTGAGCTTGATTGGGCACCATTTTGCTTGTATGATACAGACGATGATCATTTCCTGGAAATCCTACATCCACAATGAAAACGGAATCTGATAGTTTTTCAACGATTGGAAATGGGCCGATTCGAATCTCATCTAGTTTATCTCTGTTCAATTTATTTCCATTTTCGATGTATACTGTTTCTCCTACTTTAAAGATATATTGCTGTCGAGTGCTGTCAATCCTCTCCTTGTTGATCTTATGTGCCTGCAAAGAATTTTCGTATGCCTTGATTCGATCGTCTTTAATATTTCTGGTGTCTTGAAGCTCTTTTGGTACTATATCGGTAGTTATTCCGTTCATTGACTAATTTGGGGGGAATTTCTTAGCAGTTTGTATTGTGTTGTTATATTCGTTCACGCACTGATGAGCTATCGTTGTCCAGGCTATTTTCTTGGTATTTTCATTTAATCTGCACCTTATTCTGTTCACCAAGTTTTGATTCAGCCTTTCATTCAAACCATTTGAGAAAGGACCATTGACGGCAGTGAAAATATGGGCAATATTTTCGTCTAGTAAATATTTTTAAAATTCATTCGAGGTTAATCCTCCATATTGATCCGTCAATAAAGTTTTAATGTAGTTGTTGTTATTCTTTTGAGTGTCATCAATAATTGATTATTAGTTTAATGAAATCGCTACTCGTTTGTTGTTTTGATGTTAAAATGAAGGCAAATCTTGTGAAGTGATCGACCAACAGATGAAAATATCGTTTTGAAGATCTCTTGCCTCCGAATCCTCCAGTAGTGTCGAGAGACATAATCTCGAAGGGCTCTTTCGGTGGACCTAAATGTTCTAGTAAACCGATTAGCTTCCCTCGTCTAGTTTTATTTTTAATAAAAATTTCGCAAGAAGCACAATATTTTGAAGGTATTTCATACATGTTCGTGAAGTAATAATGGTGTTTATGTTGCGATCCTATGTGTCCGTAGAATAGATGAATTCGCTCTACTAGCTTCCTTCCATATTCTGCGTTTAATATTATACGTTCTTTGTTGTTTTTCCTTTTGAAAATTATCCGATTTTTGGTTGTATCACATTTACCTATAGAGAAGTTGGACTTGTCTTTATTTCATTCATTTGTAGTAAGTTTACCGTCTTGATAACATCTGGGTCATTATTGGTGTCACTCTCCAACACTGGACTTCTGGAGAAACAATCTGCCTCTGCACTTGAACCCCCCGGATTGTATTTTACCTGAAAATCGTATTGACGCAGGTAATTTGTCCGGTCAACTAATTCCTCGTCAGGTCTTGACTTTATGTTTAAATTTTCCAGAGGTTTATGATCTGAGTAAACGGTGAATTTATTCCTCAGAAGCCAATACTGCCAATACTTTACGGCTTCCTTGATGCTAGGCACTCAATATATATGGCATTTTTCGTCATCTGTGTCGCATTTAATTTCTTTGAGAAATATGCCACTGGTTTTAATTGTCCATTTTTTAAGCTGTTTGAGCACTGCTCCTCTTCCTTCCAAACTCGCATCAGTGCAAATATGTATGGGTAGCGTTCTGTCAAAGACTGCTAGAATGGGAGCTGATGTGAGATAGTTTTTTATTTGCTCGAACGAGACCTGACATTTTTGTGTCCACATGAAATCGACATTTTTTCGCAGCAGGTTGTAAAACGGCTCCAAAGTTTTCGTTGAGTTCGGAATATATTTGTGGTAAAAATTTATCTTACCCAGAACTTGTCTAATGTTTTTTTTTTTATTTCGGGTCACTGGAAAATTTTTAATAGAAATCAAACTATCATTTGCAGGTGTGACTGTATTGTTCCTTATTTTGTGACCTAAATACTGCAATGAAATAACTAATAACCTTTTGGAAATAAGGCTTTATTCAGCTAAAACGTTCAACTGGGTAATTACATCCCGAATGAAAATGAATAGAATGAATGAATGAAACAGATGAAAACCTCGCAACAAACAGTCAACATATGATTAATGGAGTTTTATCATCTCATTTCATTTTGTGGCAAATTTACATTTCGTGAACTTCAAACGAAAACCCTCCTTCTGAATAGCTTGCATGAGAGCTTCGATGAGTTGAATATACTCCTTAAATGTTTTAGAAAAGATAAGAATGTCATCTATGTAATTTGTGCAAAATTTCTCCAAATTATTTCTTCTGATTATCCCTGACAGTATTCTCTGAAAAATAGCAGGTGAATTTCTCAGACCAAATGGTAGCGCTACCCATTGCCAGTGACCCGGTTGTGTGACAAAAGCTGTCTTGTATATGTCCTTTAAGCGTATTGGTATTGACCAGAAGGCTGAGTTTATGTCTAACGCTGTGAACCATTTACTTCTTCGAGTTTTTATTATTACATCTTCTATTAATCGAAAAGGCTGGCTCTCAGGAATTAACAATTTATTTAGCTAAATCTCTAAAATCCACGCATAATCTATTTTTCTCCTTTCGAGATCCATTGTCTGTTTTCTTGTACGCTAGCGTAACAGGCGACGCGAACGGCGAACAAGATTCTTCGATCAATCCCACTCTTAATAATTCTTTTATTTGGTTCTCAATTGCTAGTTGATCAGCGAAAGAGCACCCGTACGGTTTTTTGCTATGTATCGGTTTTCTGTCAGTTCTATCCGTGCTTCATAATCCTTCACTCTACCTTATTTTTCGCGAAAACGGATTGATACTTAACCCATTTACTCATATATTTCTAGTCTTTTTTGGTCATCCAAGTGTTCTGTTTTAACTTCAAAATCTCTTATTGGTATGAACTCATTCCTTCTCAGGGGTCTGTTTCTCATTATCATTTTGATGAGGAGCTTGTATTACCTGAAGGTTCTCATCTTGGCGTAACTGATAGTCTCTAATACAGTCGAGTCCTATTAGAATATCAAAAATCTCATTATTTTCTCGATATTATAAATTTTCAATTGCAACTATACTAATCCTTTTACTTTGTCCTCTTCGCTCATTGTTTTGAAAGTGTAGGCTTTTGATATTCGTACATTTCTACCTAAATTCCTCAAAAATTTGTAGGTAAACATCGTAATGTTTGCTCCAGGATCGTATAATCCCCTCCCTGGTTGATTTTCCACGAGCACTTTCAATTCAATAAGCGAAGGCAAATTTAGTTTTTTTCTTTTAATCTGGAATCCTATTGTTTAGGTCCTCTTCTAGTTCTGTATTATTAGCCACCTTCATATACCCATTAGGTGTTTTTTTATTCCTACGAAATTGTTCCGGATGATAGCGGTTCGGGTACACGCAAATCGAGCACGGGGTTCTCCCTTGTTCCTGATTCTTATTTGAATGTAATTTATTAGTGTTATTGTTCATTGAAGTCTCTGAATATTTGAACATACTTGTAGATATCTTATTAGCGAATGACTCTAGCTGATTGAGCTCGATCATTAGTTTGCTCTGAGTATCCACCTCCCGTGAAGGGGACCCCAGGAGAGGCAGAGCGTCTCCCAGGGCAATCGCTCCTCTCCTTGGGGACTTGGAACGATTTTTTTACTTTGCGTATTGTTTTTATACTCCCTCATTGTGTTATTCGCCTATTTCTTTTTAACCTGCGTTGCAGGGCCTTTACACTAGTAGTAATAAAAGTTTTTCAGCCATGGGTATTTGACATTTTCAATCTCTGTAACCCCACCTCAGCGCTATCCGCAACAAACCCCTATCTACTTATAATACATACATTCAACTTATCACCGATTTTGAACTTTAAAACTGAAATTTAATTTATTCTTCATTTATTGTTATGTTGTTATATGTCAATATGATGACGAAATAAGGGTATGAACTTAACATAATTTCTTCTTGTATTCTTGTAATCAGTCTGAATGCTGATGATGATATATCCCACACGATCTACGAACCGGGAACTATATTCGGAGGAGCTTTCAACAAGACGAAACCTACAACATTCTTGATTCATGGATTTTTCAACGGAAGAGATTCGAACATGGGGAATCTGTTCAGAATAGGTCAGAATATAAATGTGTACTTTGTTTAAGTAAGTTATCAGTAGTTAAGCCACTAATAGTTGCGAAGCATAAAACTAAGGTAAATCGTATTTCATTAATAGAGAGGGGGAGGGGCAGACATTTAAATGTTCCCAATTAAAATTTAATTTTCATTGACGGATTAATAGCAGTATCCTGCTGAACTATATTCGCATTCATGATCAGTACAATAAATTCGTATTACATTTCTTGTGAATGTGCTAGTAAAACTTGATACACTCTGCATTGAAACAAAGAGTAGGTGCCTGTTTTAAAAACACCATTATACAACTCCTTTAACCAGCTTAATCATCATTGTTACCATCATTGTCAGTTTCATAATGTTTATCACAACGTGAAGTAAATACAAAAATCCGACCCCACCATTACCAAGTTGTTTTGGCTGCCTCACTTAATGCAGCCTGTAAGTACCTACATAATTAATTGAAGAATATAGTGATAGTGAGAATTGTAAGTGACCAACAAAATAGAGCGGGAACGAATGTTTAATATACATATAGCCACTCATGGAAACTAGGGATTCAATTCATTTGGTTTCCCTCATGCTCTGAGCCTACCATAATTTCAACCATGTAAGGTGTACGACGGATCAACTTAGAGTAAATGGGCTTAGTCACTCATAATTTCATCACAATGGGCAAATTAATTTATGAATGCCGTAATTATCTAGACAACATAATCTAAATCGGTCGCTAGCCCCCGAGTTTAACATTTTTCAAATAATTTTACTTCTTCGGAATGGCTTTAAAATGCATATTAAATTTAAGGAACCGAGTAATTACATAATAATATATTAATAATATAAAGAAAACAAACTCGAGTTCGATCTAAGAGGACAAGAAGCTTCAACTCAATTTATTCAATTTTTAGGCGTACTAATCTCCATAGTTTCCGAACACATGTTGAACAATAATAATCAGAGTGGATTGGTTTGAGAGTTTAGTAGATAGTTACATTATATTGTATGCTTATTATAGGATATCATTTTGGTTTGTTATTCAATAATAAACCATTGTAATTGCTCTTGGAAAAAAAATTCTAAACCCCCCTGAAAATTTCATGGTTTACGTTTCAAAGGATGTAGAATCCGAATCTGCAATAAAAATTTTTCCGTCCGTCCGTCCGCCGTACGCCGTACGCACGATTTGCTGGAGCAAAAGATCTGACATTTTCAGAAAGAATCCATCTTGGTCCGACGAATTCTTGAGCCTGCTCTCTCACTCAATTTAAAGTGCCCTTTAAGGGCTGGCAAAGTTTTGTAAATCCCTAAAAACCTCAAAACAAGTCGAAGCGGCCTAAGTTAGTACTCTTTTTGAAGAACATACCATGAGGAATCGAATGAGCCCCCCCCCCCCCCCCCACGTCCGTAGGTCAAACCATTCCCGATGTACCATTTGCGTTTTTTGGATTATTATTGTTTGTTTGTAACCTAGTGATGTCCGGCCGATAGCGTCGAGTTGTAGTGAATGTGGATACTGGAGTGATAGTCGATGTGGATAGTTTTAGTTTATAGCCGATACACGGGTTGAAGCATTCTGATATGCATGAAACGCTGATAATATATAGGTAAATATCATTCAATATTATTACTGGGGTTTATTATTCAATATTATTACTGGGGTAAATAAGTATTCTTTCACTGGAGTTTATTATTCAATTGGCTTGCGTTCATGATTTGAAACTCACTACGCTTCGGAGTATGCGAGTTTCACAGGTGATAAAGCGATTATTGAATTTCAGGAAATATGCATACAGCACGTGAATCGGTTCTCAACCAAAACACCTATTTGGGTTGATCAGTTGATCATATTTGTGTGCCTCCTGAAATTCAATAAACGCTCCATCACCTGTGAAACACGCACACTGCAAATTCTTTCTGTGGGGTTTATTATTCAATTTTATTGATTTGAGTTGCATTCATGATTAGAATTTCTACTGAGCTTTGGAGTGTGCGTGTTTTACAGATGATAGAGCGATTATTGAATTTCAGGAGATATGGATAGACCACGTGAATCGGTTCTCAACCAAAACACCTATTTGGATTGATCAGTTGATCGTATTTGTGTGCCTCCTCTACATCAGTTACCTTTGGCTACATCGTTTAAATTTGGATTTGGGGAAGTTTTAACGCAATACGAGTGCTAATGGACTTGATAAATTATAGACGTTTTTATTGTAGTGGGGGGGGGGGGGGGTATTGAGGTTCAATAAAAAAAAACGCTGCGAATTCTTTCACTGGGGTTTATTATTCAATTGGCTTGCGTTCATGATTTGAATTTCTACTAAGCTTTGGAGTGTGCATATTTCACAGGATAGAGCGATTATTGAATTTCAGGAGGCACACAAATATGATCACCTGATTAATCCAAATAGGTATTTTGGTTGAGAACAGATTTACGTGCTCCATTCATATCTCCTGAAATTCAATAATCGCTCTATCCTTTGAAATATGCACACTCTAAAGCTTAGTAGAAATTCAAATCATGAACGCAAGTCAATTGAATAATAAACCCCAGTGAAAGAATTGCAGCGTTTTTTAATCTATGCCCAGCTAGCTCCCGGGTTCGGAGGGTATCAGATTCATAGATCGTTCGGTTACGAAATTAAAAGAAAATAACGCATTTTCACGAGCTCAAAAGTTACTACTAGTCCGATGGAAATCAAATGCATAATATGTATATTCATATTATTATACTTTCTATGAGCTAATCTGGATATCTCTAGAACATAACCTCTGGATATTCCAACAAAATTGGACTTGAACTAAGCACAAACAGATAGACAGACATGGAACGAAAATTGATCAGTAAGCTTTCAATTCATCACTAAGTAAGAAACTTTTGGATTCAGAAAGATGTTTTGGCTCCCGAAGATGTTTTCATTTTCCGAAGATCAAAACTATTCTGCTGAACGGAGATTTCATGAACCTACTTGAAAAATTAAAACCCGTCATACATAGTTTTCTCACACAGTGGTAATCCAATTTCCCAAAAATTTTAAGGGTCGTAGGGGATGAAGGTTCTAACAATCTTAAACCAAGTTCATCACCTTCGTTTATTCCAACCGCACGCAACCGCTTTGGGATTTTTAAAAAGTCATAAAATACTTTCACGATACACTCATTCATATTACGGACGCAATGGAGCAATTTAGCAATGAAGCTGTATGCATCACCTAATTCTCCAGACGCTTTTTTACATTTTGGAGGATGCAAAAAAATTGCCCTTATGGTAAATCGAAGTTAAAACTGTTCCCATCAATGTAATAAATGATCGAGGCGGGATTCATATCATCATCCATTAAAATATTTTTCGTGATATATTCCCATTCTCACAACTTTTAACATGATATTTATCTTTGTGAATTCTTTATTTAATAGCGTACTTCGGAGAGGGCGCCAAACCAGATAAAGTCGAAACGAATGTCATTCTCGTTGAATGGGGCAGCCTCAGCTACGAGACGTACTTGATAACTCGCTGGAGACTCATTTTGGTGTCGAGACAAGTGGCGGCGATGATTACGCGAATGGTCAAGGAGTTTGGGATACCTCTTAGTTCCATTCACCTTATTGGCCACAGCCTTGGAGCCCATGTATCTGGAATTACCGGAAATCTGATTAACAAATACGCAAAAGAAAATCGCAATCGAGAAAAAATCGGACGAATCACAGGTTGTGCCTTTAACACGTATCAATAATAACAAGTTTTAATATTCATCATTATGAGCATTAAAAAAACTATTTAATGGTTATGAAATTTACAAAGTAACATTTCTATAGTGCATAATACAATGTAAGTGATTAATTTCACGAACTTCATACTTTATGAGAGAGAGAGAGAGAGAGAGAGAGAGAGAGAGAGAGAGAGAGAGAGAGAGAGAGAGAGAGAGAGAGAGAGAGAGAGAGAGAGAGAGAGAGAGAGAGAGAGAGAGAGAGAGAGAGAGAGAGAGAGAGAGAGAGAGAGAGAGAGAGAGAGAGAGAGAGAGAGAGAGAGAGAGAGAGAGAGAGAGAGAGAGAGAGAGAGAGAGAGAGAGAGAGAGAGAGAGAGAGAGAGAGAGAGAGAGAGAGAGAGAGAGAGAGAGAGAGAGAGAGAGAGAGAGAGAGAGATTAAAAACGAAGCTAACTTTTAATGTTGCGTCACTTACTGCGCAAACTATTGATTCCAGGTTTGGATCCAGCCAGCCCAGGATTCAGGATTCTTCCTCGGAACATGAAACTAAGTAAGGATTCAGCTAAATTCGTGGATATAATTCATACGAGCTCGTACACATTTGGTGCTGGCGATCGCTTGGGACACGTGGACATATACGTCAACAGCGGCTATCCTACCCAACCAGGCTGCGGTTTAGGAGGATTTCTGGGCCTCAGCTTTGGGCTCTTAGACTTTGGTAAGGAAGGGATATCAATTGTGGATTATTATCTTAAATTATAAACGTTTATGATGACCAAGAAAAAACCAATTTAAACCCCCCTCACAAGTTGTTGGCTCACGTTTCAGAATACGTAGACTCAAAAATTGAATTAAAAAAATCCGTCCGTCCTTAATGTGAAGCGTATCTCCGAAACACTGGACAAACTCACGAAATTTTGAAAAAAAAAAAAAAAAAAAAAAACAATAACTTGATCCGGGTTCTTCCATTAATATCGGCCTGTTGATCAACCAACCCCACGGTTGAATATTTAAGGGTGAAAACATTAAAAAACCTAAATCTCAACAACGTTTAATGTATGAGCATAGATGTTTTTAAATTCAGATAGAAGTTAGTTTCATGAATCGGATGAGACCTCTCCGGTTGCTGTATGATCATCTGTTGGCTCTCAAACCACACATTTGCCTTAATCGCCAGGGTTTTTTTTTTTTTTTTTTAAATACAGGTTGTTGGAAAATCTATTACTGGACTGACAGTATATCAAAAGATGTATTTCCCTCACCCTTTGTGTAGGGGTCTCCATCGTGACATACCGACTAAAGAACACCCTCCTCTCGTCTTTTAGGACTGCTTTTTGGCATTACTTCGGGACAGTCCCCTTTTTAACCTCGTGAGGGTTCCTCCTGGTCTTCACTACTTCTACCCTGGCGCATTCCCAGCTTCTGTTCACTTCCTTCTCTTAGAGCACCATAGTGATATACGTGCTGACTGTACTCCAGTTCTCTGCATATTGTATCATTTCTATTACTGTTTCTGGGCTAAAATCACCTATTACTCCAACCAATTCCTGCCTTAGCTGCTGCCATTTTGGGCATATAAAGAATGTGTGCTCTACATCATCTTCCCCCATCCGGCAGTACACACACCTTGCCTCGGAAGTCTTCCCTATTTTCTTTAGGAACGAGCGATAATAGCCAGGCCCCGTCAGGAACTGGGTTAAATAGTAATTAACGTCTGTTTCCCTGTTTCCTCTCCGTCCATTTTTGCACTTTCCCAATCAGACGTGCTGCACGTTCCCCGGGTTTCAGCTGCCCATCTCTGCTGCCATTTTCAGGGACTCTGCTCTCTCTCCTCTTTTTTTACTTCTCTGGCCGCATTTTCTTGCTTTCTGGCATGAACCCTCTTCCTCTCATCAGCCAAAAGGTCGATTGGTACAAAACTCGCAATAACCTGGGCACAGTCCAATAGGCACTGCAGACGCGCAACGCAACCCTCCTATGGACCGCCTCCATCCTAGAGGCGTAATTTTTAGATCTCAGCGCCTCTGCCCAGGTTTCCGCCCCATACAACATGATAGCCTCCGTTGTCCGCATGAGCAGCCTCTTTGCTGGTGATGGTCCTCCCACATTGGCCATGAGCCTACTGAATTTCCCAGTTACAGCCACTGCCTTATCTGCCACCTTGCAGATGTGGGTCCAGAAGGTCAACTTAGTATCAAACATTATTCCCAGGTACTGCACTGCCGTTGACACCTCAATGCATTGATTCCTCACTACCGTCTCAATCGGCCTCTCCACACGTTTTGTGGTAAGGATGACTATCTCTGTCTTTTGGATGGCCAGGATGAGGGATCTTGATTCCATCCACTCTGTGATTCTCCTCATCGCCTGATTTAGCTTGTTTTGAAGGCACTCCGACGTACTAGCCACGAGCACTATCACGACATCATCCGCATACCCTATCAGGAAAGTGCCCTCCAGCATTTCGAGGCGCAGGATGCCATCATAATTGATATTCCACAGATCTGCTCCAAGAACTGATCCTTGGGCTGCTCCTGATGTAATTCTCTTCTTGCTTCTCCCTTCTTGGGTTTCAAAAGAGACCCACCGATTTGACAAGTAATCCTGTACCACTCTGTAGCCTTGTCTCACTGCCTTTGCAGCTGTTACAACCTCATTTACGGCATCCACAATCGATTTGCCTGCGACAAACCCATACTGTCTGGGTGACAGCCCTCCGACTTCCCCAACAGCCTCCAATATCCTCCGTTTTCTTCTTGTATAGTTGCCGGCTGTGTCCAGCATGCACAGCGGCCGTTAGGCAGATGCTGTATTGGGGTTTCCCTTTCCCTTCCCAATGAGGACAAGTCTTGCCGTCTTCCATGGTTCAGAGAATATGCCTTCCCTCAGACAAGCATTGTACATATCGAGCAGTACCTCTGATTGTTGCTGTCCCACAAACTTCAGTATTTCTACTGAGATCATGTCATGGCCAGGTGCTTTCTTATTCTTCATTGATCCTACTGCTTGTATGAGCTCGTCCTTGGTGAAAGGTGGTATCGCCAGATTGGATGTAATAAAAGTGGCTGGTTATAGCCCTGGCACCATACGGATACGCTATCCATAACGATATCTCCCAACATTCAATTGAGTTGAGAAACAGGTCGAGGAGAGCATTATTTTTGCCTGTTTCATCACGTTCAATTTCAGTTGTTCTATCCGTTGGTTTCGTTTTTTAGGGTACCTATGTGGTATTATTGTAGTCCAGCGCTGATTTTTTACTCTAGATAATGTTAGGATCTTCATTCTGAAAATAAGAAGAAACACCTAGGACATGTGTAACATAGTTTAGTTTCAAACTTAAAGATAGATATGGATACATTCACAAAATGCCATTTAACGGGATTTGTGTCCTTCTGGGTTTAATTTCGCACTTTCTGGTGTCCCGATTATCGATTCTGAAACTCTAACTTCGAATAGGTTTCGTCATGAAAAGATATATCCAATTTTCTCAAGATTGCACCGAGCAATATGTACCCATGACTTATTGCATTTTGTCCCGCTGTTTTCAATAATGAGCCTCTGTTATTAAGCAAGAAACAAATTTGCAACCCCTCCCTCATACGTTGTTTGTCAAGGTAAGTGGATTTAAAAAAAAATCCATCCATCTACCTTTTGAAGCAATTTTAAAACTACTGAACCAACGTTTATGGAATATGGCTCAAAATCCAACATCGGGATGAGGCAGTAATCTCAGCATGTTGATAAATCAACCCTAAGAGATTATAATTAAGTATTATTCTTATTGAAAAACGCTGCAAATTCTTTCACCGGGGTTTATTATTCAATTGGCTTGCGTTCATGATTTGAATTTCTACTAAGCTTTAGAGTGTGCGTGTTTCACAGGATAGAGCGATTATTGAATTTCAGGAGGCACACATATATGATCAACTGATCAATCCAAATAGGTATTTTGGCTGAGAACAGACTTACGTGCTCTATCCATCTCACCTGGAATTCAATAATCGCTCTATCACCTGTGAAACACGCGTACTCCAAAGCTTAGTAGAAATTCAAATAATGAATCATTGAATAATAAACCCCAGCGAAAGAATTCGCAGCGTTTTTTTATTGAACATCAATACCCCCTTCCCCACAATAAAAACTTTATCAAGTAAGTAAGTGAGTAAGTAAAATAATTTATCAAGTCCCTTAGCACTCGTATTGCGTTAAAACTTCCCCAAATCCAAATTTAAACGATGTAGCCAAAGAAAGACTGATGTAGAGGAGGCACACAAATATGATCAACTGATCAATCCAAATAGTTTTTTTGGTTGAGAACCGATTTACGAGGTCTATCCATATCTCCTGAAATGCAATAATCGCTCTATCACCTGTGAAACACGCACACTCCGAAGCTTAGTACAGATTCAAATCATGAACGCAAGCCAATTGAATAATAAACCCCAGTGAAAGAATACTTATTTACCCCAGTAATAATATTGAATAATATTCACCTATACAGGGAGTCCCACGAGTTGTCCCCCCCCCCCCCTCCTAAAATCGTCCAATAATAATAATAATAATAACCTAAATTTGGTTATTTCTCGTGAAAAATCATCTTTTTTTGCGCGTGTGTTTGCACATGAAATTTCATAGACAATTATCCCGTTTGGACGATTTTAGGAGGGGGGGGGGGGAAACAACTCGTGGGACACCCTGTATATTATCAGCGTTCATGCATATCAGAATGCTTCAACCCGTGTATCGGCTATAAACTACAAGTACCCACATCGGCTATCACTCCAGTATCCACATTCGACGCTATCGGCATCACTAGGTTACAATCAAACAATAATAAACCAAAAAACGCCAATGTTGGCACCATAAATCGGGCCATACTGTGTGGAGACATACTACAGTCAGATTGTTATTCCTCGAACTGTTGAGTAACCAAGGAGACTAGAGAGGCGGAATCATTCTGCTGGAAAAAACTGATAGACACTTTGTGTGTTCTTAATATTATTAACTAGAATATAATGTTCCGATACTTCATTGCTTTATATTCTTTATCATACACATTACATGGTGACAGGGGTGTTTCGCGTGTTTTCGCGAGTGTTTAGCTTATAAATAACCGATCTACGATGGGTCCAAAGAAACAACGGGACTACGAAGATTCGCCTTCGATGCCATTAAGTAGACCTCATGAATCTACATCATTCGTTTTTACGCCACCATCTCCGTTTGATTTCAAGAAACCGGAGCTCTGGGAAAGATGGTTCAAACGCTTTGGGCGGTACAGACTTTCATCAGGCCTAGACAAACAGCCCCAGGAAAAGCAGGTAACCACACTTATTTACTGTATGGGAAAAAAAGCAGAAGATATAATTACTGTCTCAAATCTATCAAATGAAGAGCAACTTCTTTATAACAAGGTGAAGGAAACATTCGATTTGGTATTAATTGGAAAACGCAATTTTAAATATGAAAGAGCTAAATTCAACTCAAGATGTCAATACGAACAAGAGCTATTTGACACCTTCTATGTAGACGTATGCGCAATGGCAGAACATTGCAATTTCGGACATATTCGAGATGAGTTGGTACGAGACCGAATTGTTGTAGGCATAAATGATAAAAAGCTGTGGAGGCAACTTCAAGAGGACCCCGAATTAACTCTAGCAAAGGCTGTGCAAAAATGCAAACAACGAGAAAAAATAAGTAAACAGACTATGGAACTTCAAGGAATGAGTCAAAGACCACCAATTACGGCAGGGTTAGACCGTGTAAAATCAACGTATAAACCAAATTCAACCAATAAAACTTACCAAAGCTCAAACTTATATAAACCAACTAATTGTTGGAATTGCGGGAAGTTGCGTCATCCAAGCCATCTATGTCCGGCAAAAGATACCACCTGTTCAAACTGTAGTCGAGTAGGACACTACGGAAGGTTCTGCCGGAGTAACCAGGAACAAAGTGGTAATCAATCAAAAAACAAAATCAGAGAATTACGACAAACAGAAAGTGAGGTTGAAGAGGATGGAGCACACGTTGCTTATCTGGGCGCTGTCCATGTCCCAAAACCTAAGTCTCAGCCATGGATACTCCCAATTCAAATTAATGATCAGTTAATTAATTTCAAATTAGATTCTGGAGCAGAAGTTACAGCTGTCCCTCATGACGTACTTCCTGTAATGCCCTCCTTCATCAAATCAGACAGAATTTAAAAAAATGCAGACCAACGGAAAATGAGTGCCGACTTATATTATGGAGGACTGAGTTTCCAAGAAAAAATTTATGTAGTACCAGAACTGAAAGAACCACTCCTAGCAATCCCAGCAATTGAAGCCCTCAAGATAATAAAAATTCGAAAAGAATCTGATGCAATCATCAAAGCAATTACAACAGAAGACGTTGAACGTCTGTATCCAGAGCTGTTCAGCGGAATCGGAAATATCCCTGGTGAGTACGAAATTGACCTAATAGATAATGCTGTTCCATATTCTGTATACGCACCAAGAAATATCTCAATTCCTCTTCTTCCGAAAGTAGAAGCTGAAATTAATAGAATGTTGAAACTTAAAATCATTGAAAAAATTGAAGAGCCTACTCAATGGTGTGCCCCAATTGTTCCAGTGAGAAAGCCGAACGGGAATCTACGGCTTTGTGTAGACTTTTCGGAATTGAATAGGAGGATTAAACGCCCCAAATTAATAATACCAGATGTCGAAAAAACTTTAGGTCTCATTGGTCAATTAAAAATTTTTTCAAAACAGACGCACTTTCAGGATTTTGGCAAATTTCATTATCACCCAAAACAGCAAAGTTAACTTGCTTCATAACACCATTCGGAAGGTTTTTTTTCAAACGTCTCCCATGCGGAATTTCCTCGGCTCCAGAATTCTTCCAAAACGCTATGACCAATATCCTAATGGGGATCGAGGGAGTATTATGTCATATGGACGATATTCTAGTCCATGGCAAGACCATTGAGGATCATGATAAAAGACTAAAAGAAGTCCTAAATCGTTTGAGGAAAGCCAATTTGGTCCTAAATAAAGAAAAATGCACATTTTCAGTATCATCAGTAAAATTTTTAGGCAACATAATTGACGCTAAAGGAGTAAAAGTTGATCCAGACCGGATTAAAGCCATTGAGAGTTTACCACCTCCAAAAGATGTTTCAGGAGTCCGGAGACTAAATGGAATGATCAACCAACTCAGCAAAGTCATTCCTCACCTCGCAGGGAAAACTGAAATTTTTAGAAATTTAACTAGGAAAGATGTACCATTTGAATGGACTCAAAATCATCAGGATCATTTGAAGGATATCATTGATATTATCAAGAAAGACATTACATTGACACGTTATGACATTTCAGCAGAATCAACTGTCATTGCTGACGCATCAGCGTATGGATTAGGGGCTATGCTACTTCAAAAAGTTAAAGGGCAACAGAAACTAATAATGTTCGCCTCAAGGACTTTGCAAGACACAGAAAAGCGTTATGCCCAGATTGAAAAGGAAGCACTCGCTCTCGCTTGGTCCACAGAAAAATTTGCGAAATTCCTTTTGGGTAAGACATTCAAAATTCTTACCGATCACAAACCCCTAGTACCGATTTTAAATTGTAAAGACCTTGATAAAATACCTGCAAGAATCCAACGTTTTAAAATGAGGTTGATGAAATTCGACTACGTTGTCGAACATATACCAGGGAAAGAAATGTTCACTGCGGACACCTTAAGTCGAGCACCGATAGAGGATACATCAAATGATCATTTCGTTGACGAAGTTGAGGCTCATGTTAAAATGATTTCAATGGGCTTCCCAGCCACGCCGTCAAAACTTGAAGAAATCAGGGAAGCTCAGTTGCACAGTAGCGAATGCCAACTAATTCGTCAATTAGTTGAAGGTGGATGACCCACTCATAAACAGGAGGTCCCGGAACAAATTAAAAGATGGTTCACGTTCCGAGGATATCTAACAATCATAGACGAGTTATTATGTTATAAGAATAGAATTATTATACCTATGGAAATGCCAACCGAAATTATCAACAAGCTGCATGACGGCCATTATGGTATCAATCGTACCCTTCAACGAGCTCGGGAGTCCGCATTTTGGCCAGGGATAACAGAGGAACTCAATACACTTATAGAAAAGTGTAGAACATGTGCCAAACATCAAAATGAAAAGAAATACGTCATGCTTCCAACCAAAACACCAGACTACCCCTGGCAGAAAATAGGCGTAGACTACTTCGAGTTTAAAAAAGGTCACTACTTAGCAGTAGTTGACTACTACTCTCGATACATCGAAATCATCAATATGAACTCAATGACTGTCATAGAGTTGATTAAAAAAATGAAGGCCTGTTACGCACGATTTGGAATTCCTGAGGTTGTGGTTTCCGATTCAGGATCACAATTTATGAGCAAAGAATGGCAAGCATTTGCAACAGATTACGGGTTCCAGGTGATCACAAGCAGTCCGTTATATCACCAAGCGAACGGTGAAGCAGAAAGAGCAGTCCAGACTCTAAAGAGAATGCTGTAGAAAAATGACGACCCCACTCAGGCCCTTCTGGACTTCCGCGCCACGCCGAATCAATCAGGGTACAGTCCAGCTGAACTTTTAATGGGAAGGAAACTCCGAACGCGAGTTCCTATCCTTCCATCAGAACTTCTACCCAGAATTATTGATCACGCTGAATTCCGGAAATGGGATGAACGCTATCGTCTAGAGCAATCTGAGTACTACAACCACAGACATCGAACGCAGGCTGAAACATGCTTACCTAAGGGTTCAGTCGTGTATACATTCCTGACAGGAAAGAGGAGGGAATAGTAGAGCGGAAAGTGGCTCCCAGGTCTTATTCCATTGTTACGGGAGAGGGGACCTTCAGAAGAAATCAAACCATGTTGCGCCCCTTATCAACCCCGAGAGAAAACTGCAGAAACCATCGAATCCAAGATGATGATGAATCTCGAACTCAATAGAACTCAAGATGCATCTAGATCCTCCACCTTTGAGAGTGTGCAGCTTTATCGCTGGAGGGGGGAGATGTGTGGAGACATACTACAGTCAGATTGTTATTCCTCGAACTGTTGAGTAACCAAGGAGAATAGAGAGGCGGAATCATTCTACTGGAAAAAACTGATAGATACTTTGTGTTTTCTTAATATTATTAACTAGAATATAATGTTCCGATACTTCATTGCTTTATATTCTTTATCATAAACATTACACAAACATCGGGAATGGTTTGACCTACGGACCTGGGGGGGGGGGGGGGGGAAGGGCTCATTCGAGTCCTCATGGTATGAATTCAAATAGGTTAATATTTAGGCCGATTCGACTTGTTTTGAGGTTTTTAGGGATTTTACAAAACTTTTACAGCCTTTAAAGGGCACTTTAAATTGAGTGAGAGAGCTGGCTCAAGAATTGGGGCGTCGTCGGACCAAGATGGATTTTTCCTAAAAATTTCAGATTTTTTGCTCCAGCCGTTTCGGAGATATCGTGCGTACGGCGTACGGCGTACGGTGGACGGACGGAAAATTGTTTATTGCAGATTCGGGTTCTACACCCTTTGAAACGTAAACCATGAAATTTTCAGGGGGGTTAGAATTTTTTTTTCCTGAGCGATTACAATGGTTTATTATTGAATAATAAACCAAAAATTGAAATCTCAAAAAATTCCGATGTTAGGGGGTAGGCCATTTGAGTTGCTCTACGATCATCCCTATCCTCTGTAATTTGAACAATGAACGAGACGTTGTAGACCCGGCATGGGAGAATGATCTTTCTCTCTCAGAGTAATAATTATTGTTTATTATATTCTGTGCCCGTAACTAACCAATTTCATCAAGCATCCTATTAGTTTAAGTGATGACTGGTTCGAATCGAAACTGAGGCACTTTAGGTTCGATTCTGATGGACTTTCGCAGGCCTCAACTCTCCCTTACTATACTCTCCCAATGTTTGAAGAAATCCAGATTGACTTCACTCGATTACTCATTACAAAAATAAAACCGTTGTCAAACTCGCTATTATGAGTTACCAAGATACAACCTTATTCTTGGAATTGGTGGCGGTAGACAGCATGTAGTGGGTGGTCTTTAGTGGAACGTCTCGTGAAAAATCGATTTGGTAGATGGGCAACCTGCGGAGCAGTAAGTTAAACGGTAGGTCTGAGCAAGCCAACCCAAGCATCATGGTTGTTTTTATTTTATCTTGTTAAGTCTCAATCGAGTTTCAACTTATGTTTCATAGTGTCCCTAGATCCTCCTAGTGTCCTGCTGTCTGGATGTACACTCCAGTTTTGGTAGTTCGGTTATCCCCGT
Source organism: Creontiades dilutus (assembly GCA_031894815.1). Classification (NCBI taxonomy): domain Eukaryota; kingdom Metazoa; phylum Arthropoda; class Insecta; order Hemiptera; family Miridae; genus Creontiades; species Creontiades dilutus. The sequence goes on from JAVIWC010004232.1 coordinate 315,478, forward strand.
AGGAGGGTGGGTTATGAAATAAAGAAATAATGAACCTTTGTGTAATGATTTGCTTAATTTTTTTCTGCTTCAAATATATGAAGGCAGAGAAAGCCACGATCAGAACATGACCACATTTTCAGTTTACTAGTTTTCTGAACTGATTTGCTGTACGGGCTGATACAACTGTGTGTTGAAGTCTTGCGACAAACCCAATGCTTACAGCAATTCTCATAACTTGTGAACATTTTCAGGGGATTAGGTAGTCGTAAAAAAGTTCATCTAGTAACAATTTCTTTACTCCCAGTCCGCTTTGGATGGTTGGAAGGAGATTATGTAATCATTCCTTATAAATTTCGTCGCGTTATAATCATTTGTAACTGCGGTGTATTCTTCAGTAGGTATTCAGTTCTTAATCAAGCATTACTTCTACGTACAGTGTCGCAACATTACTAAAAGCATTGTCATTCTATTTTCCTAAATAGAAATTCTATTTTCATTTCTTTTTCTACAGTCATTCTATTTTCCTAAAATTTTTTGGCTATTTGGGAGTTAGGTTGAAGAAGGACCAACTTCCTCGAGGTTTTCCGAGGGTAAAAATGGATGGTTTTCAATAATGTTATAAACAAACAAGCAAACCAAAATTCATCGTGTTTCTACTGAGGTACTGGGGAAACGATATTTTATTATACATCTTGCCTGGGTTACATGCTTGTTATGCAACCTAATGTTTTTATTTGTAATCTGCTGGGCTTTTATTTGTACTGTTATTCCACATCTTCATTTTCTAATTCCTCAAACAAATAGCAGCTTATTACAAGGCATAAATGGACAATAATGCCGCGGTAAATGTTCCCAAAACCATCAACTCCTTCAACGTGTAACGCTGGTCTGCCCTGCTAATTCTAAAGCGACTAATAATTCTATACTGTCAAGTTGAAACATATATGAGATCATCGAACTGCCCTTTTCCGACTACCCTCCAAGTTTGATCGAGATCGGACCATCAGAACCTGTGAACATGATGGTTGATGGGTTTTGCGTGTGACCACGTGCAGGATGATTTAGTCGTTTGTGAGAAATTAAACTTACACGGAACCATCTACAGGTTAAACCACAGATCTCCTGAAAACTTCACAAACATCTGTGGAAATGAGTTTTCAACTAGAAGCGGCGGTATTACGGACTGACAGAAAGAAAGTGATCCAGAAGAGTCTGAATCGTAAAGAGCTACTAGGAACTTGGATTTTAAGAAACAAATTGTTTGCTTCAGAAAGTGAAAACAAAGCTTCTGCTGTTTATATGTGGGTATACACTACATTTTCCAATGACTTTCGAGAAATCAGCTTAGATTACTTGTGCATTTCCAATGTTGCAACCAAATGGGTGTCAATTCTCCGTGGACCACGTGGAAGCACGAATGACCGTGGACCACGTTCGGTCTCCACACACTCCACTCACGTATTTGGCCTAACCGTCACTAAACCGCACCAGACCAGTGTGAAAACGACTTGCTATGTTACAAGAGGTACCTTCTAGTGTAACGTACAAATTTCAAGTCTCGCGAAGTCTTACTGCATGGGTGACATAAGGAAGTACGAGTACATGGGACGACGCATTGAATTACCCGTCAAGATGAATGATTGAAGAAACGGGACGGAATAGCTCTCCGGATTTGGGATAACGGAATGCCTTTTACTGATTTCCTCATTAGTGTGGAGGGCAATTTTGTCACCAATATCGTTACACAAGAATAATTCAAGAAAGAGGAGAGCAGTTGTACCCTTACGGGCATCCTTTTTAGAACCAGCAAGGTAAGTGATGATGTTCCTTTGAGCCCTACTTGTCAAATTTCTCAGTGGGAAGGTTGTCCAAATCGTCTCCCCATCCCTTCCCGAGACGCAGTATCATTTAGAGATGAGCATCGATGAGGAAATATCGATGTTGACCATGTGTGTTTTGGTGTAAAACATCGATGTTTTAGAAAAAAATTCATTCTAAATAGGTAATTGTAGAATTATACTAAATACAATGAAACACTCAACTGTTTTCATGTTTTGCAAAAATACATTGCATCACAAATAATTTTATACTAAACAAATTGTATCAATTCCAAGTTTTTTCAAGTGTTGAAAATAAAATTAGCAATTTCGCGTTTATAACACATCAATTCACGAAAACATCGATGTAAAATAAACATCGTCTCCTTACCATCGATGTCAATAACATCGAACATCGACATGTAAACATCGTTGTTTTGAAAACATCGACCATCGATGCTCATCCTCAGTCTCTATCATCACGTTAGTTTGAGCTCTGTATCATTGCTTGTCACAATTTTTTCATCCACTTCACTATCCTTTTCCCCAATATCTTTCTAGTAACTCTTCTTCTCCCTCTTGCCTCTCCAACTCTGCTCTAATAACGTATGAAGGCTCCATGAAAACGACTCTAAGTTCTATTCCGACCTCCAAGTTCCCACAAAATAAATCCCGAAAATAAATTTGAAAATTGGTAAACAATAGACAATGGGCCCCGATTTTTTTTTTTTTTTTTTTTTTTGGTGTCACTGAGGGTGACAGAGCGACAAGTGGCGGGGGGGGGGGGGGGATTTTGCGAGCTTGGGGCCCGCCTAGACTCTACATGGTCCACGGATGGTTAAACCAAAATTGACCTGTCCTCATTTTCTTCTCCTGGTTTTAATTTTTTATGTAATGATCATTTCATCAAGTTCAGTTATATTAACGGTTTTATATACGGTGATAAGGATGATCAACGTCAATTTACGATCAATAATTCTTGGAGTTGAATTATCCTTGTAGGTAGTAATACAAACCTCTTCAAAAAGACGGTAATTGGTCTGTGAAGATCATTAGCACCCAAGTTATATATCTTAGTTACTGTTGGCCAGTTTTATTACCTTAATAATGTAGGTCCTACATGAAAATGATAGTCATTAAACAAAACAAGAACAACGGAACTTCCCTGAGAACAACACGTTTTCTTTCAATGATTACCCGAGCTTTAATGCCATCATTGAACATGTGCTTAGAGGTTACTCTTCCCTCCTAAGGACGTAAACCTGATATGAGAATCATGCTTGCTCATTAAAATGCTGAAGAACAGGGATTTGTGTCAACGATCTTTTTCGTTTTCGGAGCTCACAAGGTGATCTTTTCTATGTGTACATCAATTCTCATTCTCAAATACGTTGACCTTCTTTTTTTCTGACAAAGAGACCTTGGAGAGAGAGTTCACTCGATTCGTAGAAGTGATAAACTCTTCAATGATTGAAATCGATTCCCAGAACTCAGTCGTAACTGGACTTCATATGAAATCGTTTTTATCCTAGTATCATAACTGGTTGCATTACTGATATACGAGTTTGTTTCAGGTGTTGTGTGCTCCCACTCAAGAGCATACTTCTATTATACCGAAGCGATCGTTTCGCCAGAATCGTTCATGGCTCTAAAATGCTCTTCATTTTTTCGCTTCCAACTGGGCCTCTGCGAAGACGAGCCCATCATCTTTTTGGGAGAACAGACGAATACCAGGTATTGAGTATTTTAGAATTTATAGGTAAATACGTGAAATAGTTACTGCCGGAGAGTAGAGTTTGCCAATCCTTACTGTACTCCGGAAGGTTGTATAAATCCAACTCTAAGTTTTCGAGATAATATATTATACCTATTTCAATAATACTTAATATACGAAGAACTAAAACATTTTATATTTGTATACCCTTTGCATTAAAACATAGTAACATACTTTATTTGTTCTTGTTTACCTACTTCGTGTAATTTTTTTTTTTTTTTTTTTTTTTTTTAGTGAAACAGGAAAATTTTACTTGAAAACAAACGCCAAACCACCATTTGGACTTGGAATCGATGGAATTTGAAAAGAATAAAATCACAAAGAATGGCGATTCTCGCGAACACAATTGAATCTTCCAACCAATTGGTTTAGCTAAAAATGGTTGGAGCTTCCATATCAAAGTTATCAACGTAAATCCAAGTTGAAGAGTCCTACTGTGGAAACTAAATAATTTCAAGCACTGGCACTCGACTCTTCTCAACTCTCAACCAGGAAGCTGATAGAAGTCATAATTCTGAACACTATCCACGTATTAAGACAAGATAAATTAGAAAATTAGGACAGTAATAGTTCGGTGACGAAAATAGTTCAGTTGCATTTATTATGTATTAAAAAGAAAATTTGTGCCAGAATTATCCAATTTTGTTCAAAACCTGATCTATTGATGAACAGCGGGCTTCACACCAACTTCATCATGGTGGTCGAATAAATAGAGTTTGATTGTGCTCAGCTCTGTACCATGTTGAAATAGATGTGACAATGATTAATAATGATACAATAATTAGAACACTTTAAAAAGTATTATCATAATTATTATAATATTAATAATTATTAAATGATTTCATGGAGAACAGTAAAATATTTGTAATAAATAACGAGGTGGTGATGGAGTGGACTAGCTCCCTCACTCATTCATATTATTCTTTTTGTGATTAGTTAAGACTGTAGTTCAGTATTTTTCAATATTTCGAAACATTATATTTTCATTTGGAAAGGAGGAAAGATAAATACCTAGGTACTTATTTCGTCACGGTTCTGATTTGATTATATCGACTATATGAAAAACATTTTTTTCGGTTCCAAGTTTAAGTTAGATTTGGAACGAACCTTGAAAATCGAAATTCACAGTGAGGAGCGGTCATAGATAATCGATTCAAGCCCTCCTCTTATGCTTATACTGTCGATTTGATTTGCACATTTTTAGTTCGATTAAGAACATTGCTTTTGCAAATGTAAATGCCTTCAAATGCGTGTGTCGACGTGTATTACAGATCTTCCGCACTATCTCTTTACAATAATGATACAATCTTGTTAAAATTACACGGTATTGTAAGACTGTTATTCCTCGAATCTCCTCCGAATTCGATCGAGACGATGCTTGATGGATTTAACGTTTTCCCAAGCGTAGAGTGAACTATTGATTGTTGTGCGATGAATTTCATACGGGAGCGTCTACAGCCTAATCCTCACATTTTCAGAATTGTCTATAACAAAATTTTAAAAAGTTTCGGAGAAGAATTTATCTTCCTGCAAGTATAAACAATCGATACCTTCAGGTAGACTCGTAAGCGGTTCATAGATATACCAAATTTAGAAATGTCGTGAGCCAGTTAGTGGCCGACATCATTATAATAGAGAAATAAAATTACATTTTATGCATTCTGATTCATCGCCACGATCTAAATTTCTGTATCCAAAGTTAATTTGAACGATGATCGTGAAGATCGCCTTCGCCATGGTAATATGTAGGTAAAACTCAATTTACTCATCATAGAATGGTATCGTTTCTAATACATATTTCACCTTTTGAAAAATTGCATATAATATCATATCAAAATCTTGAATTTCCCTGAAGCGTTGAACATTTGACTTCATAAGCATGTTCAGCAGCCCTAAATACTTTGAGATATATGAATGGGGAAAAGGAGGATAAATATTTTTTCAGGACTCTGGCCACATTTTCGTGTCAAAGTCCGTTTTCTTTCCCTATATTTTAAACTGAGTGGATTCTGAGTATGCCTGAATGAGGAAATTTTATTATTTTCATAAATTCCTTGGTCAATTGCAAAGTTGTTTGTGTACTTTTTTTCGAACTTTTCAAGACATTCGTTTGAAAGTTAGAAACTTGGAAAATGTTCCGAAATTATGGTGCCTTGAATATGTGCTTGGGACGAGAGAATGTGCCCACTAGGCCAGTAAATAAAGGAAACGTATTTTTTACCCAGTCGTGGTAAACTTTTAGGAAATACTTTGCAATAAATCGCTAAAGTTCACGGGTATCAGCACCATATCTCATCAATCAACCGGAAGGCCTGGCTCCTTCTAGAACAAAGAGCACTGAATGAGTAGAGAACGAAAGACAGGACGGGAATGAAGAAGAAAGCTTTTTTTCATTGCCTCGAAATACTCGTATATTTTTTTGATGCGTTGGCCTACAATGAACATCATAATCGTGACCTTGATATGTCAGAAGGCGTATTCCAACCAACGTTTTCATTGGATTTGCGTCAGGGCTTCGTTAAAATCTGATCTAAATCTCCAAATGGGTCTATGCCGAAGCAGAAAGAATCTAAGATTCGAACCCCTAGAAACCAAATTCCGTTCTAATCCGACCATTCCTTATGGTTTTGTCCGATTTCGGGGTGCCTTAGTCTATTGTGCATCGCGCGCGTAACTATTCCAATACATGGGTTGCTATTATTGTACTTTGCCATGTCGAATAGATTGCTGCCAAACTCAGCTGGCTCGAAGTAACGGGTGCTAAGATAGAGGGAAAAATGCGATATTGTTAAGAGGAAAAATCTCTCTCTAGGAAGAATTTTTATTTATTGTGTGATTTCAATAACTGCTGGAAGATGATTCGGGCGATTGGCCAATAGAATTTTAACCCTGCCTACTAGTACATAGTCAATACAAGCACATTGACATATCAGATGTACCTAGATTGCCGATTCTCGACCTGAAATCGGTTTAAACCAATTCTCCCATCCAAAAAAATGAGTTGTGAAGTTATAACAAAAACTTTGGTGGGATCAGTCTTAATTTTAATCAAGGTTTATAATGTTATCTAGGCTATCCCGGGAAAATTTCAAATCTTTTGTTAAGACTTGATGCTTATCATCATCAATTGTAAGAGTATTTGGAGCTTGGCAATCTTAAAAAAAAAAAAACAAACAAAAAAAAAAACATTAAAGGTGAGATTAACGTAAATATCTTGAAGATGGTGTAACCATCAATTGAGTTTTGATTATTGTGGCTACAAATTGAACGAATTCCTCTCCCGTTGAACGAAAGTTAGTTTCAGAGGTTGAAGGGGAAATCAATAATCTAGACAGTAGATTCTAGAGCACACTGATACAAATCAGGTTAATCCCACAATAATCGTTTCCCATTAACCTCGAGAATCTATATTTCTGATTTTAATTGCACGCCGAAGAAATATGATTCGTTCCTCAATCAGAAAAAAGAGGATGTCTCAAAACATTTATTTTTGTAATCCGATAAATTCTCAAATAGGTTTAATTTCAATCGCAATCGCCATTGTACATACACACAAATAGGACTCAGAACCTGAATGGCTGAATTGTCGTTTTCCTTACTCTATAGATGTTGTATAGTTCATTTAGCAGTGGTATGATAGCTCCGTTTCAAAATTCATTACAAACAACTCATTAGCGGTGATATTTAAGAACATTTCAAAATAAAAATTCAACAAAACCTACCGTTGTTAGAAATTTGATAGGCGATCTTTATGTAAACCCTCTCCTTCTGCTGGCACTGTGGAATAGAACATTAATCTAAGTTGCTTTTGACATGGGGTCGAGCCTCGAGAGAGAGAGCGAAAACCTTTTCAAGGTAAATCACATTGTAGCCGTTAGGCTTTAAGCGGAAAACATCCAGGGGGTGCTGCGGGCGAAGCTAACGCCGAGGCGCCTTTTTTTAAAATACAGCTAGAACAGCCAACAGGGTAGGTAGGATATTTTTGTAGCTTTTTATTTATATTTTAGTAATGGTGGCGCCGCCAATAGACACTTCCTCGTACTTATTTTCTCTTAATAACCTGTACTGCTATTCAATCGTAACCTCTACTGTTATTTTACCTACTGTTTGTTTATTTCTTAAGTGTTATTAAGTAACGTATAATATTCGTAATAAACTGTTAAATCATGAAAAAACGAAGTCATAGCACATAACAAATTATTTTTCTTGCGAATTGTTTATTTTATTAAAATGTTTTTTATTCAATAAATTTGTTCTTTCAAAAAATCATTTTTCCTCTTACTGGTAAACATTAAATACCCTTTGAAAATGAAATAAAAATCAATCAACAACTACTGATTTGAGCCCCCCGAAACGAAATACTGGCTACGGCCCTGGGCACTGCGGAATACATTACTAATTTAAGATGATTTTGTTATGTACTCAGGAAACTGCAGGGTAAAACAAGAATATTGTTCTGATGTTCCCTTATATCCACCGTAGACTGCTAGTGGCACAAGCCAGGTATAAAATGCTGTTCTAATCAAATCCTTTCTACATGGATTTTCTTTCCCAATTTCAAAACAAATCTGTCTGGGCTTCGATGTCTACAGATGCATCCCACAGTGGGGTTTTCCGACAGGAGAGTCTGGTATCAGGAGAGTCACACTATCCGATACCTTTTGTTTTGACGTGATCATCGCGTATTACAGCACCACAAAACGATGGAGGGCTCCTAGATAGCCAACTAGTGGCGTAACGTTTTTCAGCGGCCCCCCCCCCCCCCCGCAAAATATTTTCGGGGCCCCTCCCCATTATGTTTTTTTTTTTTCTCGAAGCGTGCTTTTTTTAACGGTCATCGTACAATACGCTACGGTAACCTAACTAAAAATACATAATATAATATAACAATTTAACCTACCTTTACGAACTCGAGACCAGTGAGAATAGAAGATACTAGAGCGGCCTTCTGAGACATTTCGATGTGTCACGCTTCCCCCACCCTCTGGTTCCCCAGTTTCCATCGCCTTGTTGCCTTCTACTCAAGAGTCTACGCCCGTGTTCGTACTTAGCATTTTCCATACTATTTTCGACTCGTTTCCGTGTTTTTTCTTTTTTTCATTTTCTATGCAGGAATGGATGTTTGTGTTGCATATGGGTGTAGTAATAAGGAACCCAAGAAGAAAGCATCAGACGGTAGTGAGGGAGTACAATTGATACCGATTTCCTTTCGTCGTTTTCCCAGTGATCCTGAACTCAGGGGAAACTGGATCCGAGCGATAAGAAGGGACAATTGAAAACCAACTGATTATAGTCGTGTTTGTAGTGACCACTTTAAAGAAATTGATTATGACAATTCGTCGCCGTTCCGGAGATCCTTGAAAAAAGACACGATTCCATCCGTTTTCCCAGCTTTCCCATCATATTTACAGCCATCTTCCTCTTCTTCTACAACCCCTACCCCAAGACGAGTTTTAAAGCGGAACACATCGCCGATTTCACCTCCAGTTCCGGAAAAGATACCAAAATCCAAATTAGAATTGACTGCTGAAAAACTTGAAAAAAACCCAATGAAAATTGATAGAGACTAAAAAGAAGTTGAGAGACGTCATGTTAAAACAGAAGTGACTCAAATCGAAAGTAGCAAATTTGAAGGAGATCATCGAGGAGTTACAGAAAAAAAATCTTATTCAGTCGGAGCATGGTGATTTGTTGGGGGATATTTCCAAGACATCTTTTTTTCTAATGAAAAGGGAATCCCAGAAAAACGTCAACCCGAAATTGAAGATTCACTTCAGTTGTGATTCTATTTTCTCCTGTTGAAAATAATCGTCTAAAGTATTTTTTTGAATAAACGTATTCCTATAAAAATGAAACAAAAATACCTTGCGGAATACCTTGGTATAAATCCGTAATTATGTAAATCCTTCCTCGTGCCAGAATTTCCTAATATAAAATTTTGGTCACCTAATTCTGTTTCAATTGATTCTGTTCATTGTCTGAGACAGAAATGAAATAATCATAACTAGAACCATTGTCGTCTATATCTCCAAGTCAAAAGATTCTTGCAAGATTGATACTTCCTCATTTTTTCAGCCTTTCTCTGGCCAGTTAACAAGGCACTAATACTCGTACAAAGTATAAAAAATTATCTCAACTTAGAATGTACAAAAATTTGAATGCAAATTGAGGATAGCGGCGATATTGTAAGGGCGCAACAGTAAAGGGGTAGCGCTCCGCAAGGCGATGTTGGGGAACCAAGGGGTTGGGGGGCCAGAGCACACTTTCCGCCCGGCGGCTTGCACGAGAAGGGCGGCTCTAGTTTCTTCTATCCTCAGTGCTCGAGACTTCTAGTCTACGTAGCAAACTTTTGGATGAGCGTGTCTTATAAAAGTCAGTTTTTTCCCAGAGACACATCAGTTCCTTCAGTCATTTTCAAATATCAATATGGTATACAATTTATATTACTTATAACGATTCGAATCAACATGATGAAAAACATTAAACTCCCGCAATCCGCACTAACTTCAAAATCTCAAAAGTTTGTTTTCATTGTAACCACCGCTCAGGAGAAGGCGGGGATACCCGGGTGGGGGGGGGGGGGGGTAGGCCTACCCACGTAGTTCGCACTAGGGATGGGAAATCGATGAAAAACATTGATATTGATATCGATGTCGATGTTTGAGAGCGGCAGGGTCCTTATTAGTTAACAGTATCCGTAATACACGGTACTACCGATCGCTTCTTGCTAGTATTCTGAGGATTTTGTTTGTTCGTTCGTTCAGCGTTTGTGAGTGAATATTCCATAAAGATGTCTCCAAGTAAGTGGTGGCGTTTTAAAAGACCAACGCCAAGTCTGCCAGATGCAGCATGACGGAATGAGCAAATTTTCAAAGTAACTCGTTTTGCAGGAGGAAAAATTATGCAAAAACCGACAATTTTATTTTCTGACTTGTGATACCCATTTCTCATTTTAATTTCACTATTTTTGAAAGCTGAAGAATTTTTTATTTTTTTGCCGAATTTAGCCAATCTACCTAGTTTTATCATCTTCAAACTGCTCTATTTTGAACGGATTGAAATATTTCCAATCCGATTTCGCCATCGTGTTCAGCGTGAAAAAACCTTTATAAAAGAGAGTCACCTGCTTGGGGGTTTTCGGCTAACTTTCACCCATTTGAAATGCCTCAAATCTCCCCTTAGAATGGAGCGATTGTGCTCATCTTCAAACATAGCCTTTTGAAAGCCTAGGTAGATTGTTGTTCAAATTTGAGTTTCAATCTTAATTTTATCGCGAATTATCGTCTGGAATGTGTTTTTGGTGTCCGACAGTGGACTGGATGCTTTAAAACGGATCTTGATGCAAACATTTTAGTCCGAGAACAATAAGTAGTTCATTTTTCTTCGAAAATTCACTAATACTACAGCAGTTGAAAGAATTTTTAATATTTTCCTTTTTCCACGTTATTTAGCAAGCAGACTACATGGAATTGTTTCTGTGAACCAAAGAGAAAACCAAACCGATGTTATCGGAGCCAACACATCGATATATTGATATCATCGAACATGTGGCATCGATGGCAAAACATCGTAATATCGAAGCAAAACATCGATATTTTGCTAATATCGATGTCGATGTCCCATCCCTAGTACGCACCTTCGCAACTCAGACACCTTAGCTACTTCACACCCTTCCTCACCTGATTATAAATAAAACCAAAAGATGATTGATCAATGAATCTACATTACCGTTGATGTTTATAAACTTGATGTTACATAATGGCATTTTTCTGTGTATCGTTAGTTCCGCTTTATTCTTTAAAATTAAAAAAAAAAAATGAATATTGCTAGAGCGGGCCCGTTTTCGGGCCCCCCCGCATCGCGGGGTTTGCTGGGGTGTACGTTACGCCCCTGACCGACGGCAACGAAAAGAACGCGATCGGGAAACGACGATAGTACTCCATCCCAGGAGGGGAGGGATTCAAAGAGGAAAATCATGAGCGAAACACCGGTTGGACAAATGTCTACTGCTGCGCTAGCAGCACTTATAGAGGGATTAATAGACAAGAAAATGTCCTGTTTAGCCACAAAGGAGGATATAAAGGATATCTCAAGGAAAACGAGTTCCTCAAATCCGAAGTTGCTCACGTCAGAAAAGAGTGTGAAGGTTTACTAAAGGAAATTGAAGAACGTCAAGTGAAGCTTCGAAAAAATATTTTGATATTCTTTGGCCTGAGGAGGGAAACGGATTTGATTTGCGCTAGAGTCGTAGATCAGCTGTGCAAAGATGTTCTCCTAATAGATATCAAGGTTGCCCACGCACGTTACATTGGCAAGCCAACTGATCCGAGCCCGCCTATCCTCGCGGAGTGCGCCGGACGTGAGTATATCGGAATAATTTTTCAAAATATAAAGAGGCTGGGGGGAAGCATGATTAGTATTCAGCCAGACCTGCCCCTAACCACCCGGAGGAAGCGCGGGAAGCTACTGCAAGTTAAGAAGCAGATTTCGAAGCAAAGACCAGATATCAAGGTGCAGGTGAGGGATGCGGTCCTATTTGCTGATGGGAAAGTGATGAAGTGGGACGAAGATGTGGGATTAACGGTAGACGGCGCTGACGGAACGTCTTTCTTGTCGAGTCTCATCAATAAGGACATGAAGAATTTTGTCGATGGACCATTGAGGGAGAAGAAATGAGGAAGCGCCACCGTCTGCCATGAAGAGAAGAAAAAAGAGGTTAAAGTTCTTAGTTATAATGTTAATGGTCTTAAAAATATTAGTTCTAAAGCAATATTTATCGAATTTGTTAATGATTTCGAAGTGATTTTGTTGTATGAAACGCATCTGATGAGTAATGATTGGGGGGTATGGCAAAAATACTTGAGTAATTATTGTTGTATATGGGAAGCGTACAGCCGGGTTCGTTAGGCCATGCCGAGGCATGGCTTTGGGAATTAAATATACCGCTATTAAATCGGGGGAGTGGGAGTTCAACAAAATGTGCGGAGTAAATGTCCTATGGTGGAACTCGAGACGCTGCGGAAAAGTTGCCTTTATTCCGACCTATCTGAGCGGGAATGCCTACTCAGCGGCGGGCTGCCAATGGACGGACGATTTTAACCGGGTGGAACAGGTGGTTCGAACTCTGGGAGACTACGGTAAAGTGCTTCTTGGGGATCTAAATGCAAGAGTGGGAACTGAGCAAGTGCTGCCCGAGGAAGTTAGTGACGGAACGGGACTGAGGCAGTGTCGGGTGTCAAAAGATAAGCTCTGAGAAAAGGGAAGAAGTTACTAGCATTATGTGATGAAAACGAAATGGTACTTCTGAATAGCAGGATGAAGAGGGATTATGATGGTGCGTATACATACTTATCCAGAAATGGGAACTCTGTTATTGATTTAGAATGTGCTTCATGGGATTGCGTGGAGGGAATAATGAGATTGGAAGTTAAAACAGAGATTTTTTCCGACCATATGCTTATCGCCTTTACTCTAGAGACAGATGAGCCCGTGCATCGGCAGAGCCAAATAACGCCGCTACTTACTAAGCTACTCTGGAATGATACATGTAAAGCGAAATATTGTGAATACATTGATAATAAACTTAAATGCGCAACGTTAAACAAGGGGATGAAACCAATTCAGGAACACCTGGATGAACTAATTAAACTAATTAAAGAGACCGCAAAAGGTGAAGAGCACTCAAAAACAGAGGGTTGGACGGGAAAAAATAAGGAAAAATGGTTTGACAAAAAATGCTGGGAAAGCAGAAAAAGTTCCTTCGTACTCCTCAATCTATGGAGAAAGACTGGATCAGAGATCATCGAGAGGAAATATGCTGAAGCAAATCAATCGTATAAAGCCCTATGTGAAAAGAAGAAGAAAGAGTTTAATGAGGAGGTTCTTAATCAAATAAAAAAACGCCAAGGACTCAACGGATTTTTGGGCTGCAGTCAAGGTGCTGAGTAATAAGAAGAAGGGGGTACATGAAGGAGTTGCGCTGGAGGAGTTTGTACAGCATTTTGATGCACATGTTAACGTCCCAGTTGGAGCTGAGACTCATGGGTATGCAGAACCTTGGATCGAACTGTAAGAACTGGATAAGGCGTTCACTTTAGTCGAGCTGCAGTCCTGCATCCTGAAAGCGAAAAATAATAAAGCACCGGGAATGGATAGAGTACCGCCGGAGTTCTTCAAAAATGCACCGCAGTCTCTATTGGTGGAACTACTCGCCATCTACAATCGCATATTGTTGGAGGAGAGGTACCATAGAGTTTTACAAGAGCGATTGTATTCCCAATCTTTAAAAAAGGGAATCCCGGGGATGTAGAAAACTACAGGGGAGTATCTTTTATGGATGCAGTCGCGAGGCTGTTTGTGGGGTTCCTGAATAATCGTCTAACGGAATGGGTTAGCAAGAATGATATACTCAGTTTCAAGCGGGGTTTCGGAAGGGGTACTCCACGGCCGATCATATCTTCATTTTGATGAGCATTGCGCATTTACAGTTTGAAAAGAAAAAGAGGCTATATCTTTTCTATGTGGACTACAAAGCTGCTTTCGATTCTTTGTCACGTGAGGCAATTTTTTATAAGCTCTTCAATTTGGGTATCTCCAACAAATTCATTGCAATATTGAAGGGCTTGTATGGTGGTACTACTGCGGCAGTCTGGTCAAGGGAGGGCATTTCGAGAGTTTGAGGTACGAACTGGAGTCAAACAGGGAACCACTTCCCTCCATAAAGGATAAGTCCACTTATTTTTTCTCTTTACCTAAATGATCTGGTGGAGTGCTTGGATGGAGGGGTGCGGATTGGAGATAAAATTTTGAAAACAGGGGGATACTACAGAAGATGATCAATAACCGGGCCAACTTCTCTGAGGAGTGGAATCTGTCAATTAACATAAAAAAATCCAAGATCATGGTGTGCCGACCTGGAGGAGGTAAGCTGGCCAGGTCTGAGAAATGGCACAACAAAGGAGAACGACTAGAAGTGGTGAACCGGTACAAGTACTTGGGTATCACCCACACCCCCTCTATGTCATTGAGACCTCTTATGAATGACAAATTAAAAGTGGCTAAATTCGCAATAGCCGTGTAGCCTAAGCTACACTCAATTGGAGGAAATAGTGCAAGCTTGCGATACTCTTTTGGAAAGAATGGAAAGATATGAGAAGGAACGCATAGCGGAGCAGGCTAGAAACTCGGCTCATCACTGTTTGTACGCGAGCCTCGACCAAAATATAACCAGTTACTTGGAAATAAATGATCAGTTCTTGGTAAGCAATATAATGAGGGCTAGATGCTCAACTTGAACTAGAATCCACTAGATGCTCAACTTGAACTTGAACTAGATGCTGAGAGATGCTCAACTTGAACACGATGCCGTGTAGAGCCGACAGACAGCACAATTGTTCCATGTGTAACATGATGTCTCCTGAAAACACTGAGCATTTTCTTGCGGAGCTGTGTTGTCGGAGCATATAGTTCGGTATTATGAAGACAGCCCCAGATCTGTTTCCCATAGGTCCAAATAGGGCGAAGGATCTGCTTATATATAAGCAGTTTGTTGTGAAGAGAGAGATGGGAATTCCTTCCCATTAGCCAATACATCCTTCTGTACTTGATTTTGAGTTATTCTTTCTTCTTTTCTATGTGTTTATTCCAGTTTAATTTGGATTCAAGTGTCAAACCCAAGTATTTAACTGCTTCAGTATGCGGTATTTTATTCGAATTGATCTCAACATCCAAGATTTGGACTTTTCGGTTAGTGAAGTTGATGTGGGCTGATTTTGATTCGTTCAGCTTCATTCTCCACATCTTGGTCCATTTACAAACCTCGGAAACCCAGGCTCAGCAGACTCGAGCTTGTTGCTCTGCTAAATGGGAAGCGCTGGACAGCTTTGGGCGGCTTTATTTCCTCAGACGGAGCTTGTAGAAGGTTTCTAGTTGACGAGTTCAATTATTGTTGAAATGTATGTATTTGCCTAAGTTGGAACTGGATCTATATACTTTGTTACTTTTAATGTAGTACTGGTAAGATGTATTAAATAATAATTAAGATGTATTATTGTTAAGATGTATATTAAATAGGTATGTAAAGTTAGCACAAAACAAATGTTAAATTAATACGTGAAATACACGGAGGGTGTTCGAGTAGCAAAGAAAACCCGTGGCAGACGGTGTAACTATTGCCCCTAATCGATGCTTTTTTTCCTGAAATTATTATTGTTAAGCATGTTAAACCTTCGTTCAAATAAACATCCTCATTCATTCATTCATTCATTCAACTCTGCTGAAATTCCACAACTTAATTTCAAAAGTGGACGCTTGTCATGATAAATAACAAATCAATTTGCAATTGTGTGGCAGTTTTTTCTTTTTTTAATACCAGAAAGGAGTGCAAGAATTATTTCTACTCTGAAAGACGGTAGATATTTAGGCTGTGCTTTCTGAGGAGAGCCGTTACATTTTCGGAGACCCTCTGATGTCTTCTTTGAATACCTGAGAACCTTGTTTTGACCGCAACAATACTTCACTGTAAAGGAATGGGAACCCATCTAGTTTGGATTCGTGGACACCAAGGAATCCAGGGAAACTTTGTAGCAGACAAGAAAGCGAAGGAGGCCACCATGATACCACAAAGGATGATCACACGACCATGTTTACCCCCCTCAGATTTGAACCATACATTCGAACAACATCTTAAAAAAATGGAAGAAGTACCATGACGATTACCCAGCAGGACTTCGGTATACATCGATGTTCCCATACCCGACGAAAAAATGCTGGTTTAGGTCAACACCCCCGAGTGCAACCACACATTTAATCAAATCGATCATACGATTGAGAACGGGTCATGCAATATGCAAAAAGTACCTATTTAACTTGAGTATATCAGACAGCGATGAATGTGACGCATGTAATGACGGCGAAGGCTCTATGGAACACATCTTTCTCATATGTCCAGCATATAACGACCAAAGAGAGAACATGATGACGAAGATACCACCTGAAGTCGAAGTTCCGTTCAACCTAGATTCACTGCTGAAATCAGAGATCTGGACAGTATACCAGGCACTTTTTAGTTTCCTCCAGACATTAACCACCAAGTGTGAATTTTTATTATGTTATTATTATTATCAGTATTTTTATTTATGTATATGTGTGTATATGTATATATGACGACTCGTTCGAAACGTTGTGGTAAATTTTCCCTTAAGTTCCTTTGTTGAACCCCCGTTTAAATTGTCAATTTATATATATACACATATATATATATATATATATATATATATATATATATATGTACATATACACACATAAAAATATATTATACTAAATTTTTTTTTTCCCAACAAATTTATGTAATTGAACATTATTTTTATAATCTTACCAGTCAGTTCATTTAATTTATTATCAGGAGGCTGAATGTATATATTACGATGCCAATTTAAATTTAAAAAAAAACACCTTGTTTTGAGAACATTTGAGAATTTGAGAACCTGAAGTGAAAACCTTGTTATGGTGAATAAGAACTAAATTTTCAATTCGGGTTTAAAAAATCACACTATATAAAAACCAGCTTATCAGAGTATATCGACGTTTCAGGGGGTGGTAACGCTGGGCGGGTGGAATTCTCGCCCCCGTCTCCCAGGGCAACCGACCTGCTCTCCCCCCCCCCCCCGATCCCGCCAGTGAAGGAAGGAGGGCCCCAGCGGGGGGAAGCGTCTCCCAGGGCAAGCGACGTGGTCCTCTCCTGATTTGGGATATACGATTTTTTGACTTTTAATATTGTTATTATACTGCCTCATTGTGTTGTTTAGTACTCTACCTCCTGCACACACTGGACTTACCCCAACAAGAAGGCACGACTGTTGCCACCTTTGCAGATGATACGGCTATCCTCTCTGTTGGAGATGATATAGAAGCTGCAACACGCAAACTTCAGACGTCTACTACTGAGGTTTGTAAATGGACCAAGATGTGGAGAATGAAGCTGAACGAATCAAAATCAGCCCACATCAACTTCACTAACCGAAAAGTCCAAATCTTGGATGTTGAGATCAATTCGAATAAAATACCGCATACTGAAGCAGTTAAATACTTGGGTTTGACACTTGAATCCAAATTAAACTGGAATAAACACATAGAAAAGAAGAAAGAATAACTTAAAATCAAGTACAGAAGGATGTATTGGCTAATGGGAAGGAATTCCCATCTCTCACTTCACAACAAACTGCTTATATATAAGCAGATCCTTCCACCTATTCGGACCTATGGGATACAGATCTGGGGCTGTGCCAAGAAATCAAATATTAAGAAAATCCAAACCTTTCAGAATAGAATAGGTACTGAGAAGTATAGTTGGAGCCCCTTGGTACATGCGAAACGATGATATTCATCAAGATTTGAGGATGGAGACAGTCTATGAAATTATTGCAAGATACGCAAGGAAGCATGAACATCGCCTCCACAAACACGTGAACCCGAAGATGCTCTACGTTTTGGACAACGAAGGTGAAATCCGACGTCTCAAGAGAAACAAACCACTGGATTTAGTTGTGCTGCGTGAAAAGAAGTGCAATCGAACTCAGTGCTAATTAATTGAGCTATATAATAAAGGGCTAGATTTTTCTGTAAACCTACCCTCTTGGAGTGTACCTTTATTGATATGTAAAATTGCTAGATGAAATGTATTTGATTTTTCAGTCGCAATTAATAAATCACGAAAAAAAAATTGTGTTATTCACCTATTTCTTTTTAACCTGCGTAGCAGGGCCATTAAACTAGTCGTCATATAATACTGGATTTGTAGATTTTCAATGACCATCACTGCACGACTTTCAACTGCTAACTTGACACGTACACTTATAACATAATACATTATTGGAGACAACTTGCTAAATGATCTGGGATTGCTTTCAGTTGAGTTGGCGTCAATAGAGTCCGGCACTATGGATCAACAGCAAAGTGTAAATTCAAATAAAGGCAACTTTGGATCAACATTCACAGGTTGTGTACGATTATTCATGGTTCAGTTATAAGTAATAGTTATTGTACAATTCAGAATAGAACACCGAAAGCTGATTCTATTAATACTGAACAATGCTTCCGATAAGTACTTCGACAACCAATAGTTGCCAAGAAAAAAAAACTATCATGTACCTATATAAAATAACCATTTGAAGCTGGTTGAACCAATCAACCGTTTGAATAATCTTACAATACAATTGTAAATCAGTAAATGAGATAGGATGATTAAAATTTGTTACTGTCTCCAGAAAATTGAAAATGAGGTTATCGAGCGATGGAATGTAAAAACCCGTTGTGCAATACTTGTTTGAGGAGTCAATAAACAATTGAAATAACTAGGCTTCACACCACTTTTCCAACCATTGTTCGTTGTTTGTTGAAAAGAATTGTCGCGAATGCGGATGAAATTTATTTGTAATGTTTGGAATGAATTACGTTATCAAAACTTGTTTCACTGATTTCACCCTCATCAAAATTTCAAATCACCGGGCGTTTGGTTGTTATTTGTTTGAATTCAACGTTTTAATGAAGATTATCATCGTAACAAACTTGAAATAGACTTGTTCATCCATATAAAGTAATTATATGAATAGTAAGTTAAAAAATAGGAAGACAAAGCAGAAAAAGGGTTCACCACAAAGTTCTATTGTAAGCTGATATGTTCGATCTAGCAGGAGAACTTTCTTTAGGAATTTGTCTGATATGGTGCTCGTACCACATAGGTAAGTTTTTTCTACTCACTGTTTCACACAGGTTTTTCAACGAAATTCTGACTAAGAAGTCATGCTCCATGCAAACTTATCAATACAACGTATCTTCCCTTGCATAAAACTCTTTAAACATACATTACATTTAATTTTGTTACTTTTACGAATTTTATCAAAATCCCTTGCCCTTGTCAGGATAAATTTCCAAAACGAAAAACTGCACTTTTCTTACTACGTCGATTTTTTGGTACGTACATATTTATACAGGGTGGATGGGGATCAGAGTGAAAATTTTTTTTGGGTAAAACTACATCGAAAATGGAGTAGAATGCCGCCAGAGTGGGGGTCCTATCTCAGTCCATTGGATAGTTATGATTTTTTTAGTGCTTTCACGGTCAACTCCGACCTCACGTCATGAAATCGAGTTTTCTGGAACGCTGAAGAGTCCATTTTAATTTTAATATACATTTTCGGATTCAGATTAAATTTTCTATAAGATAAACATAATTTCAACCTTATAAAATTTCGATAACTCTGTTCATAATCGCTGTGAAAGGGAAAATTTGAAAAATTTGAAATTTTTCGATAAAATTCGAAACAAAGCCGACGTTCCAAAAATAGGCCAAGAAGTTGTCAAATCTCATGAAAACTTCCTCATTTCATGCGCTTTCCAACAGTATACTCAATTTCAGGATTACGACATTTTTTCTTTGAGAAATTAAGTTTCAAATACAAAAACCAAGGTGGGGGCGTCAATCATGGTAGGGAAGGGGGTGCAAGGAGTTACTCACGTTCTCATTTCTTTCTGTTTCTTTATTCTGCAAAGTAAGTGTAGTTCTTTCTGTTTTCTGTTAAAAAACCTGCAAAGTACAACAAACAAAAATGAATTTAGATTAACATTTGTTCGAACTGACGTCCCCTGTTACGAATGCACAACCTAGCTCGTTTTCGAATAGCTCTCAGAGTAACTGAGAGTGTTAACTTCTCCTGAAGTTTTTGAGCTGCTGCTCCAATTTTTCCCCTCAACTCTTCTTCTGTGTTCACCTGCGTTTTGTGGACTTCTTCTTTTAAAAATCCCCAAACGAACGTGCGTAACTCCTTGTACCCCCTTCCCTACCAAGATTGACGCCCCCACCTTGGTTTTTTGTATTTGAAACTTAATTTCTCAAAGAAAAAATGTCGTAATCCTGAAATTGAGTATACTGTTGGAAAGCTCATGAAATGAGGAAGTTTTCATGAGATTTGACCACTTCTTGGCCTATTTTTGGAACGTCGGCTCTGTTTCGAATTTTATCGAAAAATTTCAAATTTTCCCTTTCATTGCGATTATGAACAGAGTTATCGAAATGTTATGAGGTTGAAATTATGTTTATCTTATAGAAAATTTAATGCTGAATCCGAAAATGTATAATAAAATTAAAATGGAAGCTTCAGTGTTCCAGAAAACTCGATTTCATGACGTGAGGTCGGAGTTGACCGTGAAAGCACCAAAAAAATCATAACTATCCAATGGACTGAGAGAGGACCCCCACTCTGGCGGCATTCTACTCCATTTTCGATGTAGTTTTACCCAAAAAAATTTTTCACACTTATCCCCATCCACCCTGTATATCGATCGTTTTTGTTTTTTTTCAAGGAATTTAGGGGAACGAGGGGTAATACCGTGCACTTAATTTTGGAATCATTCAGTTAAGGGACAAAACGTCATAAAAATGTTTTTCTTGGACGAATGGCTCTAGAATATTCTATTTCTGATATCTGAGCATTTTTAAAAGATGAAAGGATTTTTAAAAGAAAAACAGCCGTGAATGTTAATAAAGTGCTTTACGGGGTAATAACGCCCAACCCCTAGAACTGAATTATGTTCCCCTCTCAACTGTCATTCAACCCAGGGGCGTAACGTACACCGCCGCAAACCCCGCGATGCGGGAGGGGAAGGGGGAACGGGCGCGCTCTAACAAAATTCTTTTTTTTATTAATTTTAAAGAATGAAGCAGAACTATCGATACACAGAAAAATTCCATTTTGTAACATCAAGTTCATAAACATCAACGGTAGGTAATGTAGGCTCATTGATCAATCATCTTTTGGTTTTATTTATGACCATGTGAGGAAGGGTGTAAAGTAACTAAAGTGTCAGAGTTGCGAAGGTGCGTACTACGTGGGTAGGCCTACCCCCCCCCCCCCCCGGGTATCCCCGCCTACTTTTGAGATTTTGAGGTTAGTGCGGATTGCGGGATTTTGGTGTTTTTCATCATGTTGTTAATTCGAATTGTTATAATATAAATTGTGTACCATACATACATCACATGGTCCGTGATCAGGTCGTCCCATGGAACACATGTAGTGGCTGCTGTGATTGCAGTGCTTGTAATTCCACTTTGGTGAATTGTTATCGGCTTCTTGGCAAATTGTACACAAGCTGTCCACAAGAGACGACCAGCACAGGTTTCGGTAAACGGAGAATAAAAAGTCTCTATTCAGACAACGAGTTTCGGTAAGATTAGGGCGACGGGTTCAGGTAAAGGCAGGAATGTGTTCTGTCTAGTTTGCTGGTCTGGATGCTCGCTTCGCTCGGATCTCAAAAACAAAAAATATCCTACATCAATCCTTCTAGTAAAGTATAGATTAGTTGGACAAATAGATCAGAATGTATTAACACGATGAGTTACTTTCGCCGGTATGTATTGTTTTTTTTACCCAAACTCGTATTATTGCTTGTAAATATTTTACCCAAAGTTGTTGTAATTTTCACCCAAAACCTTGGTGTTTTTACCGCCTTTTACCCAAACCCGTACGGCTCAAAAAGACCAAGTCAAGAATTCTTCAACATCTCCGTCTGTGTCTACCACAAGGTCTCCTTCAGAGATATCTCCCCAGTCATCATGTCACTGCCCTCACTTCTGGTTCTCTTGCGCTTTTCTTTCTTTCTTTGAGGTCTTCCAATTTTTTTTCATGATTTCCACCTTTCTTCTTCTGAACGCCATCTCCGCTACTAGTGGTGAGTTGATCAAAATCCAGCTGAATTTGGCGCTTTGTTGTTCATTTGTTGTTCTTTTCCATCTTTTTTTGACGTTTCAGAAATGCACGGCATTCCCCCGACACGATGGGCGGCATTACCCAATGTTTACGTTTTTGTGATACATTCACGATGGATAAAGGGAGAGAAGCACAAATCAACATGGAGTCTAGATGCGGTATGAATTTTATTGTTACCGGACCCCGGTGGAGGGGTGGACGAAGAACGCAATGTTGCCAATAAACAAATACAAAATGTTCGTATACAACATTTTTCGTAATTCATTTACGCTGACTTCATTTACAATCGAAACTTAAATTTGGTTAGTGCTTCAGAAAGATGTTGAAATTCTGCGTATAAGTATATCCTACATGAAAACTAATCTAAAGAAGAGTTGAAAATGGGACTTATATTGCTTATTTCCGATGCACAAGAAATAACATCAAACGATTCGGAAAAATACTCACTGCACTCACGTCAAGAAGGCTAACTTTGCAGGTAAGGTAACGCTAGAACCTAGTTAGCGGGACATTTCTCTAGGATCGGCGCTCATTCCGTTTCTGGTGTCGATTCAAACATCCGAAAAAGCCATGGGCGGCATCACCCCGGTGTTACCCCTCATCCCCCTATTTGTTCATGAATACATTACTCAACACCAATTTGTTGAGTCATTAGAAGATGATTTTGTTTATGATATAGGTACATGTGTTTATCCATGCACACACTAATTATGTTATCTCTGTACGTCCTAATTGTATTATCCCTGTACACAAATATTATTCACTCATGATCCTCGGAATTTCAACGTTTTTGCATTTAATACTGTTACATTAGTTTCAAAAGTTTTAGCTACAATACTCAGCTCTTACAGGTTAATTGAGCATAGTAAAAACGTCCAATCGATCTTTCCGATATGAATGTGTGTGAATAGAGACAATTCTACACTTCCGTATTCACAAGTTGTTATGCAGAACCTTGATACAACAGTAAAAATAGGTGTCGAAAGGTAAATGAGCTGATTGGTTCAGGAATATTTGGTATAATATAATAAATAAAGAAACATATTGTTTAATAACTTATTTCTGTAATTTAACTATCCCATAATGTTCATTACCTACATGGCATGCGCTCGGTTGTGAAAATCCTGGAAATATTGGGTGGGTCCCTACATTGATCTAGAGGAATTCATTTATAGTGTGAATGAAATCTTTCGGCACCTGCGAAAATTGCGGGTTTGAAGGCTTACTTGGGTTTTGATTTAGAATTGACTTTTACAGGGACACTTTGGTGTGGACCTGGGAACATAGCTGAGAATCGAGAACAGTTAGGGCCGTTGAAGATTATCGACAGTTGTTGTAGACAGCATGACGAGTGCCAAGATGTGATCCCCAAATTTAGTAGGAAACACGGACTTTTCAACCCTACAATGTCGCCAAAGTAAGATAATCGGTTGATCTGTTGATTTTGGTTTATTATTAAATAATAAACCATTGTAATCGCTCTTGAAAAAAAATTCTAATCCTCCTGAAAATTTCTTGGTTTACGTTTCAAAGGGTGTAGAATCCGAATATGCAATAGAAATTTATATCTACCAAACGGCTGGAGCAAAAAAGCTGAAATTTTCAGGAAAAATCTATGTTGGTCCGGCGACGCCCCAATTCTTGAGCCAGCTCTCTCACTTAATTTAAATTACCCTTTAAGGGCTGTCAAACTTTTGTAAAATCCCTAAAAACCTCAAAAAAAGTCGAGGCGGCTTAAATTTAGACTATCTTTGAAGAACTGTCCACGAGGAATCGAATGAGCCCCTCCTCAGGTCCGTAGGTCAAACCATTCACGACGTATGGCCCGATTTATGGTGCCAGCATTTGCGTTATTTTGGTTTATTATTGTTTTTGTTTTGATAGCAGTAACCTAGTGACGTAGTGATGTAGTAATGTGGATACTGGAGTAAACTCCTAAAAGGCTTTGTAGCCGATACACGGGTTGAAGCATTCTGATAGCACCGGAGTTTATTGTTCAATTGGCTTGCGTTCATGATTTGAATTTCTACTAAGCTTTGGAGTGTGCGTGTTTCACGGGTGATTGAGTGATTATTCAATTTCAGGAGGCGCACAAATATGATCAACTGTACAATCCAAATAGGTATTTTGGTTGAGAACAGATTTACGTGCTCCATTCATATCTCCTGAAATTCAATAATCGCATTATGAAATCCTACTTCCTGTATGAAATCGTACTTTGGAACTGGTGAAAACCCGAGTCCTCACAACCAAATTTCAGACATCTATCCATGTATTGAATCTGAATCACTAAGGTGTTAACTATTTCTAGCTAGTTATTGTGAACTTGTAGTGAAAACTATGACTTAGATATGTTGAGAAACTTTGGCGATTATTTTCAAGATCTTTGAATTCACATTCTCTCTCTAATATTTATTTCTTAAATTTATCTCTCTTCAACCAGATTTATTAATGCTGATAAAACAGTTCATTCTCACATCCTGATTTGTTGATTCTCTAACTCCTTTTGAGCTCCAAAACCTTCAAAAAATTCATATTTAATACCAGTAGCACAAATAGACCCGTCATAAACGTACAAAAAGAAACAAATAATGCTTTCTAACAGTGTTCATTACTGATTCATTTCTTCCAAAGTTTCTTTAATACAAGAAATACGTTTTCCGTATCTGATTTTGTATCAAAAGAAATAGTTTTTCCAGTACTATCTTCATTAGTTTCTAGAGCGAGAAGGGAAATCACATTTTGAGAAAAAACCTGATAACTCATTCCAGATTTAATTATCTCAACTATAAAGTAACTTAATCTAATCGCAACAGGGGCATAGCCTCTAAACCACCTACCCTTCCAAGTTAAGGCCGGAAACTACTCACTGATAAAGCTACTCAGTTTAGTTTTTACGCTAAATGAAAACACTTTTCGGCAATTCAGACTCTGTACCTTATCGATAATTAATTTTCTTCAAGAGTAAATTAGCTCTTATCCCGGTTGATTTTGAAAAGGTTTTTGATCTCCCATATTTCGCCTTCAGTTTCTCAAAACATTTAGTTAACAATATAAAACTTAATATTTCTTTGAAGCAAGATGTTGATTTACTTTATGATTCAAATTATTTTAACGGTTATAATTACTGGGAAAAATATTTCGTTAATTGTAGGGTAATATACCAATCACCAACCTACCAACAGTCTAGCTGTTCAGGAATATTTAACTCCTTCAATCAATTTTGTTATAATTGTTGAAATTTGAAAAATTTAAGAAATTAATTTTTACTCTAGACAATGAACGCAATTAAAAATATTGGTTTAAGAAAATTTAGCACCTCACAGGAGTCCCTTTAAAATTCTCTTTGTGAAGGGAACTACTTTGAAACCCCCAAATAATTTTAGCAAGTATTCTATCCTACCAAAATAAAATTTCGTAACATTCCATGATTTCAACGAAAATACGTCTTGTGATTAGTTAAAAATTCAACTGTATACGTGGGAACGTAGGTTGATAGTCATTGAAATCTATTGGCAATAGACGATTTGAAACTCCTACTCACAGGGTAAAAGGGATACTCTCAGAAAGCAAACAAAAATGAAATTTCATGTACTTAGACATTCATAATTTCTATGGATTCAAATAAAACACTGCAAATTCTTTCACTGGGGTGAAGACCAAACCAGCCAAACTCTTTCAGCTGGGGAGAGCGATTATTGAATTTCAGGAGGCACACAAATATGTCCAACCGATCAATCCAAATAGATATTTTGGTTGAGGACCGATTTACGTGCTCTACGCATATCTCCTGAAATTCAATAATAGCTCTATCACCTGTGAAACACGCACACTCCAAAGCTTAGTAGAAATTCAAATCATGAACGCAAGCCAAATGAATAAAATTGAATAATAAACCACAGTGAAAGAATTTGCAGCGTTTTCATATGGTGCAAATATTTTGCTGCCAAATGCGGGGAACGAACCCAAGTACCTGGGTTTGTGAGTCCCGCACAAAACCCCTGTGCTACGGGTCTACTTAACTCCAATGGGGTTACTGCTCCAATTTGTTTACTTAGGAATGCGAAGACGGTTGTTGGCAGCATAAGATCTTGACATACATCGGGAATGGTTTGAGCTACAGACCTGGGGAGGGGCTCATTCGATTCCTTGGAGAGTTCTTAGAAAAAGTCCATATTTAGCCAACCTTGGTTTTGGTTTATTATTCAATAATAAACCATTGTAATCGCTCTGGAAAAAAAATTCTAACCCCCTGAAAATTTCATGGTTTACGTTTCAAAGGGTGTAAAATCCGAATCTGCAATAAAACATTTTCCGTCCGTCCGCCGTGCGCACGATATCTCCGAAACGGCTGGAGCAAAAAATCTGAAATTTTCAGGAAAAATCCATCTTGGTCCGACGACGCCTCAATTCTTCAGGCAGCTCCCTCACTCAATTTAAAGTGCCCTTTAAGGGCTGTAAAAGTTTTGTAAAATCCCTGAAAACCTCAAAAGTAGTCGAATCGGCCTAAATATTTTCCTATTAGAAGAACATACCATGAGGAATCGAATGAGCCCTTCCCCACGTCCATTCCCGATGTATGGCCCGATTTATGGTGCCAACATTTGCGTTTTGGTTTATTATTCAATAATAAACCATTGTAATCGCTCTGGAAAAAAAAATTCTAACCCCCCCTGAAAATTTCATAGTTTACGTTTCAAAGGGTGTAGAATCCGAATCTGCAATAAAAAAATTTCCGTCCGTCCGCCGTACGCCGTACGCACGATATCTCCAAAATGGCTGGAGCGAAAGATCTGAAATTTTCAGGAAAAATCCATCTTGGCCCGACGACGCCCCAATTCTTGAGCCAGCTCTCTCACTCAATTTAAAGTGCCCTTTAAGGGCTGTCAAAGTTTTGTAAAATCCCTAGAAATCTCAAAACAAGTCCAAGCGGCATGAATGTAAACTTATTTCAAGAACATACCGTCAGGAATCGAATGAGCCCCTCCCCAGGTCCGTAGGTCAAACCATTCCCGATTTATGGTGCCAACATTTGCGTTTTGTCGTTTATTATTGTTTTTTTGTAACCTAGTGATGTCCGGCCGATAGCGTCGAGTTGTAGTGAATGTGGATACTGGAGTTATAGCCGATGTGAATACTTGTAGTGTAGTTAGTAGCCGACACACGGGTTGAAGCATTCTGATAATATATAGGTAAATATTATTCAATATTATTACTGGGGTTTATTATTCAATATTATTACTGGGGTAAATAAGTATTCTTTCACTGGGGTTTATTATTCAATTGGCTTGCGTTCATGATTTGAATCGTATCAAGCTTCGGAGTGTCCGTGTTTTACAGGTGATAGAGCGATCATTGAATTTCAGGAGATATGCATAGACCACGTAAATCAGTTCTCATCCAAAACACCTATTTGGATTTACGTGGTTTATTATTCAATTGGCTTGCATTCATGATTTGAATTTCTACTTAGCTTTGGAGTCTGCGTGTTTCACAGGATAGGGCGATTATTGAATTTCAGGAGGCACACAAATATGATCAACTGATCAATCCAAATAGGTATTTTGGTCGAGAACAGATTCACGTGCTCCATGTATATCTCCTGAAATTCAATAGTCGCCCTATCCTGTGAAACACGCACACTCCACACTCCAAAGCTTAGTAGAAATTCAAATCATGAACGCAAGCCAGTTGAATAATAAACCCCAGTGAAAGAATTTGCAGCGTTTTTTTTTTAGGTTGTTCGGGATTTTACAAAACTTTGACAACCCTTAAGTGGCACTTCAAATTAAGTGAGAGAGGTGGCTAAAGAATTGGGGCGTTGTCGGACCAGTTTGGATTTTTCCTGAAATTTTTAGATTGTTTGCTCAAGCCGTTCGGGAGAAAACGTGCGTACGGCGGACGGCGGATGGACGGAAACATTTTTATTTCAGGTTTGGATTCTAAACCTTCAGAAACGTAAACCATGAAATTTTCAGGGGGGGTTAGATATTGTTTTTCAAGTTGTTTTGTTTCAATTGTTCAATTGTTTTTTTTTTTCTTTTTTTTTTGTTGTTGTTTATTATTGAATAATAAACCAAAATTGGCTTATGCTCAACATTAGATTGGTTTCATAAGATCTAATGCCCATAATTATTTTAACAAATCTTTTGTTACCGCTGGCATCGAATGTAATTTTGGTTAAAATTTTGAAACAAGAAGGATCCTACCACCCACTTTACAACAATTTAAATTTTTGGAATTCACCCTCTATTAAAATCGTGGAATTTCAATTTTTTGTTTTAACAAATAATGTTATCTTTTGTTATTTTTTAATGGTTTATGGCCAGAAGAACACAAACAGCATATTACCCAAATCATCTTTAAATCAGACATACGTTTTGGGAGAGTAATTAGAAATTGAAATTGAGTTTTATTGTTTCCACTAAAATTTTGAAGTGTGAATGTATGGGGTTCTCCTGCACAACTTTTTGGAAAAAAAAACTCAAGTCTGCAAATGTGGAAAAATGTGGAAAAAGGAATGTAGTGGCTCTGTTTTTTGATATTTGTTAAATTCCACGATCAGCACAACTTTTTGGAAAAAACCTTCACTTTTACAATTTTAATTTCGAACATCAATATCAAGCATAAAGATATATTATTTTCGGAGGCCTGTGTCTTCTTCTGTGTCATCTTCTTTAAAGATGAAACTTTTCAAAAGAAGACTGTTACTGTAAGATTGATTTAGGGAGATAAACCTGAAAAAATGAAGTTATGGTTCGTTACTCAGAAATGAATTTAAGAGGTTATGGATCACCTTTGCCTTAGTGGCGTTAGAATTTCATCTAATTTCATTCATTCATCGAATTCACCATTTAACTTATGTTTGGGAGCTAGGAAGTTTAAGAAAGAAGGTAGAGGTGATCACGATCAAGGGATGTACTTCCAACACAGACGTCAGGCAATGATCCCTCTTCTATTCATGAATCAGTTTGCAGATTCCAGAGAAAAATCCCCACTAAGGAGATTCGTCCCCTTCTTCATCTAGTTTCTCATGGCCTGTTGGAAATAATTAAATTACTAATGCAAATTTAGTAAATTGAAGAAAAGCGGTGACGTGAAATTTCACCACGTCACAGGAGTTCTCCCAGGTTGAAAGTTTTCTCTTGAGTACTCATTTATTTAATGATAATTTCTCAGGTATAATTGCACCTGCGACAAGGAGTTCAAGGATTGTCTAATGCGAGCTCCTGACTCCGAAGCTCGTGAAGCCGAGTTCATTGGAAGCTTGTACTTTGAATCGACTGTAT
Organism: Creontiades dilutus; assembly: GCA_031894815.1. Classification (NCBI taxonomy): domain Eukaryota; kingdom Metazoa; phylum Arthropoda; class Insecta; order Hemiptera; family Miridae; genus Creontiades; species Creontiades dilutus. Next base: position 345,101 of record JAVIWC010004232.1, read on the forward strand.
TCCCATATTGTTTTACACATGATTTCCCAAGAGCTTGTGTGGATAAATCAAAGTAAGTTCATGTCACATTCAACCCGGAAAGCTATCAAGTATTAGCAAAAATTAAAAATATACGTGGTTTTAGAATGGATTCATGTTTGTCAACTGACAACATTGAATCTTCAACAAACGTTTTTCAACACGATACATAGGATATATCCTATCCTATAACATATATGTTGTTACGAGGTTTCTGATCCGTTCCGTAATTCCGATTAATTAACAATTACTTTAATTATTTTTTAAAGTGGTTTTGAAGATTTTCTATAAATACTTACCTCATTATTTTTTGTTTTATTTTAAAAATGTTGGAAAAATAAACACACTCATTTCGATTTTAAGCAAGTAATAGTAGAAATACGACAACGGACACCTTATAGTCCGGGTATCCTAGGATTGTGGATTGAACTCAAGAAGAAATACGTTTTCTTGGCTCTCGACGTTGCATATATCCGTCCTTTAAAGGAAACTTTGAATGATAAGTTTTCCAACATTGGTGGCAATGGTGCTAAAGATGTTGACATCTCCAACGTCTTCCCAGAGTTCCTAAGGTCTGCTTGGGTAAAACATCACACTTATTCTGACTATATTAAGCCAGCTGGTTGATATCGATAAGCCAGCTGGCCCAGGAACGAAATTTAAGCCAAAAAGGAGTTACCTTGATGGTGAGGATAACAGATGGACGGATCTTTCAGGGGGGCTTGCTTCCAATGACTCCAATTAGTGTGAGATATGTAAGCCCCCGGCCGCCCCGCTGATTCCTGGCAGGGGTGGCTTGATGCGGAGTGGTTGGAAACACATGAGAGGCTCGATCTCGTACAGAGCGAGGCACACCGAGCGCTGCCTGTTGATAAACCTAAGCACTGTTTTCTCACCTACCCTTCTTTGGCGCCTAGTTCACATCGGGGACACCGCGTTCATTCTGGTCATACCTCTGTAAACGCTGTAAACGTTGTAATAGCTCTTGAAAAAAAAAATTCTAACCCCCCCCCCCCCCACGAAAATTTCATGGTTTACGTTTCAAAGGGTGTAGAATCCGAATCCGCAATAAAAAATTTTCCGTCCGTTCGCCGTACGCACAATTTTTCCCAAACGGCTGGAGCAAAAAAGCTGAAATTTTCAGGAAAAATCCATGTTGGTCCGACGACTCCCCAATTCTTGAGCCAGCTCTCTCACTTTATTTAAAGTGCCTTTTAAGGGTTGTCAAAGTTTTGAAAATCCCTAAAAACCTCAAAACAAGTCGAAGCGGCCTAGGTTAGTACTCTTTTGAAGAACATACCATGAGGAATCGAATGAGCGCCCCCCAGGTCCGTAGGTCAAACCACTCCCGATGTATGGCCCGATTTTGGTGCCAACATTTGCGTTATTTTGGTTTAGTATTGTTTTTGTTTTGATAGCAGTAACCTAGTGATATAGTAATGTGGAAACTGGAGTGAACTCCTAAGAGTCTTTGTAGCCAATACACGGGTTGAAGCATTCTGATATGCATGAAACGCTGCAAATTCTTTCACTGGGGTTTATTATTCAATTGGCTGCGTTCATGATTTGAATTTCTACTAAGCTTTGGAGTGTGGGTGTTTCACAGGTGATAGGCAATTATTGAATTTCAGCAGATATGCATAGAGCACGTAAATCTGTTCTCAACCAAAACACCTATTTGGATTGATCAGTTGATCATATTCGTGTGCCTCCTGAAATTCAATAATCGCTCTATAATCTGTGAAACATGCACACTAAAAAGCTTAGTAGGAATTCAAATCATGAATCATTGAATAATAAAGCCCAGTGAAAGAATTTGCAACGTTTTTTAAACTACACTATAGAAACATCTATAATTTATCAAGTCCATTAGCACTCGTATTGCGTTAAAACTTCCTCAAATCCAAATTTAAACGATTTAGTCAAAGGTAGACTGATGAAGAGGAGGCATACAAATATCATCAACTGAACAATCCAAAAAGGTGTTTTGGTTGAGAACCGATTTACGTGGTCTATGCATATCTCCTGAAATTCAATAATCGCTCTATCACCTGTAAAACACGCTCACTCCAAAGCCTAGTAGAAATTCAAATCATGAATGCAACTCAAATGAATAAAATTGAAAAATAAACCCCACTGAAAGAATTTGAAATGTGCGTGTTTCACAGGTTACAGAGCGATTATTGAATTTCAGGAGGCACACAAATATGATCAACTGATCTATCCAAATAGGTATTTTGGTTGAGAACAGATTTACGTGCTCTATGTATATCTCCTGAAATTCAACAATCGCTCTATAATCTGTGAAACATGCACACTAAAAAGCTTAGTAGAAATTCAAATCATGAATCATTGAATAATATACCCCAGTGAAAGAATTTGCAGCGTTTTTCTTCTGTAACCGGTTCAGGACTAAGTAATTTCACTTCTTTAACGGTTCAGGACTGAAATATAGTTCTTTCCAGTGCCCAGAACACCAGGTACCCCAACGAATTTGTCAAAGAAGTTCTATCTTACAAGTTTTCAGAGAATTTTTGAAGAAAATTGTAACAAGTATTTAGGTCGACACGAAATTTCAGGGGTGTCAAATTCGATCGATAACAGCGGATACTCAAAATCCGTTTCATGCATCAAAGATCAAAATCTGAGTTTGAATCTTGTGCATATTATATCCCTACATGACATTTATTATTTATTTTTTTGTTCATTTATATGTATGTCACTCCACACGATAACTAGATCAGTTTCAGATAAAAATGTTTCCGTCCAAAAATTTTCGTTTTTGAAAACTGAAGGACAGGTCTGTTAACCAGGCTTGAACACTTGAAACAGTCCATATAGGATGATCGGACTGTTTCACATGTCCAAAAATATAAATTTTCGGGTTCCAATCTAAAATTTTATTTTAAGAGTTAACTTTAATAAGCATATGGAATATTAGATTGAGATCTTTGAAAGATATGTATCTGTTGGAACTTTCAAATCTCCCATCACATTATTGACTAAACGTTCATATCTTCCAAAGATGATGGAAGACGGATGATGAGGGATTTCATAGATCTCAATCTAGTATTACTCATGCTTATTCAACTTAACTCTTTTTCCTTTATTCTCTGAATATTAGTTGAATTAAACGTATTTTTTTCTTTCAAGTGTGTTCTGCCACTTATTTCTCATATAGGTACTTACCTACTAGGCCAATAGGCTGATTTTCATGAAACAAGCAACGTTTCCGGCCGTCCGTCTTCCTGTTGAAATGATTGTTCATCTCGGCGCTACTTTCTCGATTTCATCGAATTTTTCTTAAAAAAAACGTGTTCTACGACCCCTTCCTTGCCCATAATTGAGCAAAAATTTTAAATTGGAAGCCGATAATTTATATTTTTGGACACGTGAAACAGTCCGATCAGCCTGTATGGACTGCTTCAAGTGTTCAAGCCTGGTTAATTGCTCTAGTTATCGTGTGGAATGACACACATATAAATGAACAAAAAAATAAATAATAAATATCATGTAGGGATGTAATATACACAAAATTGAAACTCAGATTTTGATCTTTGATGCATGAAACGGATTTTTAGTATCCGCTTTTGTTGATCGAATTTGACACCCCCGAAATCTCGTGTCAATTTTCTTCAAAAATTCTCTGAAAACTTGAAAGATCGAACTTCTTTGTCAAAATCGTGTTCTGGGCGCTGCAAAGAACTAAATTTTAGTCCTGAACCGTTACGGAAGTGAAATTACTTAATCCTGAACCGGTTACAGAAGAAAAATTTACAGAAGTATGGTCATAATTAACGCGGTGTCCCCGATTTGAACTAGGCGCCAAAGAAGGGGAGGTGAGATAACAGTGCCTAGGTTTATCAACAGGCAGCGCCGGTTGTGCCTCGCTCTGTACAAGATTGAGCCTCTCCTTGGAAACACCCCTCCCAAAAACCCCCTGACCCCGCTAGAGAAAAGGGTTAGGGGACCTGACGGGGCGGAGCCACCCCCCAAACCAGCTGAGTTGCTCCCCTTTGCTGGCACTTGAGAGGAGAAGGGCTGGGCCACGGAGTGGGAGCTGGAGACGGACCCCCAAGAGGACCGCTGCGACTTCACTTGAGGTCCAGCTTTCAACTTATTAACAACCTCTGTGTATATACAGTCCCCATAGCGTGTGACAGTGAAGAAGGGGCGGAATTCTTGCACAAGGACCTGGCTCGCACTTGTTTTGCCTCGAAGAAGCGTGTCCGTTTGTAGAAGACATCTGATCCTGGACGTGGAGGTGATGGCTTGTGCTGGCTCGACGGTGCTCAGCCCCCTCAGTTAAGTACTCCCTCATTGATTAAGGTATTGTAAAGCTTTTGTTTACCCCCCTTGCTGCAACTAGGCTCAATAGGGCTTGTTTAGGCTCATAGCAGTTCGTATACCTATTTTTTGTGTTGTTGTATCCGAACCGCCTCACCATACTTCTTTTGGAGTAATATTCATTTATTGTTCAGTATAGCTCGATGGAGCTTGTTAACTTTCTCATGTTTGATACTTGTTAAAGTTCACAAGAGCTTGCATATTTTCAATCAACGTTCAGAGTTAAGTAATTATACGCACTAATACTTATAATTTAATGTATAACTGTAGTAGCGATTTATAGATTGTAGAACTTGAAAGTTCAAGTACGAAGTTAAGTACTTATTTATTGAAGAAAATTTCGACATTAAGATGGGAAACTACATCTACTTATTTTGAAAGCATGAATTATAGGATGAATATAGATTACATCTTTTATTGTAGTCCATTTATAATTACATACCTAGTGTGAAATATGACCCAGTGGAGTAACGTTTGATTTAGTAATGTGTCATAGAAAGAACATTGTTGCAGAGTTACCCCTTGGAGATGCAACAAATACAAGGATGGTTCTGCAAATGAGAAAACTTGGCTATGGATGGACTACGGAAACTGGTTCCTTGATTTTACAGGCGCAATCTGAAACTCTAATTTAGATTACCAAAACCTGCTCGGCGCATATTTTAACCCGTTCCTTTCCAACATATTTTGGTCATTAAATCGTTCCAACTTGGGTCTGAGGAACCCAGTCCCAGATTTTTCCCAGTTATTGCCGTTTTTTCTTCGTTCCCTTCTCAAAGTCGGTGTTTTCCTTTATTATGAATTGTGCATAAAGTCGATTTTAGTTTTTCTTTTACCAAGTTTTAGATAGCAAGAATCTATATATTATTCAAAATAAAAGGCAATTCCCAAAACAATTTCTTCTTCAAGGCTCGAAGTATTACAAATCAACGTAATAATTACTCATTTCCACTGCGACCAGTTGTACCTACAAGTAACACAAAATTAAAAAATCATAAGTTTGAAAAGAGTCACATTGGGAACCAAGCTGCAGTGATAAGAGTGCTGCAGTGAGAGAGAGAGAGAGAGAGAGAGATTGATTGACGATGTTTATTTTTAAATCTGTACAAATATTAGGCCATGAGGCCCACGATAATAAATAATCTATACTTCTCCTTACTACTAAATAAATTAAATTTAAACAAGTAAATTTATAAAACGTAATTTCTCATGGTCACCAGTAATTTTTTTTAAATAATTGGGATAGATAATCAGGGTTTTTAGTTGACATCAGTTTGTAAACAATGGTTGCAATTGCTAATTCCCTTCTTTCTTTAATTTTCAATCATCCCAGTTCGACGAAATATGGTGAAACATGGTCCCTAAAATCAGGATTGTATATATAACGCACCGCTGCATCAAAAGCTTTTTGCAATTTACTATTCTGAAGCTGACTTTCATAACTTTCTATATATATCTGCAAATCATCGGCATATAATAAGTATTTCATGTCACTGTGCTTTCCAAGGCACTTACCAATCTGATTAATAAACATTAAAAATAATATAGCCGACATTGTAGAGCCTTGTGTAATGCCAAAATCTATTTTTTTCCAAGAAGAGAAAGTACCATTGGGCATTTTAATACGTTGCTCCCTATTAAGAAGGTAGGACTTGAACCAACTAAGTACATTACTTGATACATTAAGAGAATCAATACAAGCCAATAATAAGGTCTGATTAACATTTTCAAGTGCACGCGAAAAATCAAATAATACTAATACTGTTACTTTACGATCATCTATATTAGATAATCTTATATCATTTGTTACTTTCAATAGGGCTGTCTCCGTACTGAATCCTTTTTTATATCCAGACTGTAATGGATCCAGCAATTTATGACAGAGAATGTACTCATTCTCATAAAGGGTCATAAGTTCATAAGGTTCATAAGTTATTCTATCTATTATTTTACTCATAACACATAATGTATTTATAGGCCTGTGTTCCTTAAGCAGCAACGGTTCTTTTACTTTTGGCACTGGCACAATGTTTGACCTTTTCCAAACATCTGGATAGACCCCATTCTTTATTGAGTAATTAAATAAGTGACACATAATTGTACCAATTTTAGAAAAAATTAATCGGAGAAAGTCAGCGGAAAAATCATCAGCACCAACAGATTTTGATGTGATTCTATAAAGTGCTTGTTCGATTTGTTTTTCAGTTATTACTTTCCATTCAAATATCTCTTCCTTTTTTCGAAGCTCTTTTAATGCCTTATGTATGTTAAATACTTCTTCACTTGGACACTTGGGACTCGCTTGACAAAAATAATTGTTTAATTCCTCTCCCGTGAATTTTAACTTCACAAATTTGTCTTTCTCTTTTCCTATTCCTTGCGCTTTAAAAATTTTCCACAGAGAAGATGGATCCTTACTTAATCTAAATATATTTGCAAAATGATTATTTTTAGCGTTTCTTAGTTTTTGTTTTACTTTATTCCGGAAGAGTTTATAATTTTTCCTATCCTCAACAGATTTTGATTTTTTCCATTTTTTGAAATAATTGTCTCGGATATCCATCAACGTTTTTATTTCAAAGTTAATCCAGGGAGCGAGATTATGAAAAACCTTAATCTTTTTTAAAGGAACATATTCATCATAATATGTTATGATAATTTCATTAAACAAATAAATCTTTTTATTCAAGTCCAATTCTCTTTCTATCACTGACCAGTCCTGATTTTCTAATTCTTTTAACAGTAAATCTTTATTTAATTTTTTATAGTCCCTAATAGTTATTAATTGTTTTCTTTCCCTGTCGCCTGATACATTAAATATACAATAAATGAGATCATGATTGGACAATCCTGGTACAGATAATTGCCCGTATGAATATACTTTTTCTATTGAATTCGATATCACAAGATCAATTAAAGTGGACGAAGTTTCAGTATGGTGTGTTGCTTCAAAAGGTAAGTAGCCAATGTTATTTTCCGTCATCAAACCAGATAATTCTCTACTGTAGGCATTTGATGTTAGCATATCTGTATTAAAATCACCTAAGACCAAGATGTTTTGATACTTCGAAAGTAGGCCTGATATTATGTCAAATACCAGACTGATTTGACTAATTTTCGGGGGACGATAAACTATGCCTACTACCGTAGTTTCGCGGCTAATTTTTACTTCTAAAAATAAATATTCAGGTTTCTTTTTATACATTGAGTCAGACTGTGCTATAATTTTGTACTGTATCGAATTGTGTACGTAAACAGCTTGTGCTTGTGGTTGTCTTGTTGGCTGATTTACTGATCCAATTCCCTCACTAGTAACTGGATTAATTCTTGATTGATAATTTTGCCAGAGCTTATTCCTCCCAGCTTGTGCTTGTGGTTGCCTCGTTTGTAGGCCTTTTGTTACACGCCCTTGATGGATTACAGGATTATTCCTTGTATGAAAATGGTGTCTGAGGCGACTGTTATCAGCTGGTCTGTGTGCATATTGTGGTGTAATCAATTGTATTGGCTTTCCTCACCAAACACCACTCATTCATACAGATGCCAGGGCGCTGCAGATTGTCAATCGCGTATGTGCGTTTACCAATTGATTTGTAGAAAGTGCACAGAAGAACAATCAAGGTGCTTCTATATTGGAAAAGCCGCACAATTGAACCTGCGAATGAACAATCATAGAGCATCAATACACCAATCACAACCACGGCCAGTAAAACTCCACACACTATCACACGGACCCTCAACCACTTTTAACGAATGTTTTGGCGTTAAAGTTTTAAAAAAGATGACCCAGCCCACAAACGATCGACTTTCACAACAGTCGGAACGAGCTCACCTTTTGGTATTGGGATCAAATCGTCCACTCGGACTCAACATCAATGATTGAGTTAACTCCATCATGGTGACGACAAACAAGACAACAAGATAGGTACAAGCCCGATCCCAAAACCAAAAATCACTTTTCTTCTAATTATTGACAAAGATTCTTTCGAAATATTCTTTCACCTTTATATCTGTTAAATTTGTACTATTTCCATAACAAACGTTATATATAAATTGGACCGTGTTATGCAATAACCATCTAAGTCGATTTTTGGCCAAATTGGGATAACTTCAGATTCGGTTTCTATGGAGGTATCTGTATTACTTCCAGTTGTTATTACTGAATAATTTCAGCTGATGACCCCAGAATTATCGAAAATTTGTTATTGCATAAAGTCTCATGACCCACATCCCTATTTCGCAATAACCATCTAACTCTGAGTAGGTGTTACATTTTAAGAATCCAGCTGTGCAATAACCGTCCTAGTCGACTTGGACGGTAGTTTTCTCTGACTAGAGTTTTGCAAAAAGCGTTGTAGTCGAGATAGATGAATGTTTCGCTGTTTGTTGCCAACAGTTAAGAATTCGCAGTAGGCGTCGATCATCATTTGGCTGCCCAACTCGAACGTGCCCAAATCGAAGAGGAACATAACATTCATATAGAGTTTGCTTCGCATCTTCGCGCTCAATTGAATGAATATATTAAGAAGGCGATCGATTGTTCCAATACTTGTTAATCAAACATATATTCATAGAGACGAGTCTATGTGCAGGATGAGATGTTGTAACAATCATGTTCCGGAAGACTGCGGCGCTGAGCCACCGTTTTTTGACACTCGGAGCCTATCAATATCTTCTTGCCACCGAATTTCCACCGCCTCCAATCCTTCAGACTTCCTCACCATTATTCGACCATTACGGATCCATACAAATTTATAAAGATTTTCCTTCTTCAACAGTTTCGATTTCTGAAGTAAAAGGCGATTATGTGGAGTAAGGCTCTGATTCACAAAAATCCGTTGACGGGTGTATAAATCCTTCACTTTACTGATAGCTCTCATGAACTCGTCTTTGTCAGTGCGCCTCACAAAGGTTGCTGAAATGGTACCTGGAAGCTGAGAAGAGATTGCAAACTTTCGTCTGAAACATCCATCGATCATATCCGGTGTAACTACAAAGTTGACAGCTTGACAAACGTCACCGATAATCTTGAAAACATCTTCGCCAACAGAGCCCGGAATTCCGGCTGTCTCGACGCACTTATCAAGAGCACTCTGTTCCAAGAAAGATAAGATCGATTCCAAGGACCTCACACGAGATTCCAAAACGTCGTTACGTTCAGATAATTGTTTGTAGGAGATGTTTAAACTCGAAAGATCACTACGCAAACAATTGATCGTATCAGTATTCTGCTGGATAAGATCAGAGTACGTGTTTAAGTGTGTTGTCAGGTCTTTTATTTCATTTGAATGCTTTTCATTCAGGGCCCTGACCTCCGGACGAAACTCGTTGATAAGTTTAACCAACTCGGCATTATCAGACCCAATCACGGCATCATCAGACCCAAGTCACCGGCATAATATTGTCGTCCCTAGAGGTTCGAGCGCCGTCAGACACAAGGTACAGAACCAAGGCTTCTTGGTTTCCTCGATCAACTCATACTCTTCCTTGTTAAAATTGATACAATTAAGATGATACGTTCCTGAACATTTACAACATACCATCCGATATGAATTGTGAGGGAATCCTTTATCACAGGAAGCACACTTCGACATCACTCTATATTGATGTAAAAACTATAATAACATATAATATATATATAAAACTAAAACAAACTTCTTGTGGAGGTATCAAGCTTAGATCCTCTTGAATAGACAAAGAATTAAATCTTTACTTTTCGTATCCTTTCAATAACATTCTTTTAAAGTTATTCTTAAAATTAAAAACAGTACTTAACCACTGTTAGTTTTGTCAATATCGATCATAACCAAAATTATGCTAACTTGGTACAGTGGAGGTCAAGGGTGAAGTATTTTCCCCTTCAATAAAGAAAGGCGACTTAGCCTGCAACACTCGGACGTTCAGCTTAAAGCCTATCGACTCCACGTTTGAGGTCGGCCAACAATCGGATAGGGAAACTTGTGTTAGCTACTAAGTAGTTATAAGTCTTATAACATCAGACTGCAGAAGTGTGATCTATCTTGACAGGATTCCATATGGCAGAGATGAAATATATTTATTTAGACTTGTATCTTCAAAGTGTTCAAAGTAATTAAAATGCATTCAAGTGCGAATTTTAAACAATGATTTTTTGTATGCAAGTTTCAATTTTTATTAAAAGTTAATCATTTATTTATTTCCATTACCAATCATTATTATTTTTTAACTTACCAATCATTTATTCATTTGATTTTCTGATTGATATTTCCATTGTTTATTTGCGTTTTACTTATTTAAAAAAAGCCACAGTAAGCTTCATTAACTGATTACTTACTCCCCACTAAAAGTAAATAGGTACTGTCAACAACAACTAACTACATAGTCACTTCAACAACTAATTAGGTACTTCGTACAACAACGGATTACCTTCTCTCTTCAAATTATCATATCACTAATAGCTACTTCCTTTTTCTTTTTGTGTACATGAGAGTGTGAAATTCCTTCCGATTTTTTTTTCTCGCTAATCACTGTAAAATTTCATACTCGGTCAAGTTGTGTCTGGTATCTGGTCATCAATTTTGAAAAACATTCTAGAAGCCATAGTAGACTTTGAAGGATATTAGGCAGAGGGCTCTTTGACAAAATGATGGTGGGTTGCGTCATTCGATTAGGAGTGGTGGGAGCTGATTACCCGTCCGGTGGGAAGCGAGTTTTGCTCAGTCATCTTCCATATTTACGAGACGGAAGATTGTCAGGGAGAGATTCATTCGGGCACAGGTGTTAATCCATCGTCTGATGAACTTGGAAGGTAAGAAACGATCTACATACCGGTAAAAATGTAACCGAATGATACAAACAGGACTACACTAATAACAGTAAAAACACAAACTGAGTGTTTTACTTAGGCAACCAAATTAATTTACAGTTTGACTGTTCTCGAGCAATAGGTATTTATCCGTTTTTATCTCAAGAGCCCAACACGGTGATCCTCCATCCACTTCGATTGGTTCAAGGTTTCGCTCATTGGCTTCATAGAATGAATAAATAATACACTACTTTTCTCACCTAAACAGTTCTTACAGTTTTCAAATTATTTGAATCGGGGTTTTCTCCCAATCTCACCCACAACTTTCTTCGTGTTCGGTCCATGGTCTTGGGATTGTTACGGAGTACGGTTATGGGTCCCCGTTTCTCAAAAAACTTTTATAAATATATATCTAGATTTTTAGGACGCCACTTTGAATCAAGGCTTCAAATCAATCATAGAACTCATAGAACACACGTGGGACAACCCAAACATGAGAAAAACTTATGGGTTTATTATTTTTTGAATAATGGGTGATTGCTAGTGTCATCATGATGTTTGTGGGGTCACTATTAGGTTAGGTCCGAAATTGTGATTATTTGGTGCCGGACCTTTAAATCTGAGACCTATTTTAGTTGATTTTTTTTGTCCAAAGTTACTTGGAAATTTCCCCCGCGCTTGCCTATGTCTGTGGAAACCGTGGAAACCATGTTTTTCACCAGGTTTTGGTCTAAGCTTCTATACGTTTGAAGCGATTGGTCTTGTTGGAAGTGGAGACCAACTAGACCCCAGCTAGAGTTTTAACGACGCTACCGACCTGCAGTTATAAACCGATTTCCTTCTCATTTTTTTTGTTCGATGTTTGTTTTATTCTAGTTGTGCATCAAAAGAAGAGGAATGGAGGGTGTACCATACTAACAAGCTCTGCTCATGAAGCTTATGTTGCCGACCGTCTTGCATATTGGTTTATTATTCCATAATAAACCATTGTAATCGCTCTGGAAAAAAAAAATTCTCACCCCCCCTGAAAATTTCATGGTTTACGTTTCAAAGGGTGTAGAATCCGAATCTGCAATAAAAAACGCTGCAAATTCTTTCACTGGAGTTTATTATTCAATTGGCTTGCGTTCATGATTTGAATTTCTACTAAGCTTTGGCTAGCGATTATTGAATTTCAGGAGGCACACAAATATGATGAACTGATCAATCAAAATAGGTATTTTTGGTTGAGAACAGATTTACGTGCTCTATGCATATCTCCTGAAATTCAATAATCGCTCTATCCTGTGAAACACGCACACTCCAAAGCTTAGTAGAAATTCAAATCATGAACGCAAGCCAATTGAATAATAAACCCCAGTGAACGAATTTGCAGCGTTTTTTTTTGTTCAAATAACAATCTGTTATTGGAACTTCAAGATTTAATCATTAGAGAGGATGAATTTTTGGAGGTTTAGGACGACTTTTGCCCTTCTACCTTTATATGTGCAGATTAGGACATGAGTTTTATTGTGGTAATTCAGGAGGGAATTCAATGAGCCGATTATCCATCCGCAACACAATCAGCTCTAGTCTCTTTTTCCACGAGATCATCTGAATCCTTGTAACGAATGACCATTTTCGGGTCATCATTATCCCATTCCCCGAATCAATAGAAGCATTTCCGATTTCTGGAACGTAGGTATGCGAGATTCGTGAGTGCATTGGAATTTGAATAACAATACAATATTTCCAGGGGGTCATGAATTAATTTTTGTTTCTAGCTCCAACAAAGCATTCTGGAGCACCTTCCCATGCCCATCGCACTTCTCCATTTTGCCCTACATTTTCAACGACTTTATCATCTACTACTTGGTAATTTTCGGTCTAAATAAATTTTTGTAAAAGTACCTTTCTTTCATTTTTATAGTGGAGCGTCATTCTGACTTTGAGCAGGAATTTTAGTCTACACCAACCACATTCACCATCAGCACGGCCTCATCAAAAATACTTTTTTCCTTTTTTATTTCAATTTAGCATAACATCGTTTTACCTTTTGATTTTCTTCAAATGTTATCCTATTACGAAAGAGCTCCTAATACGTTTTCAATATCTTCACGTTTTCCAATATTCTCCACATTTGGTATTCTTCAATAAATTCAATTATTCTGAACTTGAAGTTCAGATCACCACACATAATTACTATCTTCCATCGTCTGGGCCCAGGAATCTGATGGATATGGATTGTTCCCTCTTAGCGTTTCTACCTACTACTACCTCTGATCTTACACCTGAAGCATATTAGCGGGTTTTTTAAAACAGACATTGGCATACGTAGTTCCTCCACTCCCATTTTATTGATTGTTGAATTTTGTTTCATTTTTGTTATTATTCAATAATAAACCATTGTAATCGCTCTCGAAAAAAAAAAAAAAAAAACAATTCTAACCCCCCTGAAAATTTCATGGTTTACGTTTCAAAGGGTGTAGAATCCGAATCTGCAATACAAATTTTTCCGTCCGTCCGCCGTAAATTTTCAGGAAAAAAATCAGGTGCGTGTTTCACAGGTGATAGAGGGATTATTGAATTTCAGGAGATATGCATAGAGCACGTAAATCTGTTCTCAACCAAAATACCTATTCGGATTGATCAGTTGATCGTGTGCCTCCTGAAATTCACCTGTGAAACATGGACACTCCAAAGCTTAGTAGAAATTCATATCATGAACGCAAGCCTATTGAACAATATACCCCAGTGAAAGAATTTGCAGCGTTTTTTTTTTTTTTTTTTTTATTCCCTGTTTTCAGATGATCTTTCTAGATTGTTTTCCATGTGCTTCTCAATCCCATAGTGAGTCTCATTTTGTTGCCACGATTCTCTGATATTCCAGCGTCTCAGGTGTTGAAGGCATCCACAAATCCTCTTCCACATTTACATATCTCTCCATTTTTGATTTTACTGCATCCTGCGGATCTTCAGTAAATTTTGTTCATCGGTCCCGCGGAGCTTAGTGAATCGGAAAATCGGCCTCATTAACTTATTAGAAAGACTATTTTCTGAGCTTTTCTCAAACTTATAGACTTCAACATCCGTGAAACAACAAATCTAGACCAGTAAATTCCTTAAAATGATTTGCTAGTGAGTTGCTCGACTGGTTTTTATATGCTTCGTTCATATTTCAATTCCACGTCGTATTTCTATTTAGTGCTTTTGCAAAATAAACTGAGGCGCTAACAAATTCACAAGTTTCTAGATTTTGACTGGTTATTTAAAAAAGAAAAATTAATTTAAAATGCTCTAGTTGTTAAACTAAACCCATTTTCTCACATTCCGCACCGGTTACATACCTAGGATAAAACTAATATGCTTAGGATGAAGTCAGTTTGCCCTCAAGTCTAATTGTTTTTGTTTCAATTATTTTCAGATCACTACCAAAAATGATATTATCAATTGTATTGGCTGTCGGCATAGTCGTGCTGCTGTTGTGGCTTGCTTCTAGACCTTTCTATTGGGCTGGCAAAGGAATCAAATACCTAATACCCAGACCATTAATAGGAAACTTTGGAGATATTTTTAATGGAACCGTCAGTCTATCTCATAAGCTATACAGCCAATTCCCCGATGAAAAACTGTATGGGTTACACGTATTTACGTCTAAAGGTATTGTCATACGGGACCCAGAATTAATGGTTGAATTGTCCATAACACAATACGATCATTTCAGTGATAATGGCTTAGGCGCAAACCAAGAGTACGATCTAACAGGCGGAAACTTGTTGTTCCTCCATGGACAGCAATGGAAAGAAGTTAGGAGTAAAGTGTCTCCTTTTTTCACTCCAATGAAAATTAGAGGAATGATGGCTTCTGTAGATGTGACTATGCCGAAAGCCATGAAGGTCCTGGATGAAGCCATCAGGGTCGGAGAGCCTTGCAATCAAACGAATCTTCTCGTTCAAATTGTGAACGATATCATAACCCAAGCTGTATTCGGCGTCGAGTCTGATGTATACGAGAAGGACTCGAAATTCATGCCTCTCGCTGGTATATTTTTCAGCCCGAAAACAAATTTAATGTTTATGATGAAGAACTTTTCTCGGAAACTTTTCAAATTACTCAGACTTCAATCGTTTGACGTGGATGCATCGTTGTTCTTGAAAAGGATTGTGAAGGATCTGGTAGAATACAGGAAGAAAAACAATGTCCAGGGCCACGATTTCGTTCAAGGGATTATGGAAATCATGGACAAATATGGGCAAAACTGCAACGGCCCAGTGGAGTACTTCCCCGATGGAACGAGAAAACCAAGTAAGTACCTACTGTTTAATGTATTCTTTTATACTATTGTATCTTTATTCATTAATTATATTTCTCCATTCTTATATTCGTGTACTAACATAGGAAGCGATGTCATCAATTAGACTTATCCGTTGAACCCTCACTATTAACGTTGTATAAACTATCACAAAAAGGTTTATTATTTCAAGATTCAAAGCCAGATTTCAAGAGAAAAAGAAACAATAATTTCAAATCATCCTCCCCCTCTCATTTTTTTGCTTTTCGTTTCAAAACTTTCTAATTCTACACATCGGATTAAGTCCTGACCTCACACCCTTGGATTTCTATTTCTGGGGAAACTTGAAATCCAAGGTGTACGAGATCAGAATTGAGTAGATTGCGACCAATTAGTGAACAGAATTCTGGAGTATGGGGATGGTGAAGCGAAGGGTTTTTTACCGATTCTAAAACTTGAAATTCATCTACTCTGTGACGGTACGACCTTGTGAGCAGGGCACCCATCCATTTGGAACCATAGACCCCCTCCTCTGTTCAAGGGGCATACATTCCAGATAATCAAAAATTTTATTGTCCAGCAGCTGCAATAACAACTCCGTAACAAGTCCATAAAAATCAAAAACACCTGCAAACCGTTGGAAGTTGGAAATTTTAATATCAGCCACTAATACTCACCGTGCGAGGATCTGATCCAACAAGAACCACCGTGACCTCCATTGTGCGGTCGACTCCATTTGCAGACGAGCAACCCTCTGCATCCGCGAGAACGGGGGATATTTTGAACAATTCGTGCCAATTAAAAAAAAAACCAAAATCTCAATTTTCTCAAAAAAGTTGCCTCTAAAAAATAAAAGCTAACTATACCATTGAAAAGCTGAGGCTTTTGAGCATTTTTTTTTTTAAGGCTTACAGGCTCAAACGTATCATCAAAACTAAAAAGGACAAATGAGCCATTAAAAAATTGTTTTTTTTTTTCAAAACTAGATAAAACTTACTTTTCAGGCTCATGTTTCACCCTCTAATTATCTTTAAAAAATTACTGTTTAAGACTGAAACGATGGAAAATTCAATGCTCTTTCCAACGGCACCCTTAGATTTGCAAATACTTCGAAAACGCCGGAGTTACGACCATTTTAGGGACGTAAGGTCGAATACACGAAAAAAATCT
This sequence comes from Creontiades dilutus, assembly GCA_031894815.1. Taxonomy (NCBI): domain Eukaryota; kingdom Metazoa; phylum Arthropoda; class Insecta; order Hemiptera; family Miridae; genus Creontiades; species Creontiades dilutus. The sequence goes on from JAVIWC010004232.1 coordinate 361,690, forward strand.
AAAAAGTGAAATAACTCGAAAACGAAGCCTCTAAAAAAACTGTAAGAGGTACTTTTTGATGGAAACTAGTTGTAAAATACGGGTGCAAAGTTTTTCGGATCATACGCTGGACACCCTGTATATACATGCAGCTTTTTCCAAAACTGAGTTCGCGGTATCACATTCAATCAAATAACAATCTTCAAGTTTTTTGGAGTTATTGATTGGGATCAATTCCTTGAATGAAATGATCCTTCTCACTTTGCTTTATATTTATTCATATGCTAAGTATATCTAATGGCTATATCAGTAGAGTTCATAAGCTGTCATATTTGCTTCTTTTTTTTTCTTAAAATGGATAGGTTTCCAGAACCGCTTTCGGACCAATTTTTCGGCGACAGACGTCTCCAATTTCAAATTTACTCTTCAAATTTAGAACTGTTTTGATTTTTTATTTAATAACTTCAAATTTCAATTTTTGAGTGACATTTGGCATCATATTTAAACATTTTTCCTCATTTTCCAAACATGTACATTTTTTCCAAGTTATGTTGGCAAATACAGGAGAAATCTTTCAAGATTACAAGTAAGTAAACGCAAAAGCGTTACGCAATTGAGGGATTTGCGGCACTCTACGGTCTAACGCAAGAGTGTTGTTTGTATTGTAGAAGATGAACAAGCTGGTGAAACGTATTTTAATATAGTAGACAAGACAAGCAACACAATGACTAAGCCTCGGTTTGGACCGTCCGTTCTTTTTTCGGTCGTTTACTAGCAGCCTAAGCTTGATACCTTTCTCTAGTATCTATTTGAAACCCTTTTCGAGTATCTTCTTTTTGGTGGCCCCAGCATTGATACCTTTGTAATATACCTTGATACACAACAGGAATGTGGCTCAGAGTTTTGGAAAATTCCAGAGCTACTCTTTCCCACAAGCATTTCGACAAATTCATATATATATATTAATACGAACGTAGACATTTAAAAAATGCTAATACCACATCTACGCACATCGTGTATACTCGCTAATGAGTGATCGGCTCACCGACTTGTTTTTCCAAATGAGTCCTCGTTTTTCGTTAAATTCTTGGCAAAATTTCTTGAACCTCTGGCTTTTCACTTGATTTTTTCTATCGCACGCAACAGCCTCTGGGAAAGCCCAAGTTGATACGATATGCACATATTTTGTAAAGATGACTAACGTGTTGATATGATATATTTTTGGTCTGACTATTCTATCACTCCACTTGGTTCTTTGGAATCGGTATCTAAAATTGAGTACAAGCGATTGACACAATATGGCTGCCTGCATGAATGTGATCCGCATTTTTTTATTCAACAGAGTTTGACTTTGACGAAATGTTCCTTCACGCATTCATAATATTTCTCGGAGGTGTAGAAAGCAGTGCTACTACAATGACCTGGCTGTTTTATGAGTTGGCGATGAATCAAGAAGTGCAGGAGCGATGTAGAAAGGAAGTCATGGATGTTGTGGCCAGAAAAGGACGTCACGTTACTGTGGAAGATATCACCGAACTACCGTACATCACTGCAGCGGTTAAAGGTAAGATTCCAGTAACGGATAAAAAAACGAATGATGAATCTGTCGTTGATCTTCACATTTTCCGGAAATCTCTTACTATTTAGTAAGAGGGCTGAGGTCACCTCTCCTGAATATCCTAGTCACATTCATTGCCACTTCGCAAGACCCCCAACCTTCAACCAGTATACTATAGTCCTTTGGCCGAACCCTTCTTGTCTCTTGCATAGCTTCTCAGAGGTGAAACCATTTTCAGTGTTAATTAGAAGTCTACTATATCTCCATATACTCGTACAGCACTAGAAACTCGGTAGTTGAATAAAACAGTTCTAATTTCATGATTTTCCCATGTGGGAGCAAAACAATGATATTTTCTCAAAAAGTGTGGCGATGCTCGAGCTGAACAGAAATCCTCGAAATTTCCCTTTACCAAGGGGCTGGGATGGTTAGTCAGTCGTAAGGCGAGGTGGGTGTGAGTTTGCAGCCCATCATCAACCCAGGAAAGATCCTAATCATTGCGCAAGCAGTCGTTTCTAACAAAACAAGGGTAGTCTGTGATACACAGATTAGGATGGATCTTCGTAATCTTGAGTATTCACATTTGAGTTCCTAGAGAGGTCTGCTAAGGAAGACAGAATGGTTTAACGCCCCATGGCAGATGAGGTGAGCTAAGTGATCAGCAGGCCAAGTTTACACTAAACAGCGAGACACATTCATTTACAGGAAGGATCGAAGTGAGTGTCAAGTATAAATGTCAACTCGTGGGTCAGAGAGGTGTTGAGTCGTAAGATGAAAGGTTGGCGTGTCTACATTACTATGTCTTGGAGAGAAGTAAATCAGACATATTTGCCTGTGTTTAGTTGTATTACAGCCATAACTGTCGCAGTTCTGTCATGGTGTGAACATTTTCAAGTGGGGAAGCGGCTTGGTATACAAACATCAAACGAAACAAAATAATAAAACAATTATTAGCTCGTGTTATGCCTACAGAATGTACGGGACAGGCCCAAGGACGCGTACAAGGATGGCAACTTTAGGCCTCGTCTTACGTGAGCGGGAGTCGGGAGAATTCAGCGTTACTGGCGATACCTGGCGGAAACGCGAGTGCCAGCGTTTACGCGGGAAAGTAATTCCGCGACGATTGAAGGAGTACGATGCAGTGGGGTAACGTACACCCCCGCAAACCGCGCGATGCGGGGGGGGGGGGGCTCCAGGCTACAAGGGGGCCCGGAAACGGGCCCGCTCTAGCAAAATTCATTTTTTTTAAAGAATAAAGCGGAACTAACGAGACACAGAAAAATTCCATTATGTAACATCAAGTTTATAAACATCAACGGTAAAGTAGGTTCATTGATCAATCATCTTTTGGTTTTCGAATCGTTATAATATAAATTGTATACCATATTGATACTTAAAAATGACTGAAGGAACCGATGTGTCTCTGGGAAAAAGTTGACTTTTATAACACACGGTCATCCTAAAGTTTGCTACGTAGACAAGAAGTCTCGAGTTCGTAAAGGTAGGTTAAATTGTTATATTATATTATAACTTTCCAGGAAGTTTCGCAAAAACTTACTACTTCTAGGACCAGCTTGGACCCCCTTTATGAATCAACCCTTCAAAGTCTAGTTGTACCTGAGAACCGCTAAGCTCTACTGCGAATGTGATTTCTTACGCAGTATTCATTTGCATATCCATATTTATCTAGACAATGAAAAATACTGTCCAGTCCTATATCAGGGTGCTGAGCCAAACACTTCCTACGTGAGCGGGAGCTAAGCGATACCTACCAGCCGGTTGGGTGGGTTCAGTGTTTTTTGTGGGGCTAGCGATTTTCCGATCAAACTATGATAATAGAGTTATGCGCCCTGCGTGCACACGCTCTATCGCAAGTCGCCAACGCGCACACGCCACACACGGCTTGAAATCAAATCGGTTTGATTTTTTCTCGCTACCTACTCCCGCTACAAACGCGCGATTTTTCACATCTGCTGTCAAGGTTATTGGAGTTGTCCAAGTCTGTTTGAGTCAAAATCGTTTCCCAAGTGTTTGCAAGGTTAGTCAGAAGAATGTTGTAGTTACTTATCAACGAAAACTAGAGTTGAAAAGATTAACAACCGTTAAAAAAATCCTCACTTCAAGAATAGGCTGAAGAGGAATGAATTTCCCGAAATAGGTCCTTAATTGACGAATTTCTTGAAATGGTTGCCTGTGCAAACGTTTATTGGAAATGTAATTGAACAGAGCTGGGATACTTTAGGCCAACAAAAATCGTCTTTCTACAGTAAATTCTGAAAAAACACTCATCGTATCAGCGGCGTAACGTTTTTCAGCGGGCCCCCCGCATATATTTTCGGGGGCCCTCCCCATGTTTTTTTTTTTTTTTTTTTTTTTTTGCGAAGCTCGCACTTTTTCAACGGTCATCGTACAATACGCTACGATCTACGCTACGATTCAGTAATCGCTCCATCACTTGTGAAACACGTACGCTCCAAAGCCTAGTAGTAATTCAAAAAACGCAAGCCAATTGAATAATAAACCCCAGTGAAAGAATTTGCAGCATTCCATGCGTATCAGAATGATTCAACCGGTATCGGCTACAAAGCCTTTTAGGAGTGCAGTCCAGTATCCACATTACTACATCACTACATCACTAGGTCACTGCGAAGAAAACATAAACAACAATAAACCAAAAAAACGCAAATGTTGGCACCATAAATCGGGCCGTATATCGGGAATGGTTTGAACTACGATCCTGGGGAAGGGCTCTTTCGATTTCTCATGGAAAGTTCTTCAAAAAGAGTCCAGATTTAGGCCAATTCGACTTTTTTTTTTGAGGTTTTTAGGGATTTTACAAAACTTTGACAACCCTTGAAGGGCACTTTAAATTAAGTGAGAGTGCTGGCTAAAGAATTGGGGCGCTGCCGGACCAATATTGATTTTTCCTGAAAATTTCAGATACTTTGCTCCAGCCGCTTGAGGGACATCGTGCATACGGCGTACGACGTACGTCAGACGGACGGAGAAATTTTGGTTTATTATTCAATTATAAACCATTGTAATCGCTCTTGAAAAAAAAAAAAAAAAAAATGCTAACCCTCTCTGAAAATTTCATGGTTTACGTTTCAAAGGGTGTAGAATCAGAACCTGCAATAAAAAATTTTCCGTCCTTTCCCGATTCATGGTGCCAATATTTGCGTTATTTTGGTTTATTATTGTTTTTGTTTTGATATCGGTAACCTAGTGATGTAGCGATGTAGTAATGTGGATACTGGAGTGAACTCCTAAAAGGCATTGTAGCCGATACACTGGTTGAAGCAATCTGATAACCATAAAAAAAGCTGCAAATTCTTTCACTGGGTTTTATTATTCAATTGGCTTGCGTTCATGATTTGAATTACTACTAAGCTTTGGAGTGTGCGTGTTTCACAAGTGATAGAGCGATTACTGAATTTCAGGAGGCACACAAATATGATCAACTGATTAATCCATATTTTGGTTGAGAACAGACTTACGTGCTCTATGCATATCTCCTGAAATTCAATAATCGCTCTATCACCTGTGAAACACGCACACTCCAAAGCTTAGTAGAAATTCAAATCATGAACGGAAGCCAATTGAATAATAAGCCCCAGTGAAATAATTTGCAGCGTTTTATTGCAGATTCGGATTCGACACCCTTTGAAACGTAAACCATGAAATTTTCTGGGGGGGTTAGAATTCTTTTTCTTTTTCAAGAGCGTTTACAATGGTTTATTATTGAATAATAAACCAAAATACATACCTAATTTAATATAACAATTTAACCTACCTTTACGAACCTTTACGTGACTTCTAGTCTACGTAGCAAACTTTAGGATGACCGTGTGTTATAAAAGTCAACTTTTTCCCAGAGACACATCGATTCCTTCAAGTCATTTTTAAGTATCAATACGGTATACAATTTATATTATAACGATTGGAAATCATAAAGATGATTGATCAATAAACCTACTTTACCGTTGATGTTTATAAACTTGATGTTACATAATGGAATTTTTCTGTGTCTCGTTAGTTCCGCTTTATTCTTTAAAAAAAAAAAAAAATGAATTTTGCTAGAAACCCCGCGGGGTTTGCGGGGGTGTAAGTTACGCCACTGGGGCTCACTATGGATTTGTCTTGCTGTTAACTTTATTTTTGAAAAGCAGTCCACTGGAGTTGGATGAGTAGGGGGCAGATATTTCACGTTAAACCCCAATTTGAAATGTAAAACCTCCAAAATGATGTGTAAAACCTCCAATTTGAAAGGAAAACCTCCAATTTGACGGGAAATCCTATATAATATATCTCCTTACTTTTGTAATGATGATGTTTGGTTTATAAGTTTGACATTTCAAGATTCACTTTCGACAATGTGTTGATGGTCTTAGTTTGTAACTTGAATCAATATTATCGTTTAGAACATTGATAATCACACATTTTCCACTTTTCCTTCAGCTGTTCCCATCTGTACTTTACAGAGGCGGTGAGGATGTACCCAGCATTTGTAATGATGTCCCGCGTCTGCACAAAGACATATACTTTAAAAGAACAAAATTTGACGCTGCACCCTGGAGATTTCTTAATTTTCCCGAATAAAGCTGTTCAGCGGGACCCACAGTACTTCCCAGACCCGAATACGTTCAACCCGGACCGGTTTTTGGGTGAAGATCCTAAAACCGGATACATCGGCACGTTCGGTCTTGGTCCTAAAATGTGTTTAGGTAAGTTAACCGAAGCATTTCAGTAGCTTATGAAGAAATTCGAACTTAGTACCTAAATATATCCTCAACATGGAGATTGTCTGCGAAAAGCAATTAAGTTTCTGTCCATCCAATTGAAGCGTCGATACCTCTAACTTGGATACCCAAAAACGAGATTCAACTAAATCTGTGTACAGTTGTACTGGGGACAAAGCTCGATTCCAGCTATCGCCATTAACATGATAAGTTCTTAAGAACTGGTTGTTGATGGTGATCAACTTAAAACAACAGATTTCAAGCAATCAAAACTAAAATAATATTATCTGGTGGTAGTGTCAGGAGACAGACGAAAACTCTCCACATAATCTTTGAGTGTCTCATCACAGTTTTGAACTCCATGAACACCAAACGCAATAAGATCTATTCAAAGCTGAGTCTTTTTGATTCAGTGGAAAACTATCAGAAACATACAAAAAGGCAACGCGGTCTGCGCTCGGGATTCTAAATCCCCCCCCTGAGAGAATTCTTTTACGTAGATCTGAAACTGAACTTTTTTAACAATACCTAGCTGAAAAACGCTTTCTATAATTACATAGTATTTATTATTCCTATTTTAGAATAAAAATTGTACTTACTTCATTGATATGTCAGTATATGAGACATAAATAGACGTACATAAGACGTATTCAGTAGTACATTATCTAAAGTAGGCGCCTACCCCCTCCTTGTCTTGTCTAGTCCACTTTAGATTCTATAAAAGAGCCACATTTATATTTCCATGGCCACAAAGGCCTTCCTCTGGTCAGGACGATTCCTTCACCTCGAACGAAGTCCAAAAACAGTTGATGATAAGAAGCTACCATCTGAATTGCAGCTTTCTAGGTTCATTGGGACAAAAAATAATCCTTGTGCTCGTTCAGGTGATTAGGAGCCCATTGTCGGATTTCGGAAGTTCCAAGCAAGCCACAATAATAAGTCCAGCTGTATAGGTTGATCAGGATCAAAAATAGCCATTACAGTTTTTCGTGACTCACTAGTTTCCCAGAGGGATCGGTAATGACAATAACTACTATCGTGCAATATACTGACTAGTAGAAATCCACGAGTGAAACAACCAAAATTGAACAATGTAAAATAAAACACGTATCTCCACAAATTCTTCCTCGTTCACCGATTCTCTCCCGTTAAGTTATAACGTACTTAAGACTCGGGAACTTCAATTATGAATTAGTTAAGTAAGGTAATATTCATGTTTGTATAATTGTGTCTTAACCATTCCACAGGAAAATCATTCGCGAACTACGAAATGATCCTGGTAGTTTCCAGACTCTTGGAAAAATACGTATTCAAGATAAGCTCGAAGACGAAATTGCCTTTGGTTCCAGATAGCTACCGTCCGATTTACGCACCCAGTATGCCCCTGTGGATGGATGTGTCACATGTTTAACAAAGAGTTGCTTGGTTTTATTGATTGGTCGTTTCGTAATGACGACGCATGATATTTACTAGACTAAACAACATGGGATGCCAATAAAATGATCATGGTTATTCGCGGTCAAGATCAACGTTATTCGAGGTATCAAGATAAAAAATTGTCACAATTGTGATAGATATGGTTCGTTCATCCTTCCCATTTTATGAAACGCGTGCACACATATTTATCTTCAAGGGCTTCGTCTGGGCGTTGCAGGATTATCATCTCAGCCTACGTATTGAGTTACTACATCAGTCTAACTCCTCATTCTAATATAATGCTTTATTGTATCACAATAGAGAGTTATAGTGGCATGAAACCGAAAAAATTTAAAACCTTTACATTACCTTCACTTTCCAAAATTTCTTTGAGGAAAGCGAGAACTCTTATTTGTTGCTTGTTGTGAAATAGGTAACCATACCCACTGGGACCCTTAATATGATTCAATCACTCGGGAAAAGCTAACCTGAACGAACAAGGACATTTTTCAGGATTTACTGTTTTCTGTTCATATTACTCTGATTTTCGTGTAGACTTTTCACTGTTCTGGTGTAAATAACATTCGAAATTTATACCTACCAATCTTCTCCGTTGTTGTTGTTGTTTATTAAACTGAACTTGCTCTCCCATTGCTTCTCTTACTGCATACAAAACTACGTGCCTTGCGAGAACAGGAGGTCTGCTTCTTTTCCGGTGGAATTTTGGAAATTCTCCGGCTATATGATGATTAGTATTAAAAATTACGTTTCACCTCTCTCCATTTAGACATTTAATAAGACAAATGTAAAAAAAAAAAAAAAAAAAAAAACTTGGATTACGAATGATGCACAATGGCCGTAAATTTTAACGTTACTTTCATTTTGATGAAAGATGCTTTGTCGATACGTTTTCATCTCATTCGCCTCTATAACTCTCTAATATTGGATACCATGCTTTGCACTGATACAACCGAACCTATAGGAAGTCTCTATTACACAAGTACTTAACTCTAATCGTCTAAAGAGACGGAAGGTAACCTAGATGCACTCCTGTAACAACCAAACACTTTCAGGTATTATGTACGTATCCTACCATTAATCTGTGAATACTTTTGTAAATTATACATTGTACAAATGCTTGAACTACCCCCTAAATATAAATATAATTTTTGTAATTTGAACGCATATTGTCAAATCTAATTTCTCGTTCTCTTTTTAATATACTTTTAGAATAAACAATGCAAAGACAAGGATTTACAAGATACTTAACTTTAACCTGATCCGAGTTCGAATATTTTTTTACCTGACGAATCAACGCATGATGAAAAAGCAGAGTATCCAGTGAAAAAAAAAAACCGTTTTTCTTACTTGAAAAACAATTTTCTCCCAGAAAACTACACGGAATTTCAAAACTGGTTATATCGCTGGAAAGCCTAGATTTTGGCTCATCTTTTAGCACTACAGGCTAAAATTCACATTCATTATTGCAGGGACTCATAAGCGTTTGAAGAAAGTCGAGATCTCCACGACTTGACAATGTGTCCTTTTCAAGCTGATTTTCACCCGTTTCGCGCAAAAAAGTTGGTTCCCCATTAGGGAGATAGTAAATTCAACGCTCTTCCCAATAGTGGAATCAGATTTGAAATCGCACGCAATATGTGGAAGATATGGCCGTTTTAATGCGGAAAGGTCGAAAATACGAGCAAAATCTTAAAATTGAAAAAACGGCATTTCCAAGGGTGTAAACAAAAATTGCTAAGAGGCATTTTCGATCAGAAATTTTCCGTGGAATCTTCTCCTGGCCTTTGACCGTCACGAAATGTAACACCCTGTATTGAGAAGTTTCCAAAGTTTGAAGAACGATTTTCTTGAAGACAAGCGGAATGACATTTCCACTGGAACAAAACAGTTTACTTGGAGTTTGCTTAAGTAATATTACCATGGGCGCCCGCAGAATATTTTCCCAGGGGGGAGCCTGGGGGGTATGAAACTTTGCGGTAAAAAAGTAAAAGTCAAAAATGTTTTAAAGTAATATGTATTTGCTCTAAAATGATCTTAGGTGTGACATGATCTGAATGGAAGTAAAATATTATGACTTGAATAAAAATTGTACTCTTCCCTTACCCATTCCAAAAACATTGGTGGTCTTTTCTATTAGCTCATCCTTTTGTTGTTTTACTGTGTTCCTGTGAAATATATGCGGAAATGCCGATATTTATTAATTTTGGACATACTGAATTTTTCAAAACACTAAAACCTGACAAAAATGTATGCGTACTATCCTGATTCTCAGGGGGGGGGGGGGGGCAATGGACACCCTGGCCCCACCCTGCGGGCCCCCAAGAATATTACACTTTCCGTCTGAACCAGAAGTGACGAAAATTTATGTTGATGCATCCATATCAAAATGCCGAAATAGAAATAGAAGGATTTATTAAAGGGTTAAGCTTTTGATTTTGTGGGAATCGGATTTTCAGTGATCTTGGAGATGAGGGCCGTAACTCGGAGAAATCTGGGTGAGAACCTACATAAATACTTCACGTAAAAGAAGTGTGTGTTTCAAGGGAACTGAATTAACCCGATCACCTGTTTGCCATCATCTAATTCAGAGGAAAACCCTTCGTTTTATAAAACAACTCAGTATGGAACGATTAACGTTCGAATGTGACAGAATACTGAGTAACAGTTCAGTGATTACCTGCACTAACACTAACTTATGGTTATACATCTAAAGGGCCCCGTCTGAGTCGGGTGACGTCCGGTATTTTCGGGATTCATGATGTGGGACCATAGATATGCAACAAATACTAACTTTCACATACTAAAAAATTATTGATTCACCCAATTTACTTAAAATTTCAACAGGGAACTGTAATAATGCTGTAAACATTGAAATTATTAAGTTTATTGGCTACCCTCTAGAAAGAAGGTTAACACCATAACTTTTAGGATGTGTCTGAGGCAAGGTTTCATCAACAGACCAACAAAAAATTTGTCTTTACATAATTTATAAATTATGTATTTATGTAATTACAATTACATGCAAGTAGGGGATCTAGGACAATCCAAGCATTAGAAGAGATCAATTCAATTCTTAATTCAAACCAGAAAAAAAATTGTATGTAATGTATGTCTTGAGTGTTTCAAGACATCACACTATATACAAACCAGCTTATCTGAGTATATCGACGTTTCAGGGGGTGGTAACGCTGGGCGGGTGGAATTCTCGCCCCCGTCTCCCAGGGCAACCGACCTGCTCTCCCCTCCCCCCGACCCCGCCAGTGAAGGAAGGAGGGCCCAAGCGGGGGGAAGCGTCTCCCAGGGCAAGCGACGTGGTGCTCTCCTCGGGGATTTGGGATATACGATTTTTTGACTTTTAATATTGTTATTATACTCCCTCATTGTGTTGTTTAGTACTCCACCTCCTGTACACAAAGGACTTACCCCAACAAGAAGGCACAACTGTTGCCACCTTTGCAGATGATATATCCTCTCTGTTGGAGATGATATAGAAGCTGCAACACGCAAACTACAGACGTCTACTACTGAGGTTTAAAAATGGACCAAGATGTGGATAACGAAGCTGAACGAATCAAAATCAGCCCACATCAACTTCACTAACCGAAAAGTCCCAATCTTGGATGTTGAGATCAATTCAAATAAAATACCGCATACTGAAGCAGTTAAATACTTGGGTTTGACACTTGACTCCAAATTAAACTGGAATAAACACATAGAAAAGAAGAAAGAAGAACTTAAAATCAAGTACAGAAGGATGTATTGGCTAATGGGAAGGAATTCCCATCTCTCACTTCACAACAAACTGCTTATATATAAGCAGATCCTTCGCCCTATTTGGACCTATGGGATACAGATCTGGGGCTGTGCCAAGAAATCAAATATTAAGAAAATCCAAACCTTTCAGAATAAAATACTGAGAAGTATAGTTGGAGCCCCTTGGTACATGCAAAACGATGATATTCATCGAGATTTGAGGATGGAGACAGTCTATAAAATGATTGCAAAATACGCAAGGAAGCATGAACATCGCCTCCACAAACACGTGAACCCGGAGATGCTCTACGTTTTGGACAACGAAGGTGAAATCCGACGTCTCAAGCGAAACAAACCACTGGATTTAGTTGTGCTGCGTGAATATAAGTGCAATCGAACTCAGTGCTAATTAATTGATTTTGCTGTAAACCTACCCCCTTGGAGTGTACCTTTATTGATATGTAAAATTGCTAGATGAAATGTATTTGATTTTTCAGTCGCAATTAATAAATCACGAAAAAAAAAAATTGTGTTATTCACCTATTTCTTTTTAACCTGCGTAGCAGGGCCATTTAACTAGTGTGTATATAAGTGTGTAGGACAAGTTTTATTGAGTCTGCTCCAATTCTTGTCCGATTTTTGCGATTCTTCTTTTGTTCGATCCCACTTCTACCTTAGTCGGGCGACAAACCACAGAAATATACGAAGCGGACATGAGAACGTCCCTGTTGTGCATGTAGCACTTGAACATTTGTTTTTCACGGGATTTTGGATAGAAGAGAATAAGACAGGAATGGGTTTCATAAGATTTAGTGTATTTGATTACTCTGAAGGGTGCGTTGTGAACATCTGGAAAACAGAAGGTCCTCGAAGCTTTTGCTCAGGCAGCGTCTTTAACACATCTATTGTATCGAACTCGAACTTACAACTACTGTTACGTTTATCGTGAGTTTCGCCGATGATTTGAAATCGTAAAATTACGATAATTTTATCACTCTTTTTCACTCGTCATTGGAATCTGGAGTTCATGGTAAAGGCTTATCATATCCGCTTGTAAAAGTTTCTGCTGGCTCACTCTTTAACTATTTGCTTTCATCGTAATTTCATTGACCAGAAATCACAGATAAGGTGGTTATAACAGACGGGCAGTAAATTAGCGTAGTGATTATCAAGTTTGAGGAACCTGGGTCAGACACTGGGATATTACAGCTAATAATAACCTTTGTGTTCCTACACCTTGAAACGCTGTACCTCATTACAAAAGGCTTGTTATTGGTTTGAGAGATAAGTATTATCCACAAATGTTACTGATTTAAAGACGAAGTATAAAGCCAAAAATCTAACTACTCGTCAGTAGTCCCACAGCAAAATGCTCTGGGTCGATATTAAATGAAAGATTGCAATGAAAATCACAAATAAAAAAGAAAACAACTTCGTGAAAAAAATAAAACCATACTGTAAAACAGAGGAAAATAAGTATCCAAAAAAAAAAAAAAAAATGTTCGTTTGAAGAAAAATAAGTAAAACTAAAAAAAAAAAAAAAATATTCGGATGCGTTTCATTTGAATTTCAAAGCAGAAATATATGGCCGTTTTCGCCCCTTCACAAAGAAGGTGCCTAAGTAGGTTTTAAGCACTTTTTGGGTAGGCATGCGGTCTACCCAAAGCCTAAAAATAGAGCGCAATATCAGAGAGTGGTACCTCATACTAGGTCATTACGTAAAAATTTCTAATGTTTCGAATGTAAATATACTGGTGTATTTAGACTGGGTAATTTGGTAATTTCATAAATTTTAGTGCCGATCTACGCGAAGTCACTTGCCGACAGTGTTCACTTCGAATAAATCATGGATCATTCAACTTTCGATTGGGCTTCTTTGGCTTAAAATTTTAAGAGGAAAACGAATCGTACGGGTGCCCATCATTCGAGATAATCTCACATTGTAGTGGGGGGCTTATAACTGTAGTGCACCTGCCGACAATGTGTGGAGTCAGTGGATTTTAAACAAAATCTAACTCTACCGTTTGCCGTTGTGATAACTCCGCTATTTAAAAACCACTGAGTATGGTTCTAGGCTTCGGAAATAATCAGTTCCTTATTTATGTGGGAGATAGAAATTCTTGGACCTGTGAATGACTTTGCCATTTCACAATTTTTGGAACTTATCATATCAATGAAAGAGTTATACTTATAACATTATAGAAAATTGGTGAATAAACATTGATTTACCTAATTCAAATAAGAGGCTCTCCCGTGGTCGACAAAGGTTTTGCAATTTTTAGGTATTGATAAACCGGAAATAGATACTATGACAATGGTAAGCACAGTGGTAAGCAGTCAGGTAGTCGCCCTTGTAGTAAGTTTTTCTACCAACCCGTTCTCTCCAAATCAAACATTTTTCCATTAGGACCTATTAGAGCGATACCCCTCTCTGATATTGCCCATCCTGACTCATTGCTCAAACTTTTTTCGAACACCTACCTATTTGATTTGCTTACTTCGATAGGTAGTTATATTGTTTCTACAGAATCTTTTCATCTCATGTATTAATATTATTATTTTAATTTTTTGTCACGTTTTGAAGTCGATTTTCGTTCTTTTGTAAAAAAAAATTAAAAAAAAACTTGTCAAGTTTTTGGTAGGAAGGTTTTTGGGAAAGAAATTTGAGTTAATTTCAATGTTAATCCTAACACTATTTCAATATAAATGCTACAATACTTATGGTTGGGCATTTCCATTGTTCCTGGTTTTATAAATTACTCTCAAGTGGTATAAAACAACAAAACAACAGACCAATACCATTTACTTTGAGATTTTCAACTTAAAATAAAACAACTAGCTTTAAAATTAAATCAAATATGCTTTATGCTTGTTTTGCTTCATACCAGGATATGACAAAAGGATCCAGAAATTCAATATATTCGTCATTGCTTTGTAAATTCTATTATTTCAGGGAAAAAACACAGCAATTTGGTTGCTTCAATTAAAGTCGACCCAACTCTCAGTCTGACGATGACGATGTCTGAGGACAAACTAATGTCCTATTAATATTACTGGAGAACTAGGGCGGTATAAAAACCTGAAAGATTATTTTACTATCGACGAAAACTTATCATTTTGTCAACATATAATTGTAATTTACAATGCGGAGAGTAGAAATTTGTTGGCTAAATTTCATGAAGGTCGTATGCGAGTAGAAGAAACTAAATCCGAGTCTAGAAAATTAGTTTTTTTGTGAATGTCATTTTATATCGTTGAATATAACTATATCACTTCTTGTTTGTAAGGAAAATCGGTTTCTCAATTCCACGGAACCAATGACAGTACACGAGACTAGCAGCCGAACATGGTCAACACTTAGGATGAATAACCCCGACTTTCGAACTAAAACTTATCAAAAACGGAATACGTTTGTCCCCCTTTATGCACAAGGTCATTAGCTGAAACGTCCCTATTCATATTTTTTCAATAATCAACAAATCCGAATACAGCATCTTCCGGCGATTTGGATGGTAGCACCGTGTTGCATGGGTCCAGGAACCTAACTGTGTGGCTGCAGTACGAAGTGCTCTTCGATCAAATTTTAATTTGGTAGCCAATAGAAGATAATATATTATAGCCCCTGGCCTGGAATCGGCGAAGAAATCCGACTTTGCTTTACATTTTCGATCGCTGCCATCGAACAAAAAAATATACATCCTAAATAACTATACGAGCCGCATTGAGTATGTACTTCCTTTTTGAAGTCGGTAAAAAGCTCAACCAACTCTTCAACTCAGAAAAACGTCCTGGGAAATAAGCAAACTGCCAAAATTGTCTGAACAAAGCAAACCCATTCTACACAACCACTTCTGGAGCCAGTAAGGTCTCAACTGAAAGCAGCTGAAGGGCTGCACTGTTCAGAGCAATCAGAAGCCTATCCAGATTTTCCAATATGTATGCTCAGTGACAGTGAATATGAAATAAGCGATTCAATTCTACTTTTTCAATATATTTGTATTGGATTATACTTACTAGTAGAAAATATGATTCTTAAAATTACCAATGAATTGTAAACTTGGCGTAAGTGTATAATATATTTGCCTTTCAACGTTGTTTCACTGTATAAGAAAAGCTATGAATAGTTTTAACTGTTCAGGGAAACCTATCTAGCATAATTTTCTCGAATTCAGAGGGGATAGCTAATGAAGATTTTATAACTCTATGTGAGTTTAATCAGTAGCTGAATCTATCAAGCTTGATATTGATATTGCTTGGAAAGACGATACGGAATTAAAGGGAACGTATGATTCACAAATAATAATTCATTAGAAAAAGGATTGCTTGAACCAATTTAGCAAGGTTTTAAAAATTGTATCAAACTACTATCTGTCTAATTGATATTGGTTTTAATAACCCCGTATACGATTTAGTTTGTACGAGGCAAGTTCAGTAAATCAGAGTTGATTCATATAATTGTAACGTTTAAGATTTTATTTGCTTAGGCGAATCTGTGAATTGTCATCTATGGGATAAGTACGAGATAAGCCACGAAGGAACTTGATGAGATACGAAGGAACTTGAAATTGGTTAATATGTGGGATACAATTATATTTTTTCTATAATAACTGCCACTATTGCGAGTGATACTACTTGTCTTGTTCATTAGCTATTTCTTTATATTGTATACAGCATTACAACAAAAAATGAAATTGTCTTGAATAAATAAGGAACAATGTTATTGCGAAAAGTGAACAACTCTTGTCTCATCACTTCCAATCATGACCCATGGGGCCAAGTTTTCGAAACGCCAAGGTTTATTGAAAAACTTTTTTTTAAAATCCAGATGAAAAACAACAAAAAGTTTGATGATCTCACCATAATGGTAACTTGGAGAAACCAAACCAGATTGCATAAAGATTTCCATGATATCTTAACTCACCAACATTCCAAGGACTGATCCTCGAATCACTGTTCTCACCTGAAATAAATCAAAGCACTTTAGTGAGTTATAATAGACCAAATTATAGCAAAGGTTCAATGTAGGGATGTCAATATCGGCAAACAATATCGATATATCGAATATCGATATTTTTTAAAAGAATCGTTTTAGTAACTCGATATACCAAGGAAAATATCGATGTTTCGATAAATCGGTCATCGATATTTTTTTCAAGGATTAATCAGAATTACATATGAGTGCATTATTGAATTTCATTCTACTACAGGTAAAGAATTCAACCACTCAAAAATTCAATGAAACTTCATTCATGATAATAATGATGTACAAGATCCAGGGAAGTAATTATCAACGTTAATTAAGGTTGTAAAATCAATGTAAGTGAAGTGAGCAGGAAAACGAAAAAATGTCAATCACACCAATATGGTTGGGGATAGAAGTGAGGAGAACCCTCTGATTGATGTGCTCTCCAGAAAGCCTCAAACTGGCTGGAACTTTTTTTTTTAAATCCTACACCCGTCGCGTTCATCTGACGTCTCTGCCGACTCCTCCATCGTTGATCCACCGATCTCATCCAGTGCAGGGCACTCCATGAGATGGCGGGCGTCCATTTCCCTCAGAATGCAGAGAGGACATGTTGGCGAGTTGACCACCCCTATTCTGTATAAATGCTTTTGGAGGTAGTCGTGGCGGTGACCATTCTGAACAGGGCCACCGACATTCGCCGTGGGAGGACAGAGGGAATGTGTCCCTCCTCAGCTACAAGAACCTCCCGGTCCTTCCCAGCGCTAGCTCCCTCCATGGCCTCCCCGCTGCGGCGTTTTATAGCACCTGCTATAGCACGCCTAACCTCATGAAAGGTGTGCGGCGGATCCGGCTGTTCTTTTCTGGCACCCTCTTTTGCCAGCCGGTCTGCTTTTTCGTTTCCCTCGACCCCACAATGACTGGGTATCCACTGGGGGTGACAGTCCTTGACACACTTCCGAACCGATTGCAGAAACCTGAGGGTGTCAGCAATTGTCTGCCCGAGCAGTGCCAAGTGCAAATAGGGCAGCCTGGCAATCCACAAAAATCATTACCAGCCTCAACCCTCGCCCTTCCACCTCCTGAAGAGCAAGCCAAACAGCCGCCACCTCTCCATCAAAATTTGTTGCTTTCAACCCCACAGGCTCGCTGATATCAAAAAGCGCTGAGTGTACACCAGCTACCCCATCCTTTACAGCCCCATCAGCTGACCCATCGGTGTATATGTGGTACCACTCTGATGGGGGGTATCACTCATGTATGGTCTGAATGGCGGCGGCTCTCAGTTCCATTGGCATGGCGTTTCCCTTGGAAATGTTCCCAATCAGATCAAGATTGTACGTGAAAAAGTGGTACTTGTGTTGCTGCGGAAAGGGATCCGGAACTCCAACACTTAGGCCCAGCCCCTCAGCTTGCTCTCAACAGCGTGCAAGAAATTAAGCTGTGACACTAGACGGGTCTGTGGCGGCGAATAGTGCCCTGTCTCTTTAACTTCTCACTTAGAGTCATTGCAGCGGCGTCCACCACAGAGCTAATGGGTTGGATATCTGTCTGGGCTTGCATTGTGGCGATTGGGGTTGACTTGGCGGCCCCAGTGATACATTGTAGTGCCACATTCTGGACAAGTTCCAGCTTCTCTTGAGCAGCTGTCGATGCTGTGACTGTTGCTTCGCAACCGTACATGATGGCTGGTCTTACATAAGTGGTGTTGGTCATCTTGAGAAGGTCTTGAGAGGCACGCCAAGTGGCACCAGCAATACGGCTTAGGAGCGTCATTCTTGCTCTGCCTTTTTCTGCTGCCTGCTCAATGTGGGCGTTCCAGGTGAGTTGGTTATCCAGCTTCACCCCCAAGTATACAGCTGAGTTGGTTTTCACCAGTTCTGTGTCTAAATACTTCAAGCAGATGGATTCAGGTTATTTTGAAAGTGAGAATAGATGATGCTCTGTCTTTGAAGGGTTTACAGACATGCAGTTCTCCTTTGACCACTTAGCCAATGTAGCCAGGGAACTGTTGATGCAGGTTTCGAGAGAGGGGATTGATGAGCTGGTTGTCCACACAAGAAGGTCATCAGCATACAAAAGGGCGCTTGTTCCAGGGGACTCTCTCTCAATCATCGCTACCAGGTCATTGATCATAATATTGAACAGAGTCGGGCTCAAGACTGAACCCTGAGGAACACCCTGCCTGGTTCGCCTGTATCCTGACAGACCCTGTTCATACCTTACTCTGATAAATCTCTGAGAGAGGAAGCTCTTAATGAATTTGAATAAATTTCCGTGTACCCCCCTCCCCCCCCCATTCCACAATCTTAAAAAGCAGCCCCTTCCTCCACACCTTGTCGAAAGCAGTACTAAAATCAACCAGCACTGCCAATGTTGATTGGTGATGCTGATAACCGTCCTTTATACATTGGGTGAACTGGACTATGTGATCCATTGTGCCACAACCTCTGCGGAAGCCCGCTTGGTTTGGTGACAACAGCCCCTTGTCCTCAATAAAGCACATCAGTCTTTTCAGGGCCATCCTTTCCATTACTTTGCTCATCACACACGTCAGTGCTATTGGCCTAAAGCTCGGAACCAGGTTTGCAGGTTTCCCTTTCTTGTGAACTGGAATAATCTCAGCGTTCCTCCTATGGATCCCCCAATCCAGATGTCATTCACGAGTTGAAGCGCAATACGTTTGGCGCTTGTACCCAGGTTTATCAGGAATTCAGGTAAGATTCCATCCGGCCCCGGGCTCTTGCCCACTTTTGTTTCCTTTAGTGCACCTTCAAACTCATTTAATGTGAAAGAGCAGTTGAAAAGTTTATACTGGCCTTCTTCCAAGCAACATGAGCGCATTTTAGTGGTTGCATCTTGTAGTTCTTTGGGAGGGGTATAGTTACTCACAGAGGCATAATGCTTGCAGAATCCCTCAGCTATAGTTCTGTCGTCTGTGATATCTCTGCCCCATATGAGCGTAGGGTTTTTAGGATGTGATGGCTCTCCATTCAGCCTGGACAAAAAGACATTTCCTTTTAGCTTCATTTATTGCCTCGGTCAGCTCACTTGTTTTGCACCTCAAATGTGCCATTGCCTCAGGGGCGCCAGTCTCAGCCTCAGCTCTAGCTCTACATTTCTCTTGCTTCAATTGCCGCAGGCGTGGAGTATAGAAAGGCTTATACTTCCTCCTTGCTCCTCAGGGGACATGTTTTAGCGCTAATTTGAGGACTTTGGACTGAAAGAGTTTCCAGCACTTGTCAATATTTCCGCGATGCTCGTCTGCTACAAATGAATCATTCAACTCCTCCTTGTACCTCTTCCACTCTGCCTTTTCATGATTCCATCTGGGCCATAATGCTGTGCAAACTGTATGCGAGTTGAGGCTTACCTCTATATACAGAACGTTGAGTCCAGCTCCTCCAGGCGCGTCCACCACCCTATGGATGATAAGAGGGGCAACAACGGGTACGTGAGCAACAAACAACTCAGGATGAGAGACTCCTCCAGAGTGGGAGAAGCAGCCTCGTTCTCAATGAAATCCGCCGGGTTGGGATCTATAAAATCCTCCATAACGCTACCAGGTCCATCAGTGATAGTATAGCCCCACCGTTTCTTGTGCCACAATTGTAGCTCCATGGCCTCCAGACGATCAGATCCCATCATTTCCTTTCTTATAGTCATTTTTGATGTCATTGTGCTTCTCACTCCTACAAGGATCCCAGAGGCAATCTGCCTGGCTCTTCGTAAGGGGCATGTCCGGTACCCCTGACATTGGTACAGATCCCCATGGTCTGATGCACCTCCAGCTTCTACGATTCCGTATGCGTCTAAGTCAAGTTTGGATATTAAAAGCTTCAATTCGGAAAATTTTTCCTGCGTCAGGCCTCCAGCATTCCAGATTGAAACCCGAAATGCCGGAGCGTTGTCGCCTTTAGAAAGGCGGTTGACATGGCCGGGGGCATCGTCCCGCTTCATCGTGTGGCTTCTTGTGGGCAGCGAAGCTTTCGGCGAAAGTAGTGATCGTTTAGTTCTCCTCTCTGTAGAGAGGATATCCAGGGGGCACGTGAGAAAATCTCGGAAGCGACCAAAATCACCCAACAACCTAGAACCCAAATCTCCAAGATGTCCCTACCTTTTGCTTTATTATTCAATAATAAACCATTGTAATCGCTCTGGATAAAAAATTCTAACCCCCCCTGAAAATTTCATGGTTTACGTTTCAAAGGGGGTAGAATCCGAATCTGCAATAAAAACGCTGCAAATTCTTTCACTGGTGTTTATTATTCAATTGGCTTGCGTTCATGATTTGAATTTCTACTAAGCTTTGGAGTGTGCGTGTTTCACGGGATAGGGCGATTATTGAATTTCTGGAGGCACACAAATATGATCAACTGATCAATCCAAATAGGTATTTTGGTCGAGAACAGATTTACGTGCTCCATGGGAGAAATCGAAACGGCGGACGGACGGAATAATTTTTATTGCAGATTCGGATTCTACACCCTTTGAAACGTGAACCATGAAATTTTCAGGGGGGTTAGAATTTTTTTTCCAGAGCGATTACAGTGGTTTATTATTGAATAATAAACCAAAATTTTCCGTCCGTCCGCCGTACGCCGTACGCACGATATCTCCCAAACGGCTGGAGCAAAAGATCTGAAATTTTTAGGAAAAATCCATCTTGGTCCGACGACGCCCCAATTCTTGAGCCTGCTCTCTCACTCAATTTAAAGTGCCCTTTAAGGGCTGTAAAAGTTTTGTGGAATCCCTAAAAACCTCAAAACAAGTCGAATCGGCCTAAATATTTGCCTATTTGAAGAACATACCATGAGGAATCGAATGAGTCCTTCCCCACTTCCGTAGGTCAAACCATTCTCGATGTATGGCCCGATTTATGGTGACAACATTTGCGTTTTTTGGTTTATTATTGTTTGTTTGTAACCTAGTGATGCCGATAGCGTCGAGTTGTAGTGAATGTGGTTACTGGAGTGATAGCCGATGTGGATACTTGAAGTTAATAGCCGATACACGGGTTGAAGCATTCTGATGTATGAAACGCTGATAATATATAGGTAAATATTATTACTGGGGATTATTATTCAATATTGTTACTGGGGTAAATAAGTATTCTTTCACTGGGGTTTATTATTCAATTGGCTTGCGTTCATGATTTGAATCTTACTAAGCTTCGGAGTGTGCGTGTTTTACAGGTGATAGAGCGATTATTGAATTTCAGGAGATATGCATAGACCACGTAATTTGGTTCTCAACCAAAACACCTTTATGGATTGATCAGTTGATGATATTGGTGTGCCTCCTCTACATCAGTCTACCTTTGGCTACAACGTCTAAATTTGGGTTTGGGGAAGTTTTAACGCAATACGAGCAATGAAGGACTTGATAAATTATAGATGTGTTTATTGCGAGGTGGGGGGGGGGGGGGGGGGGGTATTGAGGTTCAAGAAAAAAAAAAACGCAAATCCTTTCACTGGGGTTTATTATTCAATTGGCTTGCGTTCATGATTTGGATTTCTACTAAGCTTTGGAGTGTGCGCGTTTCACAGGATAGAGCGATTATTGAATTTCAGGAGGCACACAAATATGATCAACTGATCAATCCAAATAGGTATTTTGGTTGAGAACAGATTTACGTGCTCCATGCATATCTCCTGAAATTCAATAATCGCTCAATCCTGTGAAACGCGCACACTCCAAAGCTTAGTAGAAATTCAAATCATGAACGCAAGCCAATTAAATAATAAACCTCAGTGAAAGAATTAGCAGCGTTTTTTAAAATAAAAACATTGTACTACGGTACAATATCAAAACTCGGAAGCGATTGGAGATAGGAAGACAATGAAACTGTACAGGTACAGGTAGGTCTACGTTTACACAAATCCCGAAAGTGCCTCATTTCAAATTTCAGTACCGATGTACTATTGGGAAAGGATCTCAATCGTCTCTCAGCATGCTTCCCCACCTTGTAATCGTTCTTTCTCTCACTCTCAGTCATCTCTCAGCTGGTCAGGTCACACAATACCATGTGATTGTACTCTATTGTATATTTACCCTGATCGAGCTCCTTCCCTAATTTTAGCACTAAAGTACGATTAGGATTGAAACTCGGTTGTTTGTCAGCTTGTCCCAAAGGTGCTCCACCTCCAATTAAGCACCAATGGGCAAGTAGAGAAGAAATTAGTACCAGTGGTCTCTCAGGTAGTCAGTTTACTGAATTTTATTTCAGTTGATACGCAGGAGCTCCATTTCACGTATCAGTTAGTTTGGTCGATTAGGAAAAACATTTCCTAAGCAAAAGCGATCTCTCAGGCGATGACATGAGCTGCGATTTAAGATGACTCGTAATGGACTTCCTTAAGAGATTTCTTGATCGATTGGCGTAGAACACTTTTGTGGTGGTCTTTAAAAATTAAAATATCACTGTATAAGTTGGCACTTCAATTTGAACCTGGTATTTCAATTGTCAGTAACGGATTTTCCAGCAATAGGTTAATGTTTAGCCTTAATTTTGGGATAGGGGTTGGGGACGAATGGCTTCGTCATTATTGTGTGATTACATAATACTGAAAAGTGAGTTGAAGAATTATCGTCCAGTTTCAAATTCTTTAGAAGGTACTAAAATCTTTCTCCTTATAATGATGACGGATTTTGCAGGAGTTAATGAAGATTAATATTATCGCCGTACAGTAAAACACTCAGAAATAACCGATTCGAGAGGAATTTTCCTCGTGTTGCTGTAAAAATATTGACTCAAGCTTACTGGAGGTTCCGCCACTCAGGTTATACTACGTTCTTATTAGTTGATAAGATGTCCGATTTCCCCTAGGGAAGGTATTACATTGTATAAAACAAGGGAAACAGCCGGAGGGACCTCTACAATTCTTCAAGATGGTTCATCTTCCGGACATATCTGTTATGGCGTCACTGTTACAGTTGATTCAACTGTCATCCGGTAAGAATTCAAAACTATCATTGAATGTTGAATGTTCGTATATAAGTATACCGAATGTATCTTAGCCTTATTTATTTTTCATTGGTGACTGTTGTTTTTTAATTTTACCCATCTACTCTCTTTATATTAGTTTATCTAAAGGCAGCGGAAGCTGTGTTTTCATTTTTAGGAGATGACAACTTTTTTCTCGACTTCCAAAATTTCCACTCTCATTTTACGTTTCGTGTAGATGCGACCGCAGACTCCTGTAACACTCTTATTTACTACTGTTGATGTCCAATCAAAAGTTCCACGGGGTGCGACCGAAAGCCCATCTGAACAGCAATAACTAGACAACTAGGTACTACTTTTCACTTGGATTACTGAAACTGCGACATGGCATAATGTTCTTTTGGAATATTTACGATCAATCGGCCGATTTTTACTGAGAGAGGGGTCATTCGATGCAAAATTTGAAGTGCTACAACTTGTTTCTTTGAAAAAGAACCAAAAAAGAAAAAAAGGTCGCGTTTAATACGTTTTATAGAGGAAAAAACGAAAAACGTGAGCTTTTCATGTTTTTTGATTTGAGGCTTGAAGGACAGTGTTAGGTACAGGAAGAACGGTTATGTTCTGAATCAGCATTAAAGTTCAAGTTTTGAAATCGCCGATAAAAAACTTCAGCCTCCCAAAATCATCTAAATTTTGCCCCTGCCCGTCACCCTCTATCTCCAGCCACTGACCATCCCTCCTCCCCCCCATCGCCACCCCCACGCTGTTTCGATCTCAACTTTACTCAACTTGTGCAACGAACTCCGGAAATGTCAAATGCAAGCATCTTTCATTGCTCGATTAAGAATTTGTTCGTTTTTAAAAATATTCATAGACTCATTCATTCTACGTTTATATAAGTGTGATCATAAACAGATGGGACTTCGGGATGTCACTGCCAATTTCGGTGTATTATTCAATAATAAACCATTGGAATCGCTGTTGAAAAAGAAATTTCTAACTTTCTAAAAAAGCTTTTTCTTACCGAAACTGAAAATTTCACGGTTTAAGTTTCAAAGGGTGTAAAATCCAAATCTGCATTAAACATTTTTCCGTCCGTCCGCCGTACGCACGATTTCTCCCAAACGGCTGGAGCAAAAAATCTGAAATTTTCAGGAAAAATCAATATTGGTCCGACAACGCCCCGCTTCTTTAGCCAGCTCTCTCACTTAATTTAATGTGCCCTTTAAGGGTTGTTAAAGTTTTGTAAAATCCCTAAAAACCTCAAAAAAAGTCAAGGCGGCCTAAATTTGGACTTTTTTGAGGAACTTTCCGTGAGGAATCGAATGAGCCCCTCCCCAGGTCCGTAGCTCAAACCATTCCCGATGTATTGCCCGATTTATGCTGCCAAAATTGCATCCACATTCAGTACCACTAGGTTACTGCGATCAAAAGAAAAACAACAGCGTTTTTTTTTTTTTTTTTTTTTTTTTTTTTTTTATCGCAGTAACCTAGTGATACAGTGACTGTGGATACTGGAGTGAACTCCTAAAATGGTGTATAGCCGATACACGGATTGAAGCACTCTGATAAGCATGAAACGCTGAAAATTCTTTCACTGGGGTTTATAATTCAATTTCATTCATTTGGCTTGCATTCATGATTTGAATTTCTACTAAGCTTTGGAGTGTGCGTGTTTCACTGGTGATAGAGCTGTTATTGGATTTCAGGAGGCACACAAATATTTACGTGCTCCATGCATATCTCCTGAAATTCAATAATCGCTCTATCCTGTGAAACGCGCACGCTCCAAAACTTAATAGAAATTCAAATTATGAACGCAAGCCAATTGAATAATAAACCCCAGTGAAAGAATTTGCAGCGTTTTTAAACATAATTCGATGCATTGAACTAGGGATGTCACGAAAATATCGATATTCTTCCGTCGATGTATGGATATTTTTGACCGACATTTTCTATTCCGATATATCCACCTTAAATGCACGCTAACGGATCCGATATTTTTCAGCCGTAAATCATCATATCATCCCAAGCTGTTAATACGCATCTTATTGCTCAAAACTAATTTTATAATTTCCATTGAAGAATATGGGGATTCGGAGTGTGCGTGTTTCACAGGTGATAGAGCGATTATTGAATTTCAGGAGATATGCATAGGGCACGTAAATCGGTTCTCAACCAAAATACCTATTTGGATTGATCACTTGATCACATTTGTGTGGCTCCTGAAATTCAATTATCGCTCTGTTACCTGTGAAACACGCAAACTACAAAGCTTAGTAGAAATTCAAATCATTAGTAATTAAATAATAAACCCCAGTGAAAGAATTTGCAGCGTTTTTTCAACGCAGAATTTGCAGCGTTTTAATATTTCAACAAAAATTAGAACTTCCGGGTTGCTGGAAAGTGATATCAACGGTTTCATGATTCCGATGACAATTTTCTATAAATATAGTACCATAATTTGGAACAATTAGTTCAGATGATAAATCAATGGTTCACAATAATTGCCATTACGCTGTATTGAATCAGCACACCTGCAGCTTGTGCTCCTTCCTACTAATTTTAAATCTCGTGCGTTTTTTTTAATTGTGTAGATCCGAGCAAATTGGACCATAACATGCTAAACCCTTCGATATCCAACTCGTCGTTATTGGACTGCGAGAAGGTTCAATTTTACCTAAAAACAAGGTACCTATTGCAAAATAATTATTTTAAATCTTAAATAAATATCCGCTTTCATTGACAGCTTCCCGTTTGTCGTTCATCGTCAATCATACGTCAGCTTTTATAAAAATGAGCTACAAATTATCACAAAAAGGTTTATTATTTCTGTATTACATAACCTTTCCACGTTAATCACTTATCTATGTTTATTAGACGTAGTCACATTATTTAAACTTGACGATTCTATGAATTTTAATTGTATTCTAGATGAAACAAAAGAGCCGCATTCATATTTAAGGTGGTAGACCGATTGGGGAAGATATTATAGCCTCTAGATTCATTCAGCCGAACACACACCTTATAATAATTATAAGATTATTGACATCTATAATGACTTCGCCTTAAATCAAACTATTCTCCAAACTTTACAATTCTCTTTTTGCTACGCAAACTCTGATTTGGAAATAGCTACAGTGGTATTTATACGGTTGAGTACTGTACATTACCACAGCGAAGAAATCCACTAATAGAAAAACTGAAATATAACTGGACAAAATGCATGTTTTGCAACGGGACTGTCTCCCGCTCCTGCTTTAAAAGACATGCCTGCAATTTGTGAGCGAAATGGTGATCAACAACCGAAGTGGTCTAATTCTTATAGGTAAATATAATTTCTAACCCAAATAAAACAAAAAACTAGGTACCCTCTTACATTTACAATTTGGATACCCACTGGATACCTATTACCCACTTATGGAAATTTCGATTCTCCAATCCTCGACCGAGGTTCATTGAACATTTTATTCGTTTCCGGAAGTAGGTACCATTATGAATTCCTATCAAATGTCTACCTCCAAGCGAAGACAGCAGGTAATTTAGTAACAGCCCCTAATTTCATAAGCCTGTTACAATAAAATATTTGTTCATAGATTACAAAGGTTCATTCTGAAATAATGAACCAACAAATTCGGTTTGCAATAGTTTTAAGTTTGTAGACCTGGCCAACATTACATTGATGTAAAGATTCTTTGAAGAAAGTGAAGTCGAATAAAGCGGTTTGTCAAACGTTACCAATTTCCCTTTTCGGGGTTTTCTCTGAGTAGAATGATTCCCAGCTGTGAAAGACTTTGCAAAGTTTCATTCTCTTACTCTCAAAAAGGGAAGCGCCCAAGTAGCCATACAAAAGTGTAAATACTAATAGTTTGTGGGATTTGATGTGTTTGTTGAAAATTAATCTAATTTTGCTTTTTCACGAAAGGGAAACGGGAAATGAAACGATTAAAGCATGTTTAGAACAAACGACTACACTTTTCAACAACACACTTGACCCTTCTAAGCTAACAGTCATTTTGGTTCACGGATGGATGAATAGCAAACGCACCGAGTTTACCACATTCGTAACTAAAAGTAAGTACATTGAATTAAATATGCAATATCAGTTTTAAATATATTGAATTGTTGCTTCAGTAGTAGTATATTATACTGTTACATTATAATTTATCATTTAAAATATAGTACCTGCCACGTATTTATTTGAGCTGCTCCGATCGAAACCGTCATTTTGACTAAAAACAAAATATTGACGATCGCCGAGTTAATCCACTCCGACTGGATTCGCTTGAGATATTTTGGGAAAATTTTGAAGGTCTGAGATGGATTGATAATAATTATCATAAGTAAGGGAAAACATTGGGGATTGACAATTATTGTCAATCCCCAATGTTTTCCCTCCCTTTTTTCCATTTAAATGGCCAGACTTGTGTGGGAGTCAACTCTAAGGTTCCGTTCGAGGCCTTGAAAGATCCCTGGGTATACTGGCCACCCCATCCCTGGTTTTAGCGCAACAGCTTTGGTATTTAATAAAAACAAAGCTCTCGAAAATGTACTAGTATGTTCTCAAACATAGATATTTTATATTTAGGTTATCTGTATTCATTGGACGTGAATATAATTCAGGTGGACTGGTCAGCCATAGCCGAGAAAGATTACATCACCGCTAGAATTCAAGTTCCAGCTGTAGGAAAAACTGTGGCGGCCTTTATAGAACGAATCAATCAAGAGTTGAAGGTATGATTGTTATTACGTTATCACCATAACAAAACGCTGCCAATTGGGTGTATATTGTAGTTGAAAATTCAAGTTTTTCCTATGGGTTCAAGCATGAAATTCAAGTTTTTTATTATATTCAAAAGTTTTTATCATCTGACGAAAACCGGAGAGTGACGGAAACATGAACCCCCCTATAGTAGTATAGGGGATCTCCACCACGTATGCTATTGTCAAACCTAAGGATTTTCGGCGTCTAGTCGGCTGATTTATTTATTTATTTATCCCAACCAATATCAACAAATAACTTGTGCCCTGTTAGTGCGTTTTTAATTGTTTTGGGTGTTGCCAGCAATACCAACAATCGAGACAACAAAGCAGTAACTTTGAACGTTCGTTGTTAGTAGTTAGTTATGGACTATTCGTAATGTAAACCACGGATTTTAGGAATCCGTCGACAAGGATGCCACTGCGACCGCTGGCCCCAATCACTATCTCCTCCGATGATGACTCAATAGTCTTAATTTGCCGCTAGCTTGCAGTACTTGCAGTAAAAAATTTTTTTTTTTAAATCGGCGCTATGCGCCTTGGCGAGGGCTTCGCCCCCTGCACCCCCGGATGATTTCCGCTTAAAGTCTAATCGCCATAATGTGATGTACCTTAAAAAGGTTTTTGCTCTCTCTCTCTCTCTCTCTCTCTCTCTCTCTCTCTCTCTCTCTCTCTCTCTCTCTCTCTCTCTCTCTCTCTCTCTCTCTCTCTCTCTCTCTCTCTCTCTCTCTCTCTCTCTCTCTCTCTCTCTCTCTCTCTCTCTCTCTCTCTCTCTCGGAGTTTCAGTCGTTCGCGAATCGTCCTTCGGTGATGTTCTCCTGCCCCGGTCCAGATTGTCCTCCTTCGAGCTCTTCAGGTACATGTCTTCTTCATCCTAAACGGCGGTTGCGAAAAAAAGGCGGACAGTGCGAACCCAAACAACCAAAAACTGCAGCAGAACGGCAAAAAGAATGGAGGTTACGTAAAACACTTGAAAAGTCCCCTCCAAGCGAAAATAACGAATTACCTGAACCTAAACGACCAAAAACTGCTGCTGAACGTAAGAATTGCGTCAAAAACTCAATAAGTTGAAAAGACCTCTCGATGACAATGAAAATAACGATGTACCTATTAAAATACAGAAAACTACGTTACTTAAACGCTAATACACGTTTCATAATCACCGTTGAACGTTCTGCAGTTCAACTCTACAGGCGTATTCCCAAAACAAGATGAAGCTAAAGCTAATAAAAATAAACCATTCTCAGCAGTTTCAGATTCAGAAATCCCCTCAGAATTTTAAATACATAAAATAGTTTTCTTAATTTTTTTACCAGCATATCTACATGTTCATTAAATTTCAGACGGTCATCTATTATCACTCCCAAATATACATTGCTTTGAAAAAGGTATTGGTTCGCAAGAGCAATTCAAGGAACCATCACATTTATAACTATGGGACTTCACGCACCTGTTACTAGGAGCCTTACTGCCTGATACGGAAAACCTTAACACCGAAGTTTTACTTAAATTAAGTCGCAAGTAATTTAGATCTAACCAAGTCTTAACCAATTGAAATTCTGAACTAGCATCCGATATCAAATTCTCATATGACTTATTCCAAAAAACAAGCGCCGTGTCGTCCGCAAATCCAAATATCTGACACTTGAGTTTCATGTTCATAAGTTCATTGATATAAAGTATAAACAGAATAGGTCCCAGGACCGTTCCTTGCGGGACACCACACCTAACTTTTCTAGATCCGCTTATTGCATCACCCACCCTCACAACTTGTGTGCGATTAGTAAGGTACGACTCTAATAATCTAAAAGGCAAGCCCCTAATTCCGTATTTATACAGCCTATCCAGTAATACATTATGTTGGACACAATCAAACGCCTTACTGATATCCAGAAAGATGCTCAATACATGCTGACCTTCATTGCACTTTTCCGTGATTAATTTATTCACCTGGAATAAAGCGTGCTCTGTACTCAAATTCTTTTGAAAACCGAATTGCCTTTTTGAGATTATATTGTATTTATCAAAAAAGCTGACCATCCTTGCTTTAATACATTTCTCAAGTACCTTTGATAAGGCCAGGGTCAGTGAAATAGGTCTATAATTACCCATTATATCCTTCTTTCCCGACTTGAATAGTGGCACGATTCTTGATTCTTTGAACAAATCTGGGAAGATTCCAGTAGAAAATACCAAATTAAAAATATAGGACAATGGCTCACATATGTATGAACAGACATGCTTCAAAACCCTGTTACTTACAATGCCATAATTATAACTGCTATGTGCTTTCAATTTAAATAAATACTTCTCAATTTCCAGGGGGGTTACAGGATTCAAAAACAATGAATTATCGGATGTAAAATTCTCAACTCTACTCTTTAAACTATTTATCATAGAACTGGGTGGTTTTTCAATTTCCTTGAGCATATTAGGTCCCACACTGGCAAAATAATCATTGAAGCAATTCGCAATACTCCCACTCTCCTCCAAAAGTGTACCATCGGCGCTCGTAAGCTTTGAGCAAAACACTTGATTTTCATTTTTTTTTGTATTTGAAGCCACTTTAATTGTTTCCCATATAGATTTAGCATCTCCCCCTGATTCTGAGATTAAGGTAGAAAAATAGTTATTCTTCAGTTTTTTAATTAGCGAAATCAACAAATTACGATATCGGTGGAAATATGCTTTCAAATCAGCGTCAAAAGGTCGACACTTCATTGCTATTTTAATTTTATCTCTATTACGAATCGATGTAATTACACCATAGGTAATCCATGCTTTAATTTTTCGAATTTTACTTTTTTTTCTATGCAATTTACTCGTACACGATCTAACATGGCCCTCCAATGTTTCGTGGAATCTATTCACTGCCATATTAACATCAGTTTCCACGTACAATGAATCCCACTTCTCTTCCCTAACATTATTTAATAGTTGATCATAATTTATAACCGAACAAGGCTCGTGACTTTTTACTTCACTGGGATCGGTATCACTATAGTGCACATACAGGCTACCCAAAGTAACTAGATGATCAGTCAAGTCATTATCATAAGTCACCCCCACACTTTTACCTACAACGCACCCTCTCGCAAAAATATGATCAAGGCAAGACCCCGAACCGTTGGCGATTCTGGTGTACTTGGTCAAGAAACTGACCATTCCATATTTAGACAAGGTATTCAAGTATTCGCTTGATAACCTTTGCTCCACTGCAGCAGAACGGGGGGGGGGGCCATGGGGGCACCCCCCCCCCCCGAGAACTCCGTTTTTTTTGGAAAGTCCCAAACAGGACTATACTAAAGTGCATTTTTGTTTATATTAAATTATTTTCAGGTGGACCAAACTTTAAGGATCGATTCTACAACTAATTTGCGACAAAAAGTGCCCCTTAGACTTTTTTTTTAGAGGCTTCGTTTCCGAGTTATTAACGATTTAAGTTTTTTTTCGTGTTATCGACTTTACTTCACTAAAACAGCCATAACTCCCTTGTTTTTGGAGTAATCTCAAATTTGAGGAAACCGTTGGAAAGAGCGTTAAATTTCCTATCCGTTTAGTGTGAAACGCTATTTTTTAAAGCAATTTTCTGAAGTAAAAAATAAGCCAAAGTCAAAGTTTTAATTTTTTTTCGAAAATCAACATTTTTCAGGTTAATTTATCGCCTGTAATAAATTGGAATATTGGTGTGCACTCAACGGAAAAAACTAGCCCAAGACCTCAGCTTTCCAACGGTATCATCATTTTTCTCTTTACATTTGAATAAACCTCGTAAAATGACGTTTTGATGCGAAAAAAGAAGGATTTTTCGTTAAATTTTAAAAAATAGCGTTTCACACTAAACGGATAGGAAATTTAACGCTCTTTCCAACGGTTTCCTCAAATTTGAGATTACTCCAAAAACAAGGGAGTTATGGCTGTTTTAGTGAAGTAAAGTCGATAACACGAAAAAAAAACTTAAATCGTTAATAACTCGGAAACGAAGCCTCTAAAAAAAAAAGTCTAAGGGGCACTTTTTGTCGCAAATTAGTTTTAAAATCGATCCTTAAAGTTTGGTCCAACTGAAAGGTAGACACCCTGTATATCGAGAAAAAAATTTCTTAAAATATTTTCAAAGACGATAATTTTTTATTTCTATAGAGCTTACAAATACAAACTCCTAATTTAAGTCACGTTGACATTTTTGTTCGCTATTCATAATAGGGGAAATTTCAAGTGCATAGCGGGCTGCCGCTATTACGAGGTTTGGTGGTTTGGTTGGGACTGGGGTTGGATTTTTGAGTTTGTGTCAGTCGTCAAGTGTGGTAGCATTGTAGTATCTCGTGAGTTGACTGAGTTGTGTAGTGTGTGATGGTGGTTGTTTGACTGCAAACAAACTTAAAAAATCCTTACAAACTTTTGCATAATCATGAAGAAGGTAAGTAGAACAGTTTTATTATGTATTTGTATAATTAAAAAATTAGGAGAAAGAGGCTTAAATGTAGTAAGAAGGTAAAGCAAAATTCAAGGGCCAAAAACGGTAGAGGACAGACACGGCCATGGGTTTAGCTTTGCTTCTAGCGACACGTCGGAAACACTTTCTAAACCATTTCTACGAAGTTAATAGATGTCTAAATACACTTTAAAAGTTTTTCCGAGTTTTGCTTTTATATTTTAAGGTGACGTCAGATAAATATCTAATCGTAACCAAGTTGAAGTTCATTTAGCATATGAGTCAGTATCATTTCAAAGGAATAAACAAATGATTTAATCGTTAAGTACTTATAATTAGAATCATAATTACATAACATGTATATCAAAGTACTACTATCTCGTAGGTAAAGGTATTAACATGTATTGCTGGGGGGGGGGGGTCCTAAAAATAAACACAAGTTTCAACTATCCTGGAGCCGCCCCTGCCTTTAAACACTCAAAACAAGTCGAATCGGCCTAAATATTTACCTATTTGAAGAACATACCATGAGGAATCGAATGAGCCCTTCCCCACGTCCTTAGGTCAAACCATTCCCGATGTATGGTGTCAACATTTGCGTTTTTTGGTTTATTATTGTTTGTTTGTAACCTACGGATGCCGATAGCGTCGAGTTGTAGTGAATGTCGTTACTGGAGTGATAGCCGATGTGGATACTTGTAGTTTATAGGCGATACACGTGTTGAAGCATGTATGAAACGCTGACAATATATAAGTAAATATTATTACTGGGGATTATTATTAAATATTATTACTGGGGTAAATAAGTATTCTTTCACTCGGGTTTATTATTCAATTGGCTTGCGTTCATGATTTGAATCTGTACTAAGCTTCGGAGTGTGCCTCCGGAGTGTGCCCGTTTCACAGGATAGAGCGATTATTGAATTTTAGGAGATATGTATCGAGCACGTAAATCTCTTCTCAACCAAAACACCTATTTGGATTTATCAGTTTATCATATTTGTGTGCCTCCTGAAATTCAATAATCGCTATATCCTGTGAAACGCGCACACTCTACAGCTTAGTAGAAATTCAAATTATGAACGCAAGCCAATTGAATAATAAACCCCAGTGAAAGAATTTGCTGCGTTTTTTCAAACGCATTTCTCGGCCTTCTCGAAGCATTTCTTAGGACCCGTTTTTCTCCTGAACTCGTCAAGCCAAAATCTAGCACAAACCGTATTTTACTCATTTCTCTGAAAAATTCAAGTTAGCCCGTTTTTACCCTGTGGTCTTCAAGTATAGAAGATGTACCCATGTCATTCATCTTGAGCGGAACATCAACGTTTAGAATACCTATTTATTCATGTTTTAATTACAGATGGGCATAACAGATTTGGAACTGGTTGGTCACAGCTTGGGAGCACACGTGGTGGGTGTTGCCGGTTACCAGTTTCGGTCTCCAAAGAAGATAAAAACAGTGATCGGTGAGTATGTGATACGCAGGTCATCAATTGATATAGCATTATTCAGTTTATTTTAAATTAACCCATCTAGAATAGAATCTGACCGAAAAATTTGAAAACGATAGTTTCAGATTGCAGACTACATTTTTCTTTGAATCTAAAATCTGATACTAAATAGTTGGTGGAAAATGTGCACAAAATTCCTATACCTATGCGAATTTCTTTGATATTAAACTCGTATGTTTGGGTGTCAAAAGCATCACTGGGTGGTCCAGGTGTGTTTCTCAAAGGGTATTTTCATGAAAAAAATGTATTAAACTTATAACTGCTGTATTTCAATCATGGCATGAACTGTATAAACTTGAAATAGGTAACTATTTGAAATATACTCGGATGAGTAAAATAATAATTGATAGAATCCCTATATTCAATATACAACTATACGTCCAAAATATTAGTAATTCCTCCACATCCCTGTAAAGTTTTTTCCACTTCACGTTTTCAACTAACAAAGAACTATCAAGCCTTATGTTTTCAAATTGAATAGATAGGTACCCGAATCTTGACATTGGGCAACGTAACTACGTAATTCGGTAGTTGTATGATCGAGTTTAACATCACTGAAATACTTTCTATAAATATTATCTGGTAAAACAGATAAACCAGAGCCCGCATCGATTTCGAAATCTATCAAAATGTTAACTGATAACGGAATCATGATTTTGTATTAAAAATTATTTAATAATTCCGATGCAACAATGCAACATCATCACTCGAAACATCATTTTCATCTGATGACATTGTGAAAGCCGGAAGGGACGAAGAAACCGCTTGCACAAGTCAGAAGAAGCAGCGCGACACCAGTCGCAGATGAGTGGAGGTCATTCGCTTTTGTGTTTCACATTCTGTGTCGCTCCCGTCGCGTCGCGGGGAAAATGGAGCATGCTGCATCTTTTTAGTCGCCGGGATTATTTAGTCGCATGTGCGCGTTCTCTATTCATCTCTTTGGGTTGCATTTCTGCGACTAAAAAATCGCGCGGCTGAAAATCCCAAGTGCGTGGAACAGTTATGGACTCGCGAGTAAAAGTTTCGCAGTGAAGGTTCATCGGTACTAGCGGGGGGGGGGGGGGGGGGGGCTCCTCCTCTTCTCTTCCTTTGCCCACCCATCCCAGGGCATCCCGCAAGCCGAGGGGGGCGGGGAGGTAGAAAAGGAACGTAAATGAGAGGGAAAAAGGAAATAACAAAGGGAGAAAAAAGAGAGAGAAATAATTAGGGGGAATGAAAAGAGAGAGGGCTAAAGGAGAGTAGATTTTAAATGAATAAATTGAGGATAAAAAATGTTTTCATATATCAACTAGTTTAATGGCTCTGCTATGCAGGTTAAAAAGAAATAGGTGAATAACACAATGAGGGAGTATAATAACAATATGCAAAGTCAAAAAATCGTATATCCCAAATCCCCGAGGAGAGGAACACGTCGCTTGCCCTGGGAGACGCTTCCCCCCGCTGGGGCCCTCCTTCCTTCACTGGCGGGGTCGGGGGGAGGGGGGAGCAGGTCGGTTGCCCTGGGAGACGGGGAGGGAGAATTCCACCCGCCCAGCGTTACCACCCCCTGAAACGTCGATATACTCTGATAAGCTCGCCTTTATATAGTGTGATGATAATAATAAATTAAATTAGTGGAACGTATGTGGAACAAGTCTTAGCGGACGTGAAACCTAATACTCCTATTGGAAATGTTTGTTTCGTTACTTCGGAAGATGGCTTTCTGATTAGGTTTCCAACAGTGCCCTCTCATTTGAATTTACCGTTATGATGAGAAGTGAATTGAGGGTGAAAAATGGCTACCGACGGGAAATTTTTGCTCGCTACAAGACAAACTCCGCCATGTTTTCCTTACTGATTGTAGTGGTGATAGCACCATGACATTTTTTTGTCACACGTTAGTTGAAGAATTTCCCCCACCCGGATGTCCACCCTAAAATGGGACTCCAAGCATAATATTAGGTACATATTATGTATCTATGGAAAGAGCATTCTATCCCTTGATGATAAACTTCGTTGAGAAACAAGCAAGTTACAAGAACCTTGGTTAACGTTGAACTACAACGAGAGTTATAAATTCTTAAAGTCATCGTACCATGTCATATGAACTCAGACATAACTCAATCTATTATTAGTAACTGAACGTAATAATAAATAATGTTTCATGTTCGGCCACACAGGATTGGACCCTGCAGGGCCTTTATTCTGGACCACAGAAAGTGATGGAATGATAACAAAAGAATCAGGCAAATTCGTGGTGATTCTGCACACTTGTGCTGGTATATTGGGCACTACTAAGGAGCTCGGGCACGCAGATTTCTATGCCAACGGTGGTACACCTGTACAACCTGGTTGTGGATTCGACTTTCTAGGTTTGTAGATATTCTAATCAACTTGAAATATAGCATAAAGGTTGAATTAATTATGACACCGTTTTAATAAAAAAAAATCTTCTTAAAGTGCTGTGATTAAATATTATTAAAAACAGAACATTTCAAAACTCCTGACATTTCAAACATACAATGACTCAAAAGTTGAAAACTTCACGGTTCATAGGCTTTTGCTCACATGACAGAGCTATCTACATATACGCAGCG
Source organism: Creontiades dilutus (assembly GCA_031894815.1). Taxonomy (NCBI): domain Eukaryota; kingdom Metazoa; phylum Arthropoda; class Insecta; order Hemiptera; family Miridae; genus Creontiades; species Creontiades dilutus. Next base: position 398,345 of record JAVIWC010004232.1, read on the forward strand.
TCTGTAGAAAATTCCACAGCGTTCTACGCAACTAGTTGCAGCAACTACCAATTATATCTCGATGGATCATGTGCGTCAAACGACCAGTTTTATTTTGGTGATAAAGTTAACATGAAGTAAGTCAGTTCTAAATTTTCGTTACTTGATTGCATAGTACCTATTGCCAAAATGACTTGAATAACTCTACCTGAAATATAAACTTTTCATGAGTATCAATACCTTTTTCTAAAGAATCTGATAACATTCTCTTTCCAGAAATAGCAGCAAACAATTAAAGGAAAGAATTGATTGAATTGAGCTTTCCACAACGTAGATCAGGGTGGTATCTCACGTGCTAATTACACTCTAAATGCCTTAGCGATGCTCAATTTTAAACATTAGCATCGCAGAACAAGGTGGAAGTGAAATAATGTCACTTCGCTTTAGATTGTAATTAGCACGTGAGATTATTTATTGATTTCAGACCTGATAAAGCTAATTAGATCAATCCGAAACACTGTGATTCTATTCTACATATTCTCGCGAGGCTTCGTTTCAAATTATTGCGACGTATCGGGATTAGGGGGCAAACTAGCAAAAGGGTAATCTGGAAATTATAACTCTCATCGACGTTTCCTTGGGAAGCCCTATTTCAATTTGGAGTATCAAAGGGTAATTAGAAGTCTACCTCAAACCTTCCCATCTGATCAGGGTAGTTCCGGAAATTGTAACTTTAAGTTTTCATGCGAGGCCCATTTGAAATGTTCAGCGTCTATGGGCAATTTGGAGTGGAATCTGTCTCAGACCAAACTCAACTAAACAGTTCAACACGTTTTAATTCTGAAGAGACTCGAAAATGTCTTCCTCTGGTTGTCATTCTGAAGACGCTCTGTTTCGAATTTCAGCATCTTAGAGAGATTAACCCTTTGCGGTCGAAAGTTGAATTGTGGTCTTGTCCACAAGGACGGAACCCGGTCAGAGACCGGCATCATGTATGTATCTTATAGGACGACTTACTACACGTCAGGTCTTGTAAAACTTCAAAAGAAGTTTGGGAAAAGCTGCAGAACAATTATGAAAGCAAGAGACTCAGTAGAAGGTTGGCTCTGTTGAGACAGTTGTTCAGCATTGAATTGTCAAAGTTTGATAACATTGAATGCTATCTGAACGGGATACTGTCTATAGCTCAAAAACTCGAGTCAATCGATGCTGGCTTGGACGATGAATTAATTGGGGTAGTTATGTTGAGCGGTCTTGGGGATGAGTTTGAAGTTTTATGTCGTGGTAGATTTGACAAAGGAGTATTCAAACTCGTGCCAAGAGGAAATGTGGTCGCATTTCCTGCTCAAGAAAAAGTCAACTACCAGATGTTGTGGCATAGAAGACTTGGTCACCTGAAGAAACGTTCCATGCAGCTTCTGAGGAGAGGAATGGCTTCTGGAATCAAATTTGAAACGGGAGAATTTGAGCCCTGTATGGCTTGCCTGAAGGGCAAAATGACCAGGCAAAGTTTTCCGAATAGCCACTCAAAATCAAAAGATCTATTGGAATTGGTTCATTCTGATGTTTGTGGGCCTATGTCTGTAGAAAGTTGGGGAGGCATGCGTTATGCCCTCACATTTACGGACGACTTCTCCAGAAAAACGTTTGTTTACTTCATCAAAAACAAAAATGAAGTCAATAACATTTTCAAAGAGTTCAAAGATGTGGTTGAGAACCAAACAGGCAAAAAAATAAAAGTACTTAGAACAGACAACGGTACTGAGTACGTAAATAACGCCTTTACACTTTTCCTAAAGCAACAGGGTATAAGGCATCAAACTACTGTGCCCTACACTCCTGAACAGCTCGGAGTTGCAGAAAGGGTAAATAGAACTTGTGTTGAGAAAGCAAGGTGCATGCTACAAGAAGCAAGCCTGGATGGAAAATACTGGGCAGAAGCACTCAACATAGCAGTTTATCTTAAAAATAGATCCCCTACGACTGCATTGAAAAAGAAAACTCCTGAGCAAGTATGGACAGGTAGAAAGGTGGCACTGTCCCATCTACGAGTCTGGATGTAGAGCATTTGCACATATCCCTAAGCAAAGTACAAATCATTGTAATTTTTTTATATTTTTATTGTAATCATATTCCTAACTTGAAGCAAATAATGCGTCCCACCTGTATTAACCCATGTGGTAGTTAGGTTGCCACATGTTTAGTTGAAAAATATATTAGTGTGTGAATTAGTCTCTTGACCAAAAAATCTCTTCTTATGCTTTCTTATTAGCTTACTTCCTAATTTCCTAAAACAAGAAAATTGAAAAATTTAGGATAACATTACTCTTTAGAATCGCGCTCAATATTTGAAAAATACCGAGCTACCACCGGGTTTCGTCTATGAAGACAAGAAAGGGCGCCGAGCAGAGACCGGCATTCGACCTGTGAGACGTCCTCTCCCAAAACGTTCCGACCATATGTGAACATTTTTCTTGCCGGGTCCTGACCGGGTTTCGACCGAAAAGGGCTAAGAGAGTTTGGAAATCATGAGTCATGGAGCTCAATCAACTGATCCTTGTTCGGCACTTAACAATGCTATCTTGCGTGCTTCCGTTTCATATTGCAGCATTTTTGGGTCATTAGTAGAAAAATCAGCCTCAAACCCAATTCAATTTATCAGGGTAGTTCATTACACTAGATCTCTACTCAACAATATAATTCAAACGAGACTCGTAATTTTTCTACGTTTTGTTGTTGGAGTTAAGGACGATCAAGAGAACTTGAAGAACGCAAGCTTAGAAGCTCTCTCAGCTGACCGCGGTTCTGCTCTTATCAACGCTATTTTACATGTTCTAGAGAAGCTATAGAAAAAGGATTAAAACATATAAACATGCCCATCTGAAGACATGAGAGATTTCTCAAGTTCTATGAACGAAGTTTTATTTGCATAATAATGGTCTACGGACACCAAGAAAAAGGTTATTTCCCGTTAGTTGACCGATTAAGATACATCAAGACATATTAGAGCAATACGTATTTATGGAACTGGGCGTTCCCCTCCAGGTGTTTTCCATTGGCATTTGATTAAATTTGATTCAAAATTGATTTATCAATATATATGTTTGTTCTTTTCACCAGCGCAAGTGGAAAATACTATTTCAAGACTTCCTCCTCCTTCCCGACCTCTTACGGGTTCAGGCTGGGGTGAATCAACATGATGTGATTCGGGAAGTATATTACGGGAATAATACGATACTTGCACTCTCCATAATACCGAATTATGTCTCTAGAGTACAAGACGCCATAAACTATCTGGGTATTCATTTTATTAGTTTATGTAAAATATTTATTTCATTCAAGTGTTTAACAATTTTTTTTTTATAATGTCCTCCACTCAGCTCATTGAGGAGTTGGGAAGCAAAAGCATTTCTATTCCTATTCAAGCCGATTATAATGAAATGTTTATAATTGTTTAACGACTATTCATATTATTGTTAGTGAATTAATTACTATTCATAATAATGCTATTTGATGTTAGTCTTTGTTTTAGACTTTCAACCAATAAAACCAGGACTTTTGTTTCATTTCCTACAAACTATTTGAACCCCTCTCCCTCCTCCACAAACATAAAACAGGATATTTCGCTCTGGGATACATTAAGATTTCACGTAATGTTCGTTCTTCAGTTGCAACAGTTAGCTAGTGGTAATCAAAAATTGTCTCAAACATTGAGCAAGTTGAAGAGAGCTGAAAGAGAGAGAGAGAGAGAGAGAGAGAGAGAGAGAGAGAGAGAGAGAGAGAGAGAGAGAGAGAGAGAGAGAGAGAGAGAGAGAGAGAGAGAGAGAGAATAAATTATTGGAAAAAAGAAACTACAAATTTGTCAATTTACATTAAAAAAATAAACAAAAAATATAATACTTGATGAAGTTGACAACATTAAAATTACGAAATGATAAGATTTCAAATATATTGTGCAACAGTAGGCAAATGCCCGTTATTGTTGCACAAGAGTTGCGCATCCATAAATAAATTAATGTTGAACTCAATTGTCACTTCTCACGTGTTAACCATTTATAGTATTAATTACTAATAGAAATTTACAATATATATATCTCTTCTCTAACTATATATATATGACCCGATGACGACTAGTTCGAAACGTTGTGGTAAATTTCCCCTTGTCATTTGTTGAACCCCCGTCTAAATTGTCAATTATATATATATATATACGTAATTGATAAGAAACACTGTGCTACTGCACTATATAATAAATCAGGTTAAGAAATTTGACAGAAATGAATAGGAAAAGAATTTTTGATATTTCGATAATTCTTTGTTAAAATTAGAAGAGCATTGGCGTGAGAAAACCTCCACACTGTGACGCATTGGTATGGGAGCAGCTTGAAAGAGTGCCAAGGATCCGCAGAGTGCCAATCACAGATTGTGTGTGTTTTGGAAATCCCAACCCAGGTGTCGAACTCGTATCCAACGTTTCTTGCTGGCTGCGTTGGATTTAATTAATCGTTGAGGTTGAGCCCAGGAGGTCGATTTGATCCCAGTACCCACCTATGGGCACGTTCGGATTGTTGAAGTAACCGGTCGTTGGTGTTTTCTGGCATCTTCTTCAACACCTTGACACCGAAGCATTCGTTGAAGGTGACAGCATGACCATGCGTTCTTGCGTGGAGCTTTATTGGTCGTTGCTGTGACTGACTCAAGGAAGCTCTGTGGTTATTAATTCTCAAGTTCAGTTGGGATGCCTTACCCACATAAAAGCTCCTTGAGTCATCTTCCTCGCACTTCTTACAAATCAGCTGATACACGCACATCTGTGATTGGCACTCTGCGGATCCTTGGCACTTGTATGAGTGTGTGTTGTTGGGGGAGCTGAAATTCCTTCCTGAGTGAACTTCGAGAGAAAATAATTCCTGCAGGATCCATCCTTGTGACTATTGATGTGAACTCTCTGTACACTGAAATCCCACACGATGAAGGGTTGCGCGCTCTTGAACACTTCCTCCAGAAGCGTCCAGCACCAAGAGTCCCATCTTCCAGTTTCCTAGTGAAACTGGCTGAGTGTGTCTTGACGATGAACGTCTTCAAGTTTGGTGACCAGTTGTACCTACAGAAGAGAGGAACGGCAATGGGAACACGCATGGCACCATCATACGCCAATTTCAAGCCTGTTCAAGCTGCTCCCATACCAATGCGTCACAGTGTGGAGGTTTTCTCACGCCAATGCTCTCTACAATATGCTCAGTTGGTGTTGCATGAATACAAATGTCTACACTTGAGATACACTGAGATACGATACGATTATTGAATTTCAGGAGGTATGCCTAGAGCACTTAAATCGGTTCTCAACCAAAATACCTATTTGGATTGATCAGTTGATCATATTTGTGTGCCTCCTGAAATTCAATAATCGCTCTATCACTTGTGAAACACGCACACTCCAAAGCTTAGTGGCAATTTAAATCATTAATCATTGAATAATAAACCCCAGTGAAGGAATTTGCAGCGTTTTTTTTTTCAAGAGCGATTACAATGGAAAAATATTTTATTTGAACATTTTAAATTTCGTAAGACGGAGCCTGCCTATCAGGGTGCTTCAAACCGTGTATCGGCTATAAACCCTTCGAGGAGTTCACTCCAGTATCCACATTCACTACATCAAGAGAATACTGCGATAGAAAAAAAAAAAACTCTTGTGTTCGTTTTGATCGCAGTAACCTAGTGATGTAGTGAATGTGGATGCAAATGTTGGCACCATAAATCGGCCCATACATCGGGAATGGTTTGACCTACGGACCTGGGGAGGGGCTCATTCGACTCCACGGAAATTTCTTTAAAAAAAGTCAAATTTAGGCCACCTTGACTTTTTTTGAGGTTTTTAGGGATTTTGCAAAACTTCGACAACCCTTAAATTGCACTTCACATCAAGTGAGAGTGCTGGCTAAAGAATCGGGGTTTTTCGGACCAATATTGATTTTTCCTGAAAATTTAAAATTTTTTGCTCCAACCGTTTGGGAGAAATCGTGCGTAAGGCGTACGGTGGACGGACGGAAAAATTTTTATTGCAGATTTGGATTCTTCACCCTTTGAAACATAAACCATAAAATTTTCAGGGGGGGTTAGATTTTTTTTTTCAAGAGCGATTATTGAATAATAAACCAAAATTATATGTAGTTTTATGGATTTTACGTAGGCGCATGAGCAAGGAGATTTATCAATTTGTCAGCAATGCACCCCATGGAGGACCATTCACATCCTAACCCAAACATTCTAATTGAATGAAAATGTAAAAATTCTTCAACTGTTATACATTGGACCCACGGTTGGATAGATGAACGGTTGGATAGTGTAATAATTTGGAAGGAAAATAGAAATACACAAACACGATTACTCATTCGCATATCGCAACTGTTTTATTATCAAAAACTCCTATCTGTGTTGTTGTTGTTCATTTATCACATCTCTCCCCTACTTGCATAAATTTACATGTTTACATAATTAGCAAAATATGGTACAAATACAATATCACATAATCTGTGATAATAATATCTTATATTATAAATGCGACGTAGTTCACAACGATTCACTAGATACAATTTAACTGGTATGTTTAATTCAAATCAAATCATTCATCACTTTCATTTCATAATAACATTATGTTGGTAAGTATCTTATTTCTTCTTTTTTTTTTCTTCACCTGTTTTTTTTTTACATATATATATATATATTTTTTTATTAATTTATTTATATTGATTTATTTATTTTTTATTTTATTTTATTATTTTTTTTTTCTTCTTCAATTAAGTGCTTTTTTTAGGTTTGAATTTGCTTGCTTAAGTCGTTCAGATCTTCTCAGGCCTCCGTTTTCTGGGGGTGACTTCTTCATCTCAGGTTGGTTGTCGGATGTGATGTATGATTTCGTCGTAGGGGTGGAGTTTTGCTGCAGGTGGTGGTCCACTTCAATTCCCTTTTCAAAATTTTCATACATAGTCGACCGCTGGTTTGTTCGGGGCGGAGATTTCGACGAGTTAGCGTGAGCTTTTGGATGGCTGTTTGGTTCAATAGTTGCAGGTATTTTCTTGAAATGGGCTGAATTTCGTGTAATAGTTTTGTCACCTTGTGTTGCTGTTACCATTGTACCTTGAAGATCAGTTATTACAAACGGGGTTGGGTTGAATAGCGGTGTAGTCTTGTTTCTTTTGTTTTGTTTCAGCAGGACCTGGTCTCCAATGGTCAATGACGGTTCTTTTGCATGGCGTGCACTGTCAGCATATGATTTGAACTTCTTCTTGTGGAAATCATCTTTTTCTAGTACCTGTTTATGCTGCCGTGACGTAGATGAAATTTCTTGTAGAAGGACTGTCTTGAATGAGTACTGGAAGATCAGTTCTGCAGGAGTGTGTTCAGTTGTTGAGTGGGTTGTTGATCGATACATCATCATGTAGTTTTCAAGCTTGTTTTCCCAAGTTACTCTGTCGACTTCACATGTTTTGATGAATTTAACCATGTTTCTCATGAAACGCTCTACAGTCCCATTTGCTTGGGGCCAACAGGGGGTCACTTTTCTGTGTTTGATCCCCATGTTCTCAAGGCATGCGGTGAATTCTCGTCCATTAAATGGTGGGCCGTTGTCAGATTTCACAGTGACTGGGAATCCAAACATTGTGAACCATTCCTTCAGGTGTTTGAGTACTGTCCTGGTGCTAACATCCCCGATTACTTTGGTAAGTGGATACCTTGAATACTCGTCGATCAGGAACATGATATACTTGCCATTTGGGAATGGTCCGGCGAAATCAATGGCTAGTTGGCTCCATGGTGTGTTTGGAAGGGGAGTTGTGACGATTGGCGCTGGTGACGTGCTTGGGGATACGGCAAGGCATGGAATGCAACTCTTCAGTTTGTCTTCGACCTTTTTACCCAGATTCGGGAACCATACTCTTGACCGAAGGAATTCTTTAGTTTTTAACAAACCTTGATGTCCAAAATGTGCCAACTCTATAGCTTTACCCTGTAGTGAGTCTGGCACAATTATTCGATTGCCTCTGAGAAGGAGTCCATCGGACGTGAGTGATAACTCATTTAGGATTTTGCTGTAGGTGTTCAGCTCTGCATCATTTTCTATTTTGTGCCCCAGAAGAACTGAGCAGACTCTGGGTAGTACTGTGTCTTGGGCTGTTGCCTCTGTAATCTCGTTCCGGGATAGCGAAACTGGCAGGTAGAGATCAGCAACTGCGTTGACATGGGCTTCTACACAATCTTTTCGCTTCGAAGAATCTTTGCACGGGTGTCTTGAGAAGAAATCTGACGGGTTGGTTTTTCCAGGCGTGTGGATGACGTCGAAGTTGAATCCTTGTAGTTTGAATATTAGACGCTCTAGCCTGGGTGACATTTCTGCCCTTGGATTCTTCAAAATATGCACCAGAGGTTTGTGGTCAGTATGAACCACAAAACGACTTCCGAGCAGATATAGCTTGAAATGGTGCACTGCCCAGGTGATGGCAAGCATTTCTCGCTCGAGTTGGCTATACCTGGTCTCTGTTGGGGTTAGACTTGCACACTCAATCACAAGTGTCTGGGTTCTATCAGGTTGAGCAAGTATTGCTCCAAGTCCATCAGGTCCAGCGTCCACTATTAGGTGACTCGTTTTGTTGACATCGAAGTACGAGTTCTTTACATATTCAGTTAATTGTATTTTTAGGTTCTTCAGTGCCTCTATATGTTCTCTACCCCACTCAAATTCAAAACCACTCTTGATTAGATCTCTGAGTGGCTTTGTCAATTTTGACAAATTTGGAATAAAGTTTCCACAGTAATTTATTAGCCCAAGAATTGACCTGACTTCTCCAGCGTTTTTTGGTGGTTTACCAGTGGCAAGTTCTGAGAAAGCCGCTACTTTCTCAGGGTCAGGGTACACTCCATCTCCTTTGAAAATATGACCGAAGAACCGGACTTCCTTCAATCCAAATTCACACTTGTCTGGATTCAGTGTCAATCCTTTCTTCATGAGCGTGGCCAACACCTGATGTAATGCTGAGTTGTGTTCTTCCTCGGTCTTCCCATAGATGAGAATGTCATCACTGACGTTCATGACTCCTTTGATGCCAGCCAGTACCTGTCTTATTGTGTCCTGAAATATTTCTGCAGCAGCTGAGATACCAAAGCTCAATCGCTTATAGCGGTACAAGCCTAAATGCGTGGAAAATGTTGTTAAGTATCGGGATTGTTCTCCAAGGATCAACTGATGATATCCCTCGTTCATGTCAATCTTACTGAAGACTTTCGAGCCATTTAACTGTGCAATTATGTCACGCAGAGTTGGTGTTATATGACGCTCCCTGGTAATTGCTGCATTAGGCTCTCTCATATCAACACAAATACGTAGCTTGTTATTTGATTTAGGGACGAGTACCACGGGTGAAACCGAGGGTGTGGGACCGCTTGCTTTCTCAATAACGTCAGCTTCTATCAGCCGTTGTATCTCCTGTTCTACCGCTTTTCGCATGTGAAATGGTATTCTCCGGTGTGGATTAGCAACTGGTTTTATTTTAGGGTCCACGTGTAGATCCACCACAGTGTTCTTCAATTTTCCAATGCCCTTGAATAGAGATGGGTATTGTTTTTGAATCTGGTTGCCAGGAGTCACTTGATATAAAAACCTTATCAGGTTTAGATCAATGGCTGTAGATCGACTCAGGAGGGATGGGGCGTTTTTATTCACAACAAAAATTTCAGCATTCACTGACGTGTTTTTAAACGTGACAACCGAGTTGAATTTCCCCCGGATCGCGAGAGGTTCCTCTGACTGATACGGAAATAATTTTATTCCATCAGGGAGAGATAGTATTGGGCGCGGACTAAGACTTTTATAGGTATTCCAGGAGACAATGTTGACCGCTGATCCAGTATCAACACAGAACTTTACGGAGGAGTCATTCACTCTCAGTAGTACATCTTGTGCTCCCTTGCCATCTGTGACATTGCATATATGTTTGACTTCGCCCTCGTCGCTGTCACTGTCCACATCGTCAGTTACGTATTTAACCATTTTCTTTCTGCAGACGGAAGCAAAGTGATTTCGTCCTTTACAGTTATAACATTGTTCGCCCTCCGCTGGACACTTCCCGTCGTGTGGCCAACTCCCACCACAGTTTCGACATTCTTTGGATAGTTTTTTGTTGAGTCGGGTTTTGTTTTTTTTCCGTGCGAAATTTTTTTGTTTTATTTTGTTCACAGGGTGGGATGCATCCTGTTCCATTGCTTTGCTTTCAATTAGGCTTTGTTCGAAAGACACTGCTAGGTTCATAACTTCTGTTAAAGTGCCCTTCGTTTCTCTAAGTAGCCTCTCTCTAATGGTAGAGTCCTTAATCCCCCTCACAAACTGCGATCGTACATGCGTTTCCATGGTGGATTTCTTGCACGCAGCACAGTTAAAATTGCAAGTCATGGCAAGGCGCTTGAGTTCAGCTAAATACTGTGATACTGTTTCATCTGGCTTCTGAAGCCTCACCGAAAATATGTGCTGTTCAGCTATTTCGCTAGGTGATGGACACAAATACTCCCGTAAAAGGTTACTTATTTCCTTAAAAGACTTGTCTTTCGGTTTTTTTGGGGCGGTTAGAGATGATAGCACTTGATAAAGTTTTGCAGATAAACAATTAATGAGAATCTGTGCACACTTTTTGTCACCCTCGGGTGAGGTTGTATTCAGTTCCTTCAGTTCCAAATGGTTCTCTAAACGTTCCAAATACGAAGAAAATGTTTCGTTACCTTCATCAAATGGTGATAAATTCGAGACATTACTACTAGCTGACCGTGTCGCAGTCTCTGAAACGGTAACAGTTGACAAGGACGTGGATAACGCGTCGGCTATCGTTCGTTGTTGTGCCACCATCGCTTGTTTTATCGCATCTCCGATGACGCGGCTGAGTTCCGCGGCGTTCATGCCTTGTGTCGCGGACGACGGGCCACCCGAAGTTGACATTTTCGACTTTAAGTCCTAATTGACTGTGCCAAATGTAATAATTTGGAAGGAAAATAGAAATACACAAACACGTTTACTCATTCGCATATCGCAACTGTTTTATTATCAAAAACTCCTATCTGTGTTGTTGCTGTTCATTTATCACAGATAGCAGGAAAAAACTCGGAGTAGGCGCAGTGTTTACTAGAAACGACCATGTGCCCGTATATTCAAGTACTGAGTCGATTCAGACGGTATTCTAGTCCAAACTATTTGCCCCAAGGGCCGTATCATAATGTGGAGGTGGTAGGGCGGGCCAACGGGGGGGGGGGAGGGGGTACGATGGGCTAGTCCCCAAGCCAATGGGGGTCCAGGGTCCCTCCCCCGCAAAATTTTGCAAATTAGACACTTGAAAACAGTGTTGTTTTTAAGCACTCATTGACGAGTTTGGTAGATTCAAGATAAGGGGTAATATAGGTAGGTACAACAAAATCGTTTTTAGTGATTGTATTTTTTTAAATCCCATGATTATTAGTCTTTCAGTGTTCAATGAGAAATAACAACAATTTCATTTTCAGGAATATGTAAACAAAGCATTAATTTATCTAAAATCATTGCTGGCTGACTATTTTTCCGTCCTGGCGGTAGTCTGATTTTCTCCATTGACGCCCGCGGGCACCGGGCCGGACCGAATCCTTCCGCGGGTTGTTTGGAGACCCCTGCTTAAGCCGATAAATTATCAAATAACGTGTTGAGGGTGGTTTGCCATTTTGCCCACAAGTAAAAAAAAAATTTTTGTTTCTTTCAAGAACTGTAATTGTTTTTTTAGACCTCTGAATCAAATTAAAACTAGATTGAATAATTGTTTTCTGATAAGCGATAAAAGTAAGAATGACGCTTAAAATCGCATAATATTGCTAACAGAGGTTAAATTAACTGGAACTCCCTGCGAAAAATCAACTTATCTCGTTTTGTTGGGGCCATTTTGTCAATACATTCTCAACAAAACAGAATGAGCCCAAAATTCAGGAAAAAACGCTGCAAATTCTTTCACTGGGGTTTATTATTAAATTGGCTTGCGTTCATAATTTGAATTTCTACTAAGCTTTGGAGTGTGCGAGTTTCACAGGATAGGGCGATTATTGAATTTCAGGAGACACACAAATATGATCAACTGAACAATCCAAATAGGTATTTGGGTTGAGAACAGTTTACGTGCTCTATGCATATCTCCTGAAAATCAATAATCGCCCTATCCCGTGAAACACGCACACTCCAAAGCTTAGTAGAAATTCAAATCATGAACGCAAGCCAATTGAATAATAAACCCCAGTGAAAGAATTTGCAGCGTTTTTTTGAATCTCAATACCCCCCCCCCCCCCACAATAAATACATCTATAATTTAACAAGTTCTTAAGCACTCGTATTGCGTTAAAACTTCCCCAAATCCAAATTTAAACTATGTAGCCAAAGGTAGACAGATGTAGAGGAGGCACACAAATATCATCAACTGATCAATCCAAATAGGTGTTTTGGATGAGAACCGATTTACGTGGTCTATGCATGTCTCCTGAAATTCAATAATCGCCCTATCCCGTGAAACACGCATACTCCAAAGCTTAGTAGAAATTCAAATCATGAACGCAAGCCAATTGAATAATAAACCCCAATGAAAGAATTTGCAGCGTTTTTTTATTGAACCTCAATAACCCCCCCCCCCCCCACAATAAACACATCTATAATTTATCAAGTCCTTTAGCACTCGTATTGCGTTAAAACTTCCCCAAATCCAAATTTAAACTATGTAGCCAAAGGTAGACAGATGTAGAGGAGGCACACAAATATCATCAACTGATCAATCCAAATAGGTGTATTGGATGAGAACCGATTTACGTGGTCTATGCATGTCTACTGAAATTCAATGATCGCTCTATCACCTGTAAAACACGCACACTCCGAAGCTTAGTAAGATTCAAATCATGAACGCAAGCCAATTGAATAATAAACCCCAGTGAAAGAATACTTATTTACCCCAGTAATAATATTGAATAATAAACCCGAGTAATAATGTTGAATAATATTTACCTATATATTGTCCGCGTTTCATGCATATCAGAATGCTTCAACCCGTGTATCGGCTACTTACTACACTACAAGTATTCACATCGGCTATCACTCCAGTATCCCCATTCACTACAACTCGACGCTATCGGCCGGACATCACTAGGTTACAAACAAACAATAATAAACCAAAAAACGCAAATGTTGGCACCATAAATCGGTGCCAATGGTTTGACCTACGGACGTGGAGAAGGGCTCATTCGATTCCTCATGGTATGTTCTTCAAATAGGAAAATATTTAGGCCGATTCGACTAGTTTTGAGGTTTTTAGGGATTTTACAAAACTTTTACAGCCCTTAAAGGCTCAAGAATTGGGGCGTCGTCGGACCAAGATGGATTTTTCCTGAAAATTTCAGATTTTTTGCTCCAGCCGTTTCGGAGATATCGTGCGTACGGCGTACGGCGGACGGGCGGAAAATTTTTTATTGCAGATTCGGATTCTACACCCTCTGAAACGTAAACCATGAAATTTTCAGGGGGGGTTAGAATTTTTTTTTCCAGAGCGATTACAATGGTTTATTATTGAATAATAAACCAATAACCGTTAAGACGACGAACTGGTCGACGCACTGGCATGATAGAGTGGTTAGAAGAAAAATGGTGCTGACTGTTTCACAAAGGGTAATTATTGCTGTAATCCTCACTCGCGGATCACCGAACCACCTGACGTGGTCCAACTGGAATTTAACAGCATATAATTTTTAAATAAATAAATTAAAAAAAAAAAAACAGGCAAGGAGAGCTCACCCGCTTGTTCTCCTCAACTGAATTGAAGCTTGGGAGATGGCGTTATAGGTAGTTTAATCGTGTAGTATTAACCATCCTACTTGGACTTTCGTTAGCCAGTCGGTATAGCTCGGACCTCCCGTTGAACTTTAAGGATTCATCCCGGCCGTCTACCTAACTGATTTTTTAAATAGTGAATGAACGGATGATCGTACAGCGACCCGAGTGGTCTTGTTAGATTCACGAAACCGATTGATCACTTTTTTTAGGCAAATTGTGTAAACTCTCGTCCAGTAGTTTCGGAGATGCGGACGGGTATTTTTATTTTTTATTCGATTTTAGAAATTTGCGTATCCTGAAAAGAAATAAGGCAGCAACTTTTTAGTGGGGGTTAAAAGTGTTTTTGTCTGGCCATTTACAATTTGGAATGAAAAACCAAATCGTAAGCTTCAATTTTCGGTCTCATGCAAAGATAAGGGCTTTATTTCGAGGGCAAAGTTCCTCAGAAACACCTCAATCGAACCTAAACATTCAAAATCGAATTTTTTCAGCTTTTAGTTCGCTATGATACGATTAGAACATCTGAAAATGCTGTTTGAAATGAGATGGATAGGTTCCCATATAATCCCTACCTTTTGGCAAATTTTCATCAACATTTGATGAATACAAGAAAAACGCACTGACATACTAACAGACATGAAATAGAAGCTGTTCGGAATCGTTTAAAACATTGCGAAATAGGAGGAGGAAATAGTATGTTAACCTCAAAAAAGCCATATCTTCAGAAATGCTGAACTACCTGTTGGTTACCTCAAAAGCAATACAAGATGAATACGTTGTAAACGCTCATTTAGCTTCAAGTACCTATTTTACGTGTGGATTTTTCCTATAACGTTACTACAATAGCTACAGTATTGCTGTGACCTATACTTGAACACGTCGAGATAACATTTTTTCATAAATACTAACGAGTTGTCGGTCGAATTTAATTACTGCAGTTCGCGAGCATACTTAAGTAGAACGAGTATAAGAAAAAGAGAAAAACCGTGTTGTCACCGTAAACGAGTTCTACGATATTTGTTTTACGATGCCGTTAAATCATAAGCCGTCGGTAAGTTGAAACATTTTTTACTGATTACTTAATTGCAAATAGTAGATGAGTTGTTATGGTATTTTTAAATGAACGATCTATATATACTTTTTTCCTTGGCCTCGCCTTTCCATATTTGAGCTGTTGGGCTTCTCCGTGACTATATTATTATTGTTTCGGTGGCAAGGTAAGAGTAAATACAGTACGAAATAGTATTGCTCCTTTGAAGTCATATTGAAAAAAGTAATTTGGATGTATAATGAAATACTTGTTTCATCACAGTAAATCTGTTAGTAATTGGTACTTGTAGGAAAATCTTATCAAAATGCAAGCGAAAATATGAATCAATTATTTAATAGGTAAAGCCGCTGGGGTTTTGGTAGTCCATCTGTAGACGACAGCAAATACATCATTAACCACGTGAAATGGTCAGGTCATATCTTGGTATCACTAAATACTGAGGCATCTATCCACAGAAAAATGCTGCAAATTTATACTCAAAGGTTTATCCATTCATGTATCCAGGTTTATCCGTTCATGTATCCTCTTCCACGTAAATTACTGATATATCGCCTTTTTTAGGGCAATAGATCTACGCTACAATATCTGAGCTCGACGATAGCATGTCTTGCAATAGCATTTTAGAAGCCTAAAAAAGAGCTCCGTTTGTATTCCACCTACCAAGATCGATCAGGAAACAAATCAGCAACTAGGATCCTTCAGCTGATCACTGTGGATCTACACCTTGTAATTGACTTCTAGATATGATAGAACCAGTAAAAACGTAGGGCAACCCATCGAGTGAACGGCGGGTACTAGCTAAATGACATTGGTAAATTAATTTTACAGGTTGTCTCAACTCTCTTTCATCCTATTTCAGAAAGCAGCATTGTGAAAAACAAGAACGAAAAAGCCAACTTTTCAGTGCATCAGTATGTTAACTAAACTTTTCATTTCGATTATTTTGGCAATGACGTTACTAAACCAACTGAATCAAGTGGCAGCCGGTAAGACTCTTATTAGCTTCATAGGAATTACCAAAGTATATTGTAATTAAGAGAGCGTTAAAAAAATGTTCCTACTTCAACTGGTAGTTAGGTGGCTTTTAAAAAGTATTGAAGAAGTGTTAGAACGAGGAAGGATCCGTAGAAGCAATGGCACAGTTTATTAAACCTACACTAACATCTCAGATACAAGTGCTTAAAAGTCAGCAAAGCACTCAGACAATTGCTTGTCGCTCCTCAAGCGGACAACTCTAAGGAAATGAAATTCAGGAATGAAAATTTTCGTCCTTTTACGGACGAAAATGAAATCACATTTTTTTTTTCTGGCAAAAGAAAGACGAATTCACGATTCAACGTTTTTCTTCGTTATACCATTAGTGGGCATTGCTAAACTCCATTTCATTTAACTAATTATTGATTTTTAACGAAATCTTATCAACGAAGCACATGATGCTGTAACTGGAAACATCATTCTTGGGATTAAATCTTAAACAGGGGTGCCCCAAAATTGATTTAAACAGTGTTTAACGTGAAGACACTCAAAAATATTTTAATAATAGTTATTATTATCCTGAATTGACCATATGATTGCTCGCCATGATTGCAGGATTGCTTGTAATGTTTTTCCGCCTTAGATACGCGAAATAACTTGCATTTTCCAATTCGTAGAAATATTCTAACGTTGTATTTTGGTTTATCATTCAATAATAAACCATTGTAATCGCTCTTGAAAAAAAAAAAAAAAAAAAAAAAAAAAAATGCAACCCCCCCCCCCCCCCCCCCCCGGAAAATTTAATGGTTTACGTTTCAAAGGGTGTAGAATCCGAACCTGCAATACAACCCGCCTTACGCCGTACGCACGATTTCTCCCAAACGGCTGAAGCAAAAAAGCTGAAATTTTGAGGAAAAATCCACGTTGGTCCGGCGACGCCCCAATTCTTGAGACAGCTCTCTCACTTAATTTGAAGTGCTCTTTAAGGGTTGTCAAAGTTTTGTAAAATCCCTAAAAACCTCAAGAAAAGTCAAGGAGGCCTAAATTTGTACTCTTTTTGAAGAACAATCCACGAGGAATATAATGTGCCCTTCCCCAGGTCCGTGGGTCAAACCATTCCCGATCCACGACCCGATTTATGGTGCCAAGATTCGTGTTATTTTGGTTTATTATTGTTTTTGTGTTGATATCAGTAACCTAGTGTAACGTGAAAAAAAATCCTGTAATACCGCAAATTTGAATTGCCCGCGAAATTCTAATCGCGCGGTTTGGGTTCATCCAATCAAGACGCCCGATGTTCTGAAAGCATCATCATTAATTTATTTATTTATTTTGCAACATCATAATATATTCGTCATTTTCCGATGGCCCAGCAGTGTTGATTTACAGCTTTTAGAATCCTCATCATCACCGTACAACAGAATTTTTAATACCAACTACGGTATGGGAAAATCTCGTCGTTGAAAGCGGCCCATCGGAAAACGCCATTTTCTCACTTTCGTCCCTGCTTCGCTCAAGCTGTTTCGCCTCTCGAAAATTTATCATATTCTGGATGTTCAGGAATTATTCCCTAAATCCATTTCTTCTCACCTCTTTATCGAAGTTTCCTGCTCCTGGATTGCTCAGAGGAAGACGTCGAATCTTTCAGTTCATCGCCAAAAAGTCCTCTTTGGAAATCAAGCCGGTAAGCCAGCGACTATCCACCTGTTGAATAATTCTTGCTCCTTTGGTAATTTTATTCTTGAAACTTGAGTACTCAAGAGGCCGTCTCTTGTTATTAGATTGAGCTGAGGAAAACTGCCGTACCTTCTCTGTTGCTGTTCAATTCTCCTTCGGAAAATCGGTCATCTCCGAAGTTCCAGCCCTGCCAGGCCTCTATCGAAAACAACATTCCGTACCGGTATGCAAGTTTCCCTACAAAATTAGGCCATCCATCTCCTTCCCTTGTCATCACCTTTTAGTAAATTTCTCCTGAACAATTCCTCAAAATCTCCGTTATTTTGATCAGTTTTAGTTTGGAGCTGAAACCTTGGAGGGTGGACTACCTAACTTCCCACGTGCCGATCAGCCATTTTAAAATAAGTTCTTATTATAATAGGTCCCACGGTCGTAGGGAGTTGTACGTACGTTCTTTTTGGGTTAGTACTTACCGCAATTTTATATCTGTGACAACCCCTGAGAAAACTTTATTTTTTTTATATATTGAAGATCGAATTTTGTCGAGTAATCCTATCTGTGGCAGAACGCAAGAAGAAGAGATATAACTTGACTCTAATCAAGGACAAATGTAAATTTTCCTTAAAAACTGTTAATTTACTTGGCTACGTTATATCAAATCAAACTATAAAGCCGGATCCAGGACGCCTCAGACCTCTCCTTGACCTACCAGTCCCGAATGATACAGCATCCCTACAACGAGCTCTCGGTATGTTCTCCTACTTCAGTAAATGGATTACACATTTTTCAGAAAAAATTCGACCTCTGCTATTGAAAACCTCTTTCCCTTTATCAAAAGAGGCGATCGCAGTGTTTAATTTGCTGAAGAATGACATAGTAAACGCTTCTACTGCTGCTGTACAGGACGATGTAACTTTACGCACCGAAACAGATGCATCCAATTTCGCAATCGCTGCAACATTGAGTCAATTGGGAAGACCGATTGCTTTCTTCTCTAGAGCTTTGAACAAATCAGAGCTTCAGCACTGTTCTATCGAAAAGGAATCATATGCAATAGTTGAATCCCTTCGGTATTGGCGACATTACTTGATCGGGCGTCCTTTTCTAATCGTCACAGACCAACGATCTGTATCGTTCATGTTCGACCAACAGCATTTGAGCAAGATAAGAAACGAAAAGATAATGAGGTTGCGGTTTGAGTTAAGTTGTTTCAAGTTTGATATAATTTACCGCCCAGGGGATGGTAATGTACCAGCTGACACTCTCTCTCGAATAAGCGCAGCAATAAACTTGAAGACCGACCTAAAAAGCCTACACAACGCTCTATGTCACCCAGGAGTGACGCGCATGTATCACTGGGTTCGAGTTAAAAATCTTCCATGTTCGTCGGACGACGTTAAAAGTATCATCAACTCATGTTTAGTTTGTTCTGAACTAAAACCACGTTGCCACTCTCATCAAGGTCGTTTAATCAAAGGTACATCGCCATTTGAACGTCGAAACATCGATTTTAAAGGCCCTCTCCCTTCCAAATCAAAGCACCATGACATATTGACTGTTGTGGACGAATATTCGAGATTCCCTTTGCATTCCTTTGTATAGATATGTCGGCAGCTACAATCATCAAACACTTAAGTTACCTTTTTACGATGTTTGGGACTCCAGCCTACATTCACTCTGATAGAGGCTCATCGTTCATGTCCACGGAACTCAAGTCGTTCTTAACGTCTCAAACATAGCTACCAGCCGCACAACTCCGTACAATCCACAGGGGAACGGACAAGTAGAGAGATTCAATGGAATTATATGGAAAACGGTCATGCTCGCTCTCAGGTCTAAATGTTTGAAACCTGAAGCATGGGAGGACGTTCTGGATATAGCTCTTCATTCCATACGTTCCTTACTGTGTACAGCAATAAAGACGACGCCTCACGAACGGATGTTCTGTCATCCTCGACGAACGAGTAATGGAACTTCTCTTCCTTCCTGGCTTACAATACCTGGTCCCATACTTATGAAAAAACACGTTTACCACAGTAAGTACGACCAGTTGTCGAAGAAATTGAGTTAATTGAATCCAATCCTGAATGCGCTCATGTTCGTTTACCAGACGGAAGAGAGACAACAGTTTCTACGCGCTATCTCGCACCAAATGGACAACGCACGACCATAGAACGACTATCAGATACTACAACGAGCCAATAACACGCCGAAACTAATGCTGACACAAGAATGGAAACAGAACAAAGTATACCAGCTCAAGAAACACCTGAACCAGTTCACCCACTTACACCGAACCTTTCGCCTACTACTTGGCCATCTCGACTACGAGAACCTCCGGAATATTCGAAGGATTATGTGACAAATTTTTAAAGGGAGGTGATTGTGATAATAGTTATTATTATCCTGAGTTGACCATATGAGAGCTCCCAATCATTGCAGGATTGTTTGTAATGTTTTTCCGCCTTAAATACGCGAAATAACTTGCATATTCCAATTCGTAGAAATATTCTAATGTTGTATTTTTCGTATACTAAAACCTTAGAAAAGGTATGAGTTATTTCGTTTCATAATCCATTACAAATGTATCACATCACTAGATAGAACGTAAATAATAATGAACTTAGTAATTAATTTAAATATAGTTTGTTTTTCTATCTGAAAAAGTTTAAATTTTGATTTTTTCAATACTTATACAATCTTGTTTTAGTTTTATACTTAAAAAAGGGTACTAACGAGTATTTTTTTCATTTTTGTTTTGGGGAGGGGTACCAAATTACATGGGGTGTGGCACCCCTATCTTAAACGCCCCGCTTATTTGCTTACATTGAATACCGTCAATCAAAAGAATTCATAAAAAGTTTATTGCAACTGTTTTGTTGATGTAGCTTATCGGGTTTTCGTGGTTTACTCATTCGGGTTGATTTTTCGAGTTATGTGCTGAAGGAAAGCTTGAAAAAAGGGAAAACGTACACATTTTCCCGCAGTCTAATGGCACAAATTTCTTTCTTGTCGAGATATTCATGGATGATAATGTCAAGATTGGCTATTAGAGACTCTACAACTCATGTTCATTTAACGTGGAGGAATACAAAATTAGTTTTGAGAGGTGAATTTAGACAGCTGTAAATAGATATTCTTACTTTTTGTAATTTTTCTTTGTTGTTTGCTTCGTAAACATTGGATTGCTAATACCAAACACATTCTACATTACGCTTAGTAGGTACTCACTGGGATTCTTTTAATTGAAACCCAGGTCCGCTACAAAACATCTTGTGCTCACTGCCAGTCTTGTTTCGACGGATCTTCTAAGAAAATATGGGAGGAACTCTCATGACATTTCAGGCGCCATCTATTTGATTTTCGTAATTACACGGTAAATATGAAAAAACGATGGTGGATCTGGGAACAATTCAGTGAGGACGGGAGACACAATTTATTTATTCCTCCTTGATTTTGGGAAACTACTAATATTGGTTGGAAATGAAATCAGTACGGTCGTCCTGTTTTATGGAACAGATCCGTGTGATTCCCAAAAAGAGTCTCAGTTTTCCATTTCGGTTGAGATTCAAGAGACTTACGAAAGACGCAGAAAATACTAAGCGGCGACCTACTACTCTCGAGTTTCATGCGTCGGGGCAGCGCGGTACCCTCATGGGGGCAGCTCATACTCAGCCCCGATTCTGAGCCTGATATAAAAGAATCTCGTTGAAGAGAAGCTTTTAATATACCTGATGTAAGATTTTATTGATTCAGTTATAATAATAATGTATTATACAACTTACTTGAAATTGTGCACTGATGCAAATCGATTTTAAAGAAAGATTAAGGATTTAAATATACAGTACACCTCTTTTCTAGACACCTGCAACAAGAATCTAACATCTTCAGCAGACTGCAACGTTATGGCATTTCACCTAATAACCGTAACCAGGTAATATATTAACTTTCATCAGGTGCTTAGTTCATCAAAATTTAAATCAATTTCTTAACCTTTTGGAGGGCAGGTTTTGATCTTGGGTGGCACTACTACTATCGTACACGGAAACAATTTATTAACTTAAAGCTGGTTTATCTGACTTTCCCCGGGTCAGTGTAGTAAAATATGTAGATGAGGACTTCACAAAAATTTGTACACAGCAATCACACTCAGCCGATCTACGACACTTCGTAGTTCATGAACATTACAAAAATTCTTGGAGAGCATCAATTTCATCACTGCTGTAAGACAGAGAGAGAAAAAAGCATTTATTGATCATTATATGGGGTGGAATGTTGGGTTAGTTGGGATTTGTGAAAAGTATAAATTGATATGCCAAAAGCTCGAAGTGGTATGCCAGAAGTAGAAATTGAGCCGCCGAAAGTTTAAATTGAGATGCCAAAAATATTAGAATTGATTCGTGCCAAAGGTTCAAATTAATTTGCCAAAATCTTCAATTTGATAGTATGTCAAAAATTCAAATTGATTTTGCCAAACTAATCTGATTTTTTTTCCTAACTATATATATGTATGTAGGTATGTAAGTACGTTACACAGCCCCACAAAAAAAGGTTAAAAGCCACTGACCAGACCATGGGTACTTAATGTTTTTGGGGTCGCTGAATCTGAATCCGCGGTCGGTTTGACCCTGCCACCTCAGGTTCAAGGTCATTTCAAGGTCAAATCTACGAAAACAACGGTTCCATACGAAAAAAGGTTAAAAGCCACTGACCAGACCATGTGTACATAATGTTTATGGGGTTGCTAAATCCGCACCTGGGGCCGGTTTGACCCTGCGAAATCATTTTCAAGGCCATTCCAAGGTCAAATCCACAAAAATAACGATATTCATGTGTTAACAGCGTACTTTTTTGTTTTTTTAGGGTGGCTGCATCCAAATCCCGGGTCATGATCTTTCGATTTTTTTCAAAGACACACCAGCATAATCGATAATACCATTTTTTTGATTGGGCTTGTTGTATAAAGCTAACTTTACCTGCTGCCTCATTACAAACTGTGACGGTGGTCCAGTCTCAAATGGGAATGTGTGAAATGATCCGCTCATCAGCTTGTCGAGGTAACGATGCCAGTGGAAGCGCACTGTCTTGTAGGGGGACATTAAGTGTGAGAATGAAGCTGTAATGTGTTCGACGACGAGTTGACATTGTCAAAAAGCCAAGATTACACGGATATGCGTCAACATTGATTGTATGATCTTAAAATGACCTTGACCTCGGACCTTGACGTCAAGCTGACCTCGGATTCGGATGCAGCGACCCCAAAAACATAAAAGTAAGTACACTGTTAGAACATGGCTAACGTTACTTTTTTAGATTTAACCTTGACCCTGAGGTGGCAAGGTCAAACCGACCCCGGATTCGGATTCAGAAATCATCTTGATCTAAGAAAAAAATAAATCATGGTATTTCATGCGAAATAAACAAATTTCGGCCATTATTCAGATTACGATGATTTTTCATTTGATCACTGAAGAACGTTTCAATCTCCTACTTTTACATTTTGGTTTATTATTCAATAATAAACCATTGTAATCGCTCTTGAAAAAACAATTTTTAACCCCCCCAGAAAATTTTATGGTTTACGTTTCAAAGGGTGTAGAATCCAAATCTGCAATAAAAATTTTTCCGTCCGTCTGCCGTATGCACGATTTCTCCCAAACGGCTGAAGCAAAAAATCTGAAATTTTCAGGAAGAATCAATATTGGTCCGACAACGCCCCAATTCTTGAGCCAGCTCTCTCACTCAATTTAAAGTGCCCTTTAAGGGCTGTTATAGTTTTGTAAAATCCCTAAAAACCTCAAAACAAGTCAAGGAGGCCTAAATTTGGACTTTTTTTAAGAACTTTCCATGAGGAATCGAATGAGCCCCTCCCCAGGTCCGTAGCTCAAACCATTCCCAATGTATGGCCCGATTTATGGTGCCAACATTTGCATCCACATTCACTATACACTAGGTTACTGCGATCAAAACAAACACCAGAGTTTTTTTTTTTTTTTTTTTTTTTTTGTTTTTGTTTTGATCGCAGTAACCTAGTGATGTAGGGAATGTGGATACTGGAGTGAACCCCTAAAAGGGTTTATAGGCGATACACGGGTTGAAGCATTCTGATATGCACGCTCCGTCTTACGAAATTTAAAATTTTCAAATAGAATATTTTTCCATTGTAATCGCTCTTGAAAAAAAAAGATGCAAATTCTTTCACTAGGGGTTTATTATTCAATGATTCATGATTTGAATTTCTACTAAGCTTTGGAGTGTGCGTATTTCACAGGTAATAGAGCGATTTTTGAATTTCAGGAGGTATACATAGAGCACTTAAATCGGTTCTCAACCAAAATAACTATTCGGATTGATCAGTTGATCATATTTGTGTGCCTCCTGAAATTCAATAATCGCTCTATCACATGTGAAACACGAACACTCCAAAGCTTAGTAGAAATTCAAATCATGAATCATTGAATAATAAACCCCATTGAAAGAATTTGCAGCGTTTTTTAACTTGGACTCGAAAATTAATTCCCCTAACAATCTGAAAACAGGGGTCTAAAATAACAAAACGGACGCAAAATAAACAAATTTCGGTCATTATTCCTAAAAAATTGAGTCAAATCAAAAAACATATAGCATCACGTAAATCAGCGTAAAAAAAAAAAAACAATTAAAACTTCATGTGCCACACTTTACAGTTCATCATCATTTACCATTTGACAATTTTGGGGTTGCGCAACTTTACGTGCTCGCTGAAACGGTTGCGCGTAATAAAAAAAAATGGTTGTGGAGTCAAATTTTCATGAAATTTTGGGTAGAATCCGAATCTGCAATAAATACTTGGGGATCCCATTTGAAATAAGAAAGTTAGTGTCACTTGCGCATTGTAAATATGATATTTGAGATCCTTGGAAAAAAATATGAAGATTTAAGAAATTTTTTTTTTGTTTACTCCCATTTTGAAGATTTTAGGATGGGGGGGGGAGGGGCAACAACTCGTGGGACACCCTGTATAATAACGCATTTGGTACCGCTAAAAACCTTCATTCATATGTTTTAATTTTTTTTTTTTTTTTTTTTTTTTCCCATTGAAGCGAAGGCACCCAGGAAAGTACTAAGGCTTGTTTAAATCAGACGAACGAACTGTTCGACGGTAAGCTCAATCGATCTCTTCCAACGGTTATTTTGGTGCATGGATTCAAAGCCAATCAGACCAATTTCACAACTATGATGACGGAATGTAAGTAGCTAATTATTCTGAATTCTTCGTAAAACCCGTGATGTAGATCAATGGTCTTTTGACAGCAACAAGTATTGAACATGACCTACGGTACTTCAGTTTAGTTTGATCAATGCTACCACCATATTAATAATGGCCATTGAAATTCTAGTAACTTGATAAAATGTTTCTTGATTACAATGTACAATAAAACAAATTATGGGACAGAACAATGTTAGTGTCGTGCAATAACGATTTTTGAACAAGGACCTACTTGAGATAACGAAATTTGAGCTTTCTTTGACATGTGATTGTTCAAATATATGGACCTCCACGACGGATCGTACATGAACACTTATTCTTTATGGCATCATCGGAGTTTTCACTGCATTTTTTTAATATCATTTGTTAAACGAGGCTGCGCATGTGTAAACTCTCACGGGGTCGGCTCAAGTTGATACGGCCGAAATCTGGATATTCAACTTCGCAAATTAAAACCGTTAGTCTTGGTATCAATAATATTACATGTGGCCGCGTAACTTTTACTTCCAAGTCACCTACAAGTGGGTAGCGGAAGATTTGTTCTCACTTTTCAGGATAAATTTATTTTCTCAAAAATCAAAATTCCCACTAGCAGTTACGCCATAGGCCATTCTGACTTTCGTTCCTGTCCGTCTGTCGGAATATATGTCTGTCGCTTGTCATATATCTTTGTTACAATGTGAATTGTTCAGTTCTCATCCAATTTTGATAAAGTTTTGGTACTACACTACTAATATTTCCCACTTGATTGTGGTAGCGTTTGCCCCTAAATACTCGGTAAACTATCATTTGAAGACCATAGCAATTTGCACAATACTTAAGCTCCTTTCCCCCCTGTCCATTAATTGCCAGGTAATCTCGGAGAACAACTAGAATTGTGTACGTGTTAAGTATGTGGGCCTAGGTGCTATGCTCACATGCCCAAACTAAAAAAAAAAAAAAAAAAAAAACCTATTCCTTCTCGTAAAATATTTATTATTTGGAAGAATAAACCAGAATTTGTGATTGATTAAATAATAGTGATTGTGTTCCACAGGAAGAACCAAAACAGCACAAGCTACTCTACCATTAATTTCACTCCAAATTGTTTGTTTATTGCCCAAACTGATCGTATATTAATGTAAGAGGGCACATGCGTTCTACCCGAAGAAATAGTTTCCCAATTACGTAGAGACATCAAGGGCAATGAGGTGCAACCTCAATCGAATGAGAGTGGGGGAGGGGGAAGGGTATAGTGGAGAAGTGTCGAAATTCAACACTTCACTTTGTGGGCTCAAATGTGAAATCAACCAAGCATAATTTTCTCAGGTCCTAGTGGTATCATTCTCCCTCAATATTTGAAGGTGGTTGTTGAAAAAGTACATCTGTAACAATCGCTTGTCAGTTTCAATTCGGTTATATCATGATTTTATCCAGGGAACAATTTGAGCGGCAGATTGCGACACATGTCAACTCACTCATTTGAAGGCGCGTTTGTGTGCCAGAACATGTCATGTGACATTTTTGTACCTTGAATCGTTGTAACAAGCTTGTACTATAACATACTAGGCTGGTTAAACTACGTTCTCAATTCACCAGAGGTAAGTACTTATTCATCATATATGAAACCCCACTAATCATGAGAGAAACAACACACAACTTCCCAATTTTTGAGCATAAAATGCCTCCTGCGGTTCCGTTGATATTTTACATTGTCAAAACTGGAAAGATGACTAATGATAAGCTAAGAGGTGGTTGTTTTGACAATTTATTGCCCTTGTCTGCCACTTCATGTAATATTTCCATGGCTAGTTTGCTTGCACTTTGTTTGGTAAAATTCGTTATTCATGGCCGGATCAAACCGAGGCATGGGTAGCTTCAAGATGCCCCCATACCTTTCAAGATATGAACATTGAAAATAATTTCCTAGTACTTCAGCTAAACCCTCGTTTTTAATTAAGGTGAGAATTGGCCTAATTGCTTGCTTTATTATAGTTTTAAAGTCTATAAAGGGCATAATTGAGTGAGTAAACTGTATCAGTCGCTAGATAAGTCTGTTTTGTGTGCAGGTTTTCTGGTTGCTTCCAAAATTAATCTGATTCAGGCCGACTGGACAGACATAGCTACACGGTCCTATTTCTTCGCTAAAAACAAAGTCAAAGAGTTGGGAAAAGTCTTGGCTGCTTTTATAAATCGGATGAATACTACGTCACAGGTTTGAATATAATATTCATTATAATATAAAAGTACTTCTTCTTCTTCTTCTTCTTCCATGGCTCAACAACCCGCGAGGGGTCAAGACCTCCCTAGTAAGATCCGCCAGTCATCTCGGTTCATTGCAGCTGCTCTCCAGTCTCGGACTCCCAGCAATGTACGAGCATCGGCCTTCACTCCGTCATGCCAGCGCAGTCTGGGTCGCCCCTGTCGTCTTGTGGAATGGATTTCCTCCTCCGGGCTTTTCTTGGAATCGAGTCAGGGGGCATCCTGGCAAGGTGACCCGCCCAGCGGAGCCGACCCAGCTTGATAAAACGAACCACATCGCTATCCTTGTACATTTCCATAAGCTCTGCGTTGGTTCTAATTCGCCAGGCCAGTTCGTTTGGATCGAAAACTGCTCCACAGATTCGTCTTTTCCTTTCAAAATTGAGCAGGTCGTTCTCCTGAATAATATAAAAGTACTAGGTGTCTATAATGTCTGGCCGAACCCTCCTTAAGTGGTATTTTATCCTATTTCCAGAAGGGTGATTCCTATAACGGCCCTATCGGAGTGAAATTTCACCACATGTGATAAAACGTTTGCTCTTGATTTTGTCCTTGCAAGGGTCTGACGAGCTTTTCAATATCCTTTAGCTACAAAGAAGTTAGGCTTACTAGTAAAATCGTTTGTGATTGCACGTATCTCGATAATTTTAATGACCACGATTCCATTCAATGCATGTTTTATCCACATGGAGAGCCAGCAGTATTGTGAGGGAGGATTGACGAGGCGCCGGGGGGGTTAATGAGGTGCTGCGGGGTAGTGAGAAGGCTCCAAGGGGTATGGCAGAGTGTCCGGGTCGATGATGGAAGCCCACAGAGTAGTGGGTAAGTGACAGGACGTTTAGGAATTTTGCTATTTCGGTTTTATTTAGTACAGTAAAGGTGGATTCACACTCGCGGTAGCGGGAACGTCAGATCACGTTCGGTGAAGGGCGCGTCAAGATTGCTTCTATGGAAACCATACGGGGTGATCCCCACTCACGGGCGCGGTACCGTCTAGATCAAATTCCTCCAGTCACCTTCCGTCAGGTCGCCCGGCGAGCGATCAAAACCTGACGTGATCTTCCCACTCCCCATTGACGGAACGGAAAAATGTGAATCACGAAGACAAATCTCGTCTAATTTTAGCTTATGATTTGCTGATTTCGTTGCAATTCGTTCATTTTTAGTATTTTCTAATGGATGACGAAAGGTTGATCGAGTGCGTTAGGGAACAACGATTTCTGTACGATTTTTAACATCCTTTGTACTCGGACGTGCAGAGGAAATCAAGGGAATGGCAACAAATAAATCTAAGGAAGCTCAAATAAACTAAGAAAGGTTGTAATATAATAGTTATCCAGTTACATTGGTAATATACCTACCTATCAGTAGGTATAAATACCTATTGTATTTCAAAAGCATAAGTACTTGTGTCAAAAGTAAGTTGAATATCAATTCAATTGGGTAGATATTCAATAATAAAACGCTGCAAATTCATTCACTGGAGTTTATTTTTCAATTGGCTTTCGTTCATGATTTGAATTTATACTAAGCCTTGGAGTGTGCGTGTTTCACGGGTGATAGAGCGATTATTGAATTTCAGGAGGCACACAAATATGATCAACTGATCAATCCAAGTAGGTAGGTATTTTGGTCGAGAACAGATTTACGTGCTTTGATAGGTGTGAAGCTCCTAGTGTTCTGCGACTCCGAGTTCTCGTAATTAATAAATCTAATTATCTAGTAAAATCGTGAATACATCCTCTAGGTATGTTCCTAAAAATAAGTACACATTTAGGCCTCCTTGACTTTTTTTGAGGTTTTTAGGGATTTCACAAAACTTTGAAAACCCTTAAAGGGCACTTTAAATTAAGTGAGAGTGCTGGCTATAGAATTGGGGAGTTGTCGGACCAATATTGGTTTTTCCTGAAAATTTCAGATCTTTTGCTCCAGCCGTTTGGGAGAAATCGTGCGTACGGCGTACGGCTTACGGCGGACGGACGGAAAAATTTGTATTGCAGATTGGATTCTACACCCTTTGAAACGTAAACCATGAAATTTTCAGGGAGGGGTTAGAATTTTTTTCCAGAGCGTTTACAATGGTTTATTATTGAATAATAAACCAAAAGTCAAGGCGGCCTAAATTTGTACTCTTTTTGAAGAACACTCCACAAGGAATCGAATGAGCCCCTCCCCAGGTCTTCAGGTCAAACCATTCCCGATCTATGGCCCGATTTATGGTGCCAACATTCGCGTTATTTCGGTTTATTATTGTGTTCGTGTTGATATCAGCAACCTAGTGACGCAGTGATTTAGTGATGTGGATACTGGAGTGAACTTCTAGATGGCTTTGTAGCCGATACACGGGTTGAAGCATTCTGATAATTTTCAGGAAAAATCTGAAAATCTGAAATTTTCAGGAAAACGCTGCAAATCCTTTCACTGGGGTTTATTATTCAATTAGCTTGCGTTCATGATTTTAATTTCTACTAAGCTTTGGAGTGTGCGTGTTTCACAGGTGATAGAGCGATTATTGAATTTCAGGAGATTTGCATGCAGCACGTAAATCTGTTCTCAACCAAAATACCTATTCAGATTGTTCAGTTGATCATATTTGTGTGCCTCCTGAAATTCAATCATCACTCCATCACCTGTGAAACACGCACATTCCAAAGCTTAGGAGAAATTCAAATCATGAACGCAAGCCAATTGAATAATAAAGAAGTGAAAGAATTTGCAGCGTTTTGTGTTTTTTTCAAGAGCGATTACAATGGTTTACTATTGAATAATA
Organism: Creontiades dilutus; assembly: GCA_031894815.1. Taxonomy (NCBI): domain Eukaryota; kingdom Metazoa; phylum Arthropoda; class Insecta; order Hemiptera; family Miridae; genus Creontiades; species Creontiades dilutus. The sequence continues at coordinate 428,154 of JAVIWC010004232.1, forward strand.
AACCAAAAGTAGTAAAGTAGTGAGTATTTTTTAGAAGTAGTAAGTAGGAGTAAAATAATACATAATAACGTTTTTGGTTATAAATAATAGGTACCTAATGTTGCGTGTTACATAAAAATATTACACTAACTTCACATTGGTAGGCCCTTCACGTAGGTCCTTTTTTCTTAATACTTAAAACTTTCTTAATACAGAACTCTTAATGAAGTATGCCGGTTCGATTTCATACCAATTCTAGCGATTGTATACAAATTTTTTATCATCTCGGATAGTGCCACTTCAGCTGCAGCGCGGAATAGACTGGCCTGTCCTGACGTGATATGACCTTGCAGTGAATGGGTGGCCCCTTACGTGACCCCTGACCAGACTGTGGTCTGACGTTCCCGCTACCACGAGTGTGAATCCACCTGAAAGGTGAAGGCCGTTCGGGACGGGAGGGGCGAATTGCAACACCGCTTTTCTTGGGTCTACAGCGACCCCATCCGCCCGCCTGTTGCGTTCGCCCAGCCTATCGCTCGCTTCACACCAGTCACGCAGTTGGGCAGATGACACTGCAATGTGAACCAGCAGTGGCCGGAAGCCTCCAGAGCCGATTTGTACCTTTTCCCAGTTTTTACTCGATGTGTATACACCTAAAAAAATATCAAATGAAGTCACGTATCAATTTTCCTCTAAATAAATTAATTAGATACGGAGGCCTTGAAAATGGTCCATTTGTTTATCAAAAAAGTAACACTTAAGAATTTATTTAGTATGCCTTTTTTTTACACCTGTTGTAATGAATAGAATAATTTATTTCACTACCCATGAACTTTGCTATACAAATATAGTTTGAAAATATGAGTTTAGATCGTTGATAAGTTTCAATTCTTTTGGTCTGTGCTACAACCTTGTAAATAGTGAACACATGTGTTTTTCGCATTTTCGACGGAACCCAAAAAAAGCTGTACGATCAAACCATTGTAATCTTAGCCGATTGGAGTGTCTCGTCTGAAAGTTTCATCTCTGTCCTCCGCCGTCGACAGATGGAAAAAATCGCCGGGATGTAGAAAGTGTTTAGAGGTTTTTTCCCATAAAAGGTTATAGAGGTTTGATTCTCATTTTTTTGAAGGTGCTGAACACGAATCTGACGTTTGCAACCAACATTTCTCCCCACGTTTCTGAGAAAATTGCGAAAAACCACGAAATTTTTATGACATTGTACAGACTTGCCTATTCCGAGAGTACATTACTGGCTGCTTGCTGACGACGGATTTTGTTCATCCATTGTACGGTTTTGATTGAAATCGACGGGCCGGCTGATTGTGAGAACCGTGTGTGTTGTGAACGGGATGAGAAAGAGTTATATCTGAAAAATGTATCCAACAAGCTACTTACAAGGGAATATGAGCAGCAATGGTAGAAAAAATGATAATTCTATCCCACGTAAGGTACGGATAACCCAGTTATCCGCAATAAGAGCGATAAGTTCAACTGACTACACCCAGCTCTCATAACATTCAAGAGATCAGCGGAATGCCAAACTCTTATGTGTGTATGAGTTACTTTCTGAGAAATGCGTACGTTAGAAAGGCTGAAACAACGCTTAATATGCAGATCAACAAGAGTAGGTCAACCCTATTCAGGTGAAATGAAGAACTTCCGGTGAGCAGACATACTCACGCGACATTCTATAACTGTTTTGGAATTGAAATATCGAAGATTTGAAATATTGATTGATTTGATTGAAACTTCGTTCTTGCGCCAAAAAGTATAGAATCCCAAGACAAATAATGAGTTAGTAGCACAAGGATTCTACGTTTTAAAATACCTCAAACTTTGCTTTTCTGTGTTCGCTAAATAGAATAAAATCTTCTCCTAAAATTTGTCTCCTTAATTCATCCTGTATCGTTTACGTCTTTCGTCCATATCTCATTTTGATAGTCCATCTTTGCAGTGTATAGTGTTGGTTCCAGTTTGGATCTTCAGAGTGTGTATTGACATAAACAGTGTAGGTTGAAATCGAATGCTTGATCATTTCTCATGAAAAGTTATTGTGTTTAAAACAAAATATGATTGGTATTCATTTTCATCTACAATTTCTCCGCAGATTCAATTGGATCTTATGCACTTGGTTGGTCATAGTTTGGGAGCCCATATATGCGGTGTGGCTGGTATCACATTGGGAGGCAAATTAAAAAGTATAATAGGTAAGAATTTTACTGAGTATTTTCTGTAGCAAGGCGTTGCAATCATAAATTAGATTAGTTCAAAAAATAAGAGCAAAAGTACAATGATTAAAATAAAGCTGAAAGATGTTAAAATCATAAATAGCATTTGAAAAGTCCGGTACCCGGAAAAAATTGCATTCCAGGTCAAACCTAGGTGTTTCATAATAAGATTAGAACAGACACAAATTTTAGATAACGTAATAGGCTAAACAAACTGTATCCATACCACCTTTTCTGATAAATAATGATTCGAAAAGCTCGAAAACGTGTAATCGTCATCATATGCATATATAGCTTTTCCAAGTGGAATTGAGAATTTTCCAAACCAAATTGAGATTTTTCCAAACCAAATTGAGATTTTTCCAAACCAATTTGAGATTTTTCCAAATCAATATGAGATTTTTCCAAATCAATATGAGAATTTTCCAATCTAAGAAACTTTCACTACTAAAAAGGAAGAGGGAGTTTTCCAAACCGAATTGACAATTTTTTAGGGCAATCCAAGACTTTTATTGAAAACAAAATTAGTGATCAAAATAAGAAGAATCTACGTTTGGCTGGTCTATTGAAGTCAACAAAATCAAAAATGCTGAGTGGCCTCGATTTTTTCTCGTCTTAACAAGACCGTAACTTTTCGATAAAAGTCGATCGATCGTAGGCTTTGTCATCTTTAAAAAAAATTAACCCCGAAACATTCATTAAAAGTGGTTGAGGGTTAGGGTGGGCCAGGGGCGGCTCCAGGATAGTTTCCCGGGGGGGGCCACAAGTGAAACTTGTGTTTATTTTTAGCACCCCCCCTCCCAGCAATACATGTTTATTAATACCTTTACCTACGAGATAGTAGTACTTTGATATACATGTTATGTAATTATGATTCTAATTATAAGTACGTAACGATTAAATCATTTGTTTATTCCTTTGAAATGATACTAACTCATATGCTAAATGAACTTCAACTTGGTTACGATTAGATATTTATCTGACGTCACCTTAAAATATAAAAGCAAAACTCGGAAAAACTTTTAAAGTGTATTTAGACATCTATTAACTTCGTAGAAATGGTTTAGAAAGTGTTTCCGACGTGTCGCTAGAAGCAAAGCTAAACCCATGGCCGTGTCTGTCCTCTACCGTTTTTGGCCCTTGAATTTTGCTTTACCTTCTTACTACATTTAAGCCTCTTTCTCCTAATTTTTTAATTATACAAATACATAATAAAACTGTTCTAATTACCTTCTTCATGATTATGCAAAAGTTTGTAAGGATTTTTTAAGTTTGTTTGCAGTCAAACAACCACCATCACACACTGCACAACTCAGTCAACTCACGAGATACTACAATGCTACCACACTTGACGACTGACACAAACTCAAAAATCCAACCCCAGTCCCAACCAAACCACCAAACCTCGTAATAGCGGCAGCCCGCTATGCACTTGAAATTTCCCGTATTATGAATAGCGAACAAAAATGTCAACGTGACTTAAATTAGGAGTTTGTATTTGTAAGCTCTATAGAAATAAAAAATTATAGTCTTTGAAAATATTTTAAGAAATTTTTTTCTCGATATACAGGGTGTCTACCTTTCAGTTGGACCAAACTTTAAGGATCGATTTTAAAACTAATTTGCGACAAAAAGTGCCCCTTAGACTTTTTTTTTATAGGCTTCGTTTCCGAGTTATTAACGATTTAAGTTTTTTTTCGTGTTATCGACTTTACTTCACTAAAACAGCCATAACTCCCTTGTTTTTTGAGTAATCTCAAATTTGAGGAAACCGTTGGAAAGAGCGTTAAATTTCCTATCCGTTTAGTGTGAAACGCTATTTTTTAAAATTTAACGAAAAATCCTTCTTTTATTGCATCAAAACGTCATTTTACGAGATTTATTCAAATGTAAAGAGAAAAATGATGATACCGTTGGAAAGCTGAGGTCTTGGGCTAGTTTTTTCCGTTGAGTGCACACCAATATTCCATTTTATTACAGGCGATAAATTATCCTGAAAAATGTTGATTTTCGAGAAAAAAAATTAAAACTTTGACTTTGGCTTATTTTTTACTTCAGAAAATTGCTTTAAAAAATAGCGTTTCACACTAAACGGAAAGGAAATTTAACGCTCTTTCCAACGGTTTCCTCAAATTTGAGATTACTCCAAAAACTAGGGAGTTATGGCTGTTTTAGTAAAGTAAAGTCGATAACACGAAAAAAAACTTAAATCGTTAATAACTCGGAAACGAAGCCTAAAAAAAAAAAAGTCTACGGGGCAAATTAGTTGTAGAATCGATCCTTAAAGTTTGGTTCACCTGAAAGGTGGACACCCTGTATATACATTTCGGAATAAATAATTTAATATAAACAAAAATGCACTTTGGTATAGTCCTGTTTGGGACTTTCCAAAAAAAACGGAAATTACTGGGGTGGGCCGAAAAAGACGATTTTAGGATTTCAGAATCCCATTACAACTCAAAATACGGAGGATAATGTCCTGAGTTCGGGAAAAATAATTAAAAAATTATTTAATAATAACTGAAGATCGCTACTTAGAATTTTTCAATTATTTTTCCCGAACTCAGGAAATTTCCAGACTTTTCCAGATCTTCAGTTCGCGCAAAAGGCCTAAAGTTCTACAACATTGTGAAAGAACTGAAATTTTCCAAAAATTTTTCAACGATGTTGTTGGGTTTTTAAATTTTTGATTGGTGATTAAATTAAAGAACAATCACCTTGGTGTGCTGTTTGTAGTTTGCGCAAAAGCCCTGAATTTGCCTCAAATTACGAAAAAACAAAACTTTATAGACCAAGTTGTTTTATACTAATTGTCTAACAAGACTACGTAGCCAATTATATTAATTTACTTCTAAATCTGAGTGAGATGTTAGGCGCGAGCACTTCGAGCAGCGAGCAGTGAGCTAGCGTAGTGTACCGCCGTCGACTTGTCGCTAGTGCAGTTTCTTGTTGTGACGCCCAAGTTGATATTACAGAAGAGAATATCCCAAGTTGTAGTAAGTGTGCAATTAAACCGTGGCAGATGAAAATTAAACTTTCTGCAACTGTATTAGCTAGCAAAAGGTATGGAGTGCCGAGTAAGGCGACGGCTGCTATCGCCTCGTGTGTTTTCATCTAAGCAAGGAGAAAAATAAAAAGTTCGTGACAGTTTACAAAAAGAAGAACAAAACACAAATGTACATGGCATATACTTTGACGGGCGAAAAGATAAAACTTCATATCAGTAAAAAGTTGGCAACAAATACTATCGAAAAGAGAAAAAAAGAAAAGCAGTAGTTTGGTTCAAGAGCCTTGTGAAGCTTAAAGCAGTTGGGAGTTCATTAAAGTGAAGTTAACAGATGAACCATTGTTACGGATGTCCAAGTTTTAGTTCTAAATTTCTAATGGCTCCATATTTCCACCCCGTGTTTGAGACCGTTCCATCACACCCACCTGCTTTTAGCTTATCAGTGTCAAGATTTTTGGTTTTTAGGTACCTAGGATAAAATAATGTCGGCAATCCCGTTACCAATGCCGTTTTGAGGGTTCAAGTGACCAAAATACTCGTATGTTCCATAAGGCTGTAGAACCAAACTTCTGATTTCTTTTTTCTCTTTTCGATAGTATTTGTTACCAACTTTTTACTGATATAAAGTTTTATCTTTCGCCCGTCAAAGTATATGCCATGTACATTTGTGTTTTGTTCTTCTTTTTGTAAACTGTCACGAACTTTTTATTTTTCTCCTTCTTTTTATCTACTACAAGTGGCAAATCTTTTTCGGTGACTACACCTGGATCCTGTGAAACACACGAGGCGATAGCAGCCGTCGCCTTACTCGACACTCCATACCTTTTGCTAGCTAATGCAGTTGCAGAAAGTTTAATTCTCATCTGCCATGGTTTAATTGTACACTTACCACAACTTGCGATATTCTCTACTGTAATATCAACTTGGGCATCAGAACAAGAAACTGCACTCGCGACATGTCAACGTCGGTACACAACGCACTCACTGCTCGCAGCTCGAAGTGCTCGCGCCTTACATTTCACTCAGTTTCATCCAATGCGTTTTGTTGTTTGTATTAATGTAATACTAAATAAAACATTGATTTAGAAGTAAATTAATATAATTGGATACGTAATCTTGTTAGACAATTACTATAAAACAACTTGGTCTATAAAATTGAATTGTTTCGTAATTTTAGGCAAATTCAGGGCTTTTGCGCAAACTACAAACAGCACACCAGGTTGAAAATAATTTTTTTTCGTAACTAAATACTTTGTTTTCTGCGGTGACCCTTAATATATTGTATGGATAACACGCATTATCGAACACGTAATTATTTTAATACACGTAATAATTCCACGGAAAATTGAGTAATGAACAATATGTTAATAACACATGACTTGTTGTTTAGCCGTATCTAGGTATCAGTGGGGCTTCATCTAATTGGATACAATAGTCCTTCCACCCTTATTATGAAACTTCATAATCTTAGAGATAGAGTGGTGGTCTTCTAAGTCTTCCCGATCTTCGAGAAGGTTCTGGAGCTGGAGTTGGAGCTTGAGATGTTTCCGGTTCTGGACTTGGGTCAGCTTGGTTTAAAATTGGGTTTGGAGTAGCAAAGCCCTGGAGAAGGTATTCTGAGTTTGAGAGTGGTTTAGAGTGTCTGTTGAGTCTTCCCCCTGCGCAAAAGAAACAATTTTACGTGGAACGTTCGTTGGACGCAACTGATCAATGTGTCTTTTGAATGTGTATCCATTGTCCAATTGAACGATGTAATGGAGCTGACCTAACTTCTTGGTGATGATGTCAGGTCGCCATTGTTGCTTATTGCTGCTGTAGTAGCGTGCCTGAACTCGAGCTCCAATTGCGAGCTGTCGAGCTTGCCCTCTCGGTACAGGAGGCTTTTCTACCATTGGAAGCTTCAAAGCATCGAGTTGGCTCCGGATTTGACGATTTAGGAATAGCTCGCTGGGTGTTTTGCCGTTGTTAAGAGGTGTTGCTCTGTCCCGGAACAAAATTTCAAAAATTTTCTTCCTCATTGACCGTCGATCATTAGCCATTGCAGCAAGACGATGTTTGAGAGTTTGGACATTCCTTTCTGCAAGGCCATTGGTTGCAGGATGGCCTGGTGCAATGAATTTGCGCATGATGCCGGCTGCAACGCAGAATGATGTGAACTCATAGCTGGTAAAGATGGTAGCGTTATCACTAACCATGATGTCCGGGAATCCATTGCGAGCAAATATTTCTTGCATTAGTTCTATCGTTGATGTTGATGTGGGTGCAGCAGTCGAAGGTATAATTTCAGCCCATCTTGATTTGCCATCAATCATGATCAGAAAATAGTGATTTTGATAGGGTCCAGCATAATCAACACGAACACGCTGCCAATTCGGTTCTGGTTCCATACATGGGTGGAGTGGAGCTTTAGGAGGGCTGTTTTGAACTGTAGTACACTCTGGGCATTCACCAACCATGCCCTCAATGTCACGGTCGATTGACCTCCAATACACATATCTTCGGGCCAGCTGCTTCATTTTTGTGATCCCCAGGTGCGTTCGATGGAGTTCTTGGAGAACAGCAGGTTGCATAGATGTTGGAATGACAACTCTATGCCCCCTAAATAAAGTGTCATTTTCTCTGAGTGGAGCTGTGAGTGTCGAGGCATTTTTGATAAAACGTGAATAATACGTCACCATTCCAAGGAATCTTCGAAGGTCTTGAACATTAGATGGTCTTGGCATGTCCACGACAGCAGCGATCTTTGTAGGTGATTTAGATATTGAGTTGTAATTTATGACGTGACCCAAAAACTCGATTTCTTCCTGGAAGAGTTCACATTTTCGTCTATTAAGATGGAGGTCGAACTTCTGAAGTTGCTTGAGACAGGCGTCTAAGTTGGTAGCACATTCCTCCTTGGTTTCTCCATGAACCAAAATGTCATCGTAATAGAACTCACATTTAGGTACATTTCGAAGAATCTGGTCAATAATTCGATTGAATTCGGCAGGCGCGGTTTTGATGCCAAAGGATAGACGATTCATTCGGTACGAACCCTTGTGTGTTTTTCATGGTTTGTATTTCACTCGATTGTTCATCCACAGGTATGTGCAAATACACTTTGAATAAATCCAGACGACAAAAGTACCTAGAGTTTCGTAGACTGTTGAAAATTTGGACGGTTTTCTGGAGTGGATAGTGGGCGTTGACAAGTCGGTCGTTGACTCCTATTTTATAATCGACGCATAAGCGAACTCCTCCGTCAGCCTTTGGGATGATGACTAACGGAGATCCCCAGCCGCTTGTGCCAAGTTTTGTGATGATGCCAGCGTCTTCGAGGTTTTGGAATTATTGTTCAACACAGTCCATAAGTGCGTGAGGGACTTCACGTTCTCGATGGTTGATTGGTTTGTCATTTTCTCTCAGTTTGAGTGAGATTTCAAAGCCGGGAACGCAGCCAATCTTCTCCTCAAACACTTTAGGATAGCGTGCAATGATTTCCTCTATGTTATTGATGTTGGTGATGGGTGGGGGATTTGAACAGTTTTTGTCGAATTTCTGGAGGTTAATATTGAGTTTTCTTATCCATGAACGTCCAAGTAAAGCCACAAAGTCATCGGGTACAATTTAAATTTCGTCTTCAATTGTATATCCGTTATATGAGGCGTTCACTTTGACTTTTCCATCTGGAACGTGTGTACGAACTAAATCCAATTTTAGCAGGTTCGAGAGGGAGTTGAATGTTGAGAACCGGAGTCCACCTCAAATTTGATGAATTTCCCGTTGATTGATACATGGGCAAAATAACGGTCCACGTCGGCGGAACTTTCTATGTTCTAGTAGATGTCCATGATGTGAAATACCCCATAGGAGTGGACACGACCAGATTCGGGAAGTGGCTCAGGTCGAGTAGAGTAATTTGAGATTTCCTGAATTTGATTGGTCGATCCTGATTTTGATTTTTTGTCTAGTAGAGTGTGGATGCAGACTTTCGAGACGTGGCCTGTTCTCTTACAAGAGGAACATTTGAGTTTCAATTTATCAGTTCCACAATCCTTGGATACATGATTTTCCTACCCACATCGCAAACAACATCCCTCAATGCCTATGGCGTTTTCACCAATGGAAAGTAAAAAAAACCCAACAACATCGTCAAAAATTTTTGGAAAATTTCAGTTTTTCCACAGTTTTGTAGAACTTAAGGCCTTTTGCACGAACTGAAGATCGCTACTTAGAATTTTTTAATTATTTCCCCCGAACTCAGGACATTATCCTCCGTATTTTGAGGGGTAATGGGATTCTGAAATCCTAAAATCGTCTTTTTCGGCCCACCCTAACCCTCAACCACTTTTAATGAATGTTTCGGGGTTAATTTTTTTTAAAGATGACAAAGCCTACGATCGATCGACTTTTACAACAGTCAGAACGAACTCATCTTCTGGTAGTGGGATCAAATCGTCCCCCAGGACTCAACATCAATGATTAAGTCAACTTCATCTTGGTGACGATTATCGCGACAACGAGATGCAAGCCCGTTCCCAATACGCGAAAATCACTTTTCTTCTAATTGTTGGCAAAGATTTTTTCGAAATATGAACAAATCCTTTCGTGTTTATACTAGTGAAATTTTTACTATTCTCGATAGGAATGAAATAGAAACTTGGTTCTTGCGGGAAAAGATGAAGCATTCCAAACGAAACGGTTAAGTAGTAGTTCGGTTACGCGAATGATAGTAGTTGTTATTATTGTCACCTTTCCCTTTCGCCCCTCTCGAGCTTGTGCGCTCCTGTTAACCGTCTCTCCTCCTTTTCCTCCATTACATTCAAGTGACCGTGTCTTAAACGAATAAACAGTTCAATCTTGTTTTCTATCGTTTCCTCAGTTTTCTTTTCTTTCCAGCCTATTCGATCCAGAAGCCAAAAGGTTCTGGGCTCAGTTTACATGATAAGTGTTAAATTGAGTGCGCGCGATATTTTGATGAAATCGAATTACTTCGTTCATCAAAATGTAACCTCTCGAGCTCGAAACGGCGTGTTCCAAGATACCATCACCACGTGAAGGAATACCTATTCGGAAAAATGACTACGAATTCCCCAGTTCAGTTCCCAATGTTGACTAGCACAAACTTCACCTACTTACTGGAAGTTCCGAATTCGTGCATTATTGGCCGAAGAAGGGCTCGAGGCAGTTCTCAGCGCTAACACAAGAGCTGAAGATCTCACGAAGTCAATCTCAAAGGCCGACAGAATAAAGTGAAACGATACTTTCAAATGCCGATGATTTTTCTATAAAAGATACCAATGCTCGAGCTATTATAATTCAAGGAGTATCTGATGAACACCTTGATATAATAAAATACTGTTCTACTGCCAAGGAAATGTTTGGAAATGTGTTGGTCCGAGATAGCACATTTTCAAAGTTATCCTTGTGGCGTAAGCTTTTTAATTTGAAGCTTAGTAAAGGAGAAGCACTCGATGGCCATTTATTACATTTCAATTCAGTGGTAAGTGAGATGCAGGAATACGGTTCGACTCTCAGAGAAACTGATCGTACCTGCCTGCTTCTTTTGTCACTGTCCTCAGACTACGATACTGGAATAACAGCTCTCGATACTCAAGCCACAGTGAACTTGATTTTGTGAAAGCAAAGCTACTTGATGAAGAAAGCAAAATCAAAAATCGGAATCAAGCAGCCACTGGGGAGCTATCCTTGAAAGCATCATAATCCGGCCAGCAACATAATATTAGTCAACATCCTAGAGGAAATTATGGTAATTATACGTCGTGGACGAGGACGATGGGGACGAGGAGGAAGTCGTAGTAGAGGATTCAATCACAATAACACCACTGCAAATAACAATAATGATCACCATAAATCGTATCAATTAGAGGCCAAGACCGATCACCGCACAGGTACTAATAAAGCAGTTGCATTCATTGCCTTAGAAGCCTCAGAAATTAATAAAAGTGAAAATCTTGAATCATTTCTGATCGATTCTGGTGCTACGTCAGACCTCCTCAGGTCTGTTTTGGAACCCCTAATGACCGACATCGTCCAGCTAGATCAAAAACTCATAATTCAGATCGCAAATGGTGAATGTATGATCGCAGAGAGGAGGGGCACGCTCAACTGCTATTGCAGAGGAAAACCGATAACGATCGAAGGATTAATAGTTCCCAAGCTTCAGCGTAATTTAATATTAGCAGGCACTATGACGTCAAAAGGGCACACCATCATCATGGATAAAGCTGAAATGCTTTCAGCTGAGAGTAGCTCTCAGCTTACCTTCAGATGCAGACACGTGAAGGGTTTGTACTCCCTTGATGTCACATTTACTCCAGAGCAGTGCCATGCCACCAGCGTCGAAGAAAATGCCATTTGGCATAGAAGACTTGGTCACCTGAGTAACCAAGGGAACCAGCAACTCGGACCACCTACCCTAAAGGGAACCTGCTCATCGTGTGTCGAGGGGAAAGCCACCCGGCAACCTTCTTCTATGAAGAAAAAACGTGCGTCTCGAATCGGACAATTAATTCATTCAGACATCTTAGGTCCCGTAACTCCGGAAACACATCTTGGACTAAAATATTTTCAGGTGATAATTGTCGACTATAGTCATTTTCTCATAGTCAAACTCCTGAAGTCCAAGGATAACGGAGGGGTAAATTTGATCGAATTCGTCAACATGCTGGAACGCCAGTTTGACGTACTAGTTTAGAAATTCAGACTACGGCGGAAAATTTAGTTCAAATCGATGCAAAAACTACGTAAGAGAGAGAGGGATAGAAATTCAGTATTCCATGCCCTATAGCCCTCAGAGTTGCTGAAAATCGAAATGCATGAACAGAACTATTCTGTTCATGGTGAGGACAAAGCTCACAGACTCCGGAATGCCAAAGTTTCTATGGGGAGAAGCCCTACAAAGCTCCGCATACGAGTTGAACAGGTCACCAACTACCATACTGAAGAAAGGCGAAACACCATTATTGATATGGAATGGACGCAACGATATCTCAAAACTGAGGATATTCGAATGTCGTGCCTGGGTGACTCGTCTACCAAAAGGGAAGAAACTTGATGCTAGAGCAACGAGAGGAGTGATGTGCGGCTACTGTGGAGGCGGCTACAGGTTCTGGCTACCAGATGAGAAGAGAGTGGTGGAATGACGTGATGTGATTTTCGATTGAACGTATTTGAGTACCTACTACAGTTGAACAAAAATGAAATCCCGAAAAATTCCGAGTTATATCGCTTTTAAGATATTTTAAAGAATAATACGACATCCGCTGTATCACCAGCATCTACTCTTAGTCCTTAGAAGACGCCAACTCCAATGTCATCCTCTGGTCCGTCAATAACGCCATACTCAAGCCCGATGACAAGCCCGTCATCATCACCGAGTCCTCGGAGCTCTCTGAAACCTAGGCCACAGACGATCACTCGTTCAGGGAGGACTATCAGTCAACCGAAACATCTACAAGACTACGATGTATATAAAGCGTATTGTATGCTTACTTCAAGTACAGAAATACTAAGAAACTTCGAGGAAGGTACCAAGTCATCCGAGTGGAGTGCTGCGATCCAACGAGAACTGGACTCTCATGAACGCCTGGGTACTTGGAAACCTGAAGATCCTCCTGTCGGCATAATACCTATAGAAACGAAATGGGTATTTACTATAAAATCAGATAGGAAGAAGAAAGCCTCGTGGCTCGAGGAGTTCAGGAACCTACCGAGGAAGGGGGTGAATTCTCATACGCACCAGTATGTCGTGTGCAGACTGTGAGCACGTTATTATCCGTAGCAGTGAGAAATGATTGGCCACTAAAACAGATAGAGGTCCCCACGGCATTTCTTAATGGCTTTCTAGACCATGATGTGTACATTTATGCACCACTTGGAGTGAACAGCAAGTCGGAAACTCAAAAACTTGAGAGAAAGCATTGTACGGTCTCAGAAAAATACCTAATTGCTGGAATGATCGCTTCAATGAGATGATGTTATCCCTAAACTTCAGGAGATCCGAGTATGATTTTTGTTTACACGTCAAAGATGATGTTTTCCTCGTCTTATTTGTAGATGACGCAATATTACCGTGAATGTTGACGAAATCAATGACGTCACTGAAACGTGAATTTCAGGTAAAAGCAATTGTAAAGGCGTCATCATTCATTGAGTTCAACATGAAAACATGTCGAAAGGTGTCAACACCAATGGAAACGGGATTCCAATACGAAGAGGGTACGATTAGAACTGACATCCCATACAGACACTATGTATGCTCACTGATGTACGTCTTAAAAACAACTCGCCCGGACATCGCATTCTCGGTGTCATATCCAAGTAGATATCTAGACAAATACATCGAGTCTACTTGGAACGCAGCAAAAAGGATCGTAAGATACCTCAATCACACCAAAACATTGGGTCTCCGGTTCACTAGAAGTCGAACAGCCACGGGACAAGCATTCAAGCATTCTAGACATCAAGCATTCGAGACGGTTAAAAAAATCTTTGGGCACAAAGGTGTCTCATTCCAACTCGATTTAACCTAAGTGTAATACGATAATTTTGGAAAACTCACTCATGCGAAAAATACGATCATGCTCAATCACTGGAACTTTTATTTTAAATTATTCCCAAAATTCTAAAATCAAAATCATCTCAACCTATGCATAGTATGTAAAAAGATGATTTTCAGTAAGATTTCAGTTCAATTTATCCTCCATCAGCATTATCAAGTGTTTTCCACATAAATTCTATTTGGTAGGTACATCAGTTTTCAAAAATTTCGGATTAATCACTGATGAAAATTGTGAAAGACTGAGATCATTCATTGGAATGTTTAAATAACGCCTGTTAAACGATTACCTGGTTTCAACTTAGGGTACTACACTTTTGGTTTATTATTCAATAATAAACCATTGTAATCGCTCTGGAAAAAAAAATTCTAAATCCACCTGAAAATTTCATGGTTTACGTTTCAAAGGGTGTAGAATCCGAATCTGCAATAAAAAATTTTCCGTCCTTCCGCCGTACGCCGTACGCACGATATCTCCGAAACGGCAGGAGCAAAAGATTTGAAATTTTCAGGAAAAATCCATCTTGGTCCGACGCCGCCCCAATTCTTGAGCCAGCTCTCTCACTCAATTTAAAGTGCCCTTTAAGGGCTGTCATAGTTTTGTAAAATCCCTAAAAACCTCGAAACAAGTCGAATCGGCCTAAATATTTTCCTATTTGAAGAACATACCATGAGGAATCGAATGAGCCCTTCCTCACGTCCGTAGGTCAAACCATTACCGATGTATGGCCCGATTTATGGTGCCAACATTTGCGTTTTTTCGTTAATTATTGTTTGTTTGTAACATAGTGATGCCGATGGCGTCGAGTTGTAGTGAATGTGGTTACTGGAGTGATAGCCCATGTGGATACTTGTAGTTTATAGCCGATACACGGGTTGAAGCATTCTGATATGTATGAAACTCTGATAATATATAGGTAAATATTATTACAGGGGATCATTATTCAATGTTATTACTGGGGTCAATAAGTATTCTTTCACTGGGGTTTATTATGCAATTGGCTTGCGTTCATGATTTGAATCTTACTAAGCTTCGGAGTGTGCGCGTTTCACAGGATAGAGCGATTATCGAATTTCAGGAGGCACACAAATATGATCAACTGATCAATCCAAATAGGTATTTTGCTTGAGAACAGATTTACGTGCTCCGTGCATATCTCCTGAAATTCAATAATCGCTCTATCCTGTGAAACGCGCACACCCCAAAGCTTAGTAGAAATTCAAATGATGAACGCAAGCCAATTGAATAATAAACCCCAGTGAAAGAGTTTGCAGCGTTTTTATAGTAGGTAATTGTAGATTCAACCAACAACTCGATAATTTGCAATTTAGTGTTGAAAACATTGCAAAATATTCATTAACAAAAATAAAATGAAATAAAAATTGTTAAACCACTCATTGTTAATTTTCTTCGTACATCCACATCATGTCTTTAACTTCATCGTCGTTTTGGTTTCATCTTTTTTCATTAAAAATTTTGAACAAAATGTTGAACTAAATATAATACAGCAATACACAAACGCGAAAGCATTGGTACTCAAATTTCAATGAAAACATTTTACGAAATCTCGTTGATACATTCACTCACAATTTATAAAACTCATTTTTTTTGTAAAACACCAGATTGTTATTGTACTTTAATGTTAGCAATGTTAAATATTCTAGATTAAAAATGTAGCTCACAAATTTTGTGATCATGATATTGCCTGAAACAAGACGCTACAATTCACTCAATATTGGCATCAAGTATTAAAATAGTTGCAATACTGAGTATTCAAAGTTAATTATAAACTATTATTTTATTAAGTCAGGAACAGGCTTATTGCTTTGTCAGATAAATAGATATTACGACGATCCTGCTATTTGACTAGGGTTGGATCCAGCTTCTCCGTTTTTTTCCGTAATTGATGAATGTGGAATGGTAACGAAAAAATCCGCTCAATACGTGGGGATTCTGCACACTAACGCTGGAGGCTTAGGAAGTCTTTTCAAGCTCGGCCACATCGACTTTTGGCCTAACGGTGGTACTCACCAACCTAATTGTCGTTTCGTCTTCTTACGACTTCCAGGTTTGTCACATTTATATTATATTCCGTAATTTCATAAGTGTCACTTTGGTGTGAGCAGGTGGTGAGGATAGGGCTTATACAAAGGGCAAAAAATCCGAATTTAAAGCCCGATTTTTGCTATTTTCGTCTATTATACGGGAAACAGCGGTAAAGTTGTCAAAATACATACAAAAAATTACCTAAAATACACTGTTTTATACATTTGTAAATGAAGTTAATCAAAAAAATAACGGCAGATAGAACAAATCCGATTCCAAGATCGGATTCAGGATCCGATTCAGGATTCTCAATCCTGTGAGAATTGCTCTCTATCGTTTGTTAAATTTTAAAAAAAGGGGAGGTTTACCTGTTTCCTCCGATTCGTTTTATTTGTTCATTGGTCTGAGGAACACAAATGCTGGTTATTGGTTTAAAATGTTGAGTTGATGAAATTATTTACAAAATAACAAATACTTATGTATGTTTAGCATAATATTGATTAATACAATTGATGAATTTGTTGAAAGTAACTAGAATGAGATAGATATATATTGAATGACAAAGAAATCTCTTTGAATAAGAAGGAACTTTAAACCTACGCACATTTACATTCTGGTGTGCTTAACTCAACAACAAACGGCACTATTTTTACGTTTGACAAATGAAAGAGAGCAATTCTCGCATGATTCTTCATGCTGAATCCAATTTTGGAATCAAATGTTTTCTATCTGCCGTTTTTTTCAAAAACTTCATTCAAGTACAAAGTCTTCAAAGGTGTTTTTTTTTAACTTAACCGCTGTTTTCCATGGAAAGGAGAAGATAGCTAAAATCTCGTTTCAAATACGGATTCTGCACCAAATAAAATATAGAAAGAGTGGTTGCTAGTAAACATTAATCGGGTTTATTGAAGTGCTATTTTTAACATTCAAATGTAGCTTGAAAATAGGTAGGTATATGAGCTAAATCTCAAAATCTAGACCTCACCGCGGAAAAAGGGTTCCGAATTTGAATTCAGCACACACACACACACTTGTCACATCACACTTTTTGTTGTTCCTCCTCCGTGTTCTAAAACTCATTTCCGACCAAAAGTGCCTCCTAGCAATTTTTTAGAGGTCTCGTTTCCGAGTTATTCGCGATTTAAGATTTTTTCGTGATTCCGAACTTTGGGATTAGAACTGCCATAAATCCGTTAATTTCGACGATAGCTCAAATTTGATGACACCGTTGGAAAGATCGTTAAATTTTCTATCTATTTAATGTCAGAAAACACTTTTTTAATTACATTAAAGATGTGCAATTGCCGCGCGAAATGGTAGTTTTGTCAAAATCTTGAAATCGCCCCTTTTTCATCTCGCCTAGCAACCCCATTGATGCTCACGCAAAACCGTGCAGACCTGGTAAAACGTGCGCCAAAATATCAGCTTTCCAACGGTGTAGTTGTTTTGGTTATTAAAAATATTTTTAATTAAGGGAATGGTGTTTAACTGCAGAAAAACGTGCGCTTTCTGTTAAAATTGAGGTTGAGGTGTTTTCGACCTTACGTCACTAAAACGGCTGTAACTCCGGCATTTTCGAAGTATTTGCAAATCTAAGGATGCCGTTGGAAAGAGCGTTGAATTTCACATCGTCTTCAACAGTGATTTTTTAAAGGGAACTAAAAGGTTGAAAGCTAGCCTGAAAATTAAATTTTCTCAAATTTTGAAAAAACACTTTTTTAATGGCTTATTAGTCTCTCTTGATTTTAATGATACGTTTGCCCCTGTAAGACTAAAAAATGCGCAAAAGCCTCAGCTTTCCAATGGTATAATTAGGTTTTATTTTTTAGAGGGAACTTTTTTGAGAAAATTGAGATTTTATGCAAACAAAAACCGTGTGTTTTCAAGCACATTGAGGTTAAAAAAAAACTGCATAACTAAACGTTTTTTATTTATTTCTGGGAGTAGAATGTCATTTCGACGGCATTACTTAAGAAATTTATTCATTATATTATATTATTTTTACGCCATATATATACATACAAGTATTTATTCTTCACAATGTTTCATCAAGACACATCTACTATAGTATACCAAATACAACAGTTCCCTTTAGGAAAAATTTTGCGCTGGGAACTTGGAGCGTCTTTGGATCAATTTATAATACAACATTACATCCTATATTATATAGGTACTAATTTATGAGATATTTACAACGTTTGTTATGGTAGGTACAGTATTTCTAGTAACAAAAAACTATAGAAACCAAATACACACAGAAAACCTCACATTTAATAACATTAAAGTAAACTAAAATAGTACTTCTTGATTAATTTTTTAAATTTATGGGTAATTTATTTATTTTTTTTTATTTTTTTTTTACCAATTCTCGTGGAAGTAAGTTGTATAATATCACCCCTTCGTGGAAATGAAATCTTTAAGCTGTTGTAGTTTTCAGTTTAAATGCTTTCAACGTAACCTTATCCGCGCTTCGTGTGGTTATCTCGACCTTATCTAGTTTGCTCTCTAAGTCTTTTTTTGGGGGTAAAAATCAATGTACTTTTTTCTACTAAATTAAAAAGGTCCATAACTTTAAACTCTCGGAATAATAAAGTCACTTGTTCTAAAGATGGACAATCAGCAGCAGTCTTCCTTACAACATGATTCGTATGACATATAATATTTCCTAAGTCAGGAATGGATGTTGCCAGCCGGGAGAACAACATAAAGTGTGTTTTAGCACAATTAAGTTTTAGGTTCTGCGTTTTCAACCATTTATTCAGTTCAGTGATATTTCTATGCTTTCTCTTTGACATCTTCCCACGAGTTTCCTCTACCTATCATCGCCGAGTCATCAACAACACAAATCACTTCCCCGTCTATGTTCCTGATAAATACACCATTACAATATGTGATGTACAGCAACGGATACATCGAAGATAATCATCGATTCTTACTCTTTGTATCCAGTCCGAAAGGTGGCTCCTGACCCATCTTATAAATTTAGATGAAAATTTTGTGATATCAATGTAAAGGTTGTAATTATTAAAACTCAGAAAATCGAAAACTTTCGCAATAATCATGTAAGTAGAATAGTCATTCTAACGCGGAAATGATAAACCTCTGTGTAATAATGTGCAGCTTTTTGATTTTTGAATTTACCAATGCAGGTTATTGTTCCCATCTTCGGTCTTATGAGCTGTACTGTGAAGCTGTGAAGAACCAAACGGCCTTCAAAGCTACAGAGTGTAGCAAGTGTGCATCTCACCAGCTTGGGACATGCGGGGGCATCCAGACAGCTTATTTAGGAGCCTACTAGTAAGTCAGCAAAGTCGAAATCTATAAGCCACTCTGCACCAAGAAAAATCAAAAAGTGTCGCAAGTATTACGATTATGGCGTTTAATTGTCAATAAATTAGCATGCAATTATCTACATTTAAATTAATTATATGAACCTTTGTGATCGACCCAGAAAAGACTCTGTTAACCTCCTCCAAAAATATTTGTTGTTTTTCCTTTCAAGATATGTAGATTCTAGAAATTGAATTTAAAAAGGAAAACCCGTACATACTCCTGCCGCCTACAAACCGAATCAAAGTTTTATAAAATTCGAATTTAAAAAGACATCGGCCGGGGATGTGGCGATAATCTTAGCATAAACATTAGTCAAGGGGTGATGTTTTGGAGGAAATACTAATTTGTTGCTGAAAAAAGGACTTCAGGGACAACAAAGGTGATTCTTCCTTTTCAAGTCATCTGAATGAATCCAATCATAGCTTTAGTTTTGATCTGACAAACAGCCAATATGTAGAATTTCCTCACTTTTGCCCAGAGGGAGGTAGGTTGGATGTGCTAGAAAAAATCGAAATTGTTAAGAGTGATAGGTCAGGAAAATGTTTAAATGATGTCATTCCTCAAAATATTTCACCATTATTGGGTTCTTTCTTGCAATAACTTTGGCTCCACCTCTCCATAATGATACTATTTGTGTCCCTTTCACTTCGCATGCCTTGAGTGGCATTGATTGATCCTCCCCGCCCCTTTCACTTCCTTGAGCCAATAGGATTCAATCTCCTCTCACTTGATCCTATATAAGATTTGCTTTCTGTGATGTACTTTCAGTTCATGTTTGTTACTGATGATGACCTAACCGTCGAAATCGATTTAACAGTGTAACTCTTTAGTTTCGTGGAAATATAGACAACGTTCCATCTTACTCGGTTTTTATTTGAATCGGAGCGTGTTCTGCTTCCCCACCAACAAGGTGGTATAAAATGTCGAAAACATTTGTGTACATCAAGTTGAAATTTCTACTGTCCTATTGCGTTTCCGAGGTCACTGGTCAACTTTTGTTCCGTGCAGAGCGCCCGCCTGAGTGTCTGAGGTAAATCCTTGTTTCAGTTCAATTTTGATTTTAAAATTCAAAAAAGTCCAAAAGTATAAGCGCAAATTCTGGGCAAATCATTTAAAAGAAAAGAGAAGAGAACCGAACGTTAATTCAAATCAAATTAATTCCGTGGGGACTAACCCACTACCCCTTGAATTAGGAGGCAAATAAAAAAATTAAATTGAACAACTTCAAGTAAAATATTTATTGAACTGTACAATACAGCCAATACAGGAAAAATTGAAATTATATGTGTTCTTCAGTATATCTTTAAGATGAGGAAAAAAAATTATATACTGGTACTCTACCAGATGCTTTATAGACCAACGATACAATTGCACAAATAAATATTAATCGAGAAACGGAACTATAATATAGGACATCGGCCCAATTATACCAACTAGGTATACAATATTCTTAATATTAATATAGGTAATTCCATTATACCGGAATAGTACTGGGGAAATGCCGTATGATAGTTATATGGAGGTATTTGGGATAGGTGGGCTGCTAGGCAATAAGTACTTATCAACCAAGTTGAGATATTGGACCCAAAATTGCGTGGAGGGAGTAGCCCCAAGAGAGTAGCAATTGTAGAGGATATTCCGGAGGTAATACGAGTAACGGTACGGGACGAAGAGGAAGCACCGACACTGGCCTCCAGCGGGAAGCAATTCCCTTGATGACAGCAACCTCTCGAGCAGAAGAGAGAGCTTGGCGCTTAGTGAAGGGCATCCACCGGTGAGGAAATCGCGAGCTTGTCCTTCGATGATGGAGAACACAGAAGAAATCAACATCCCTCGAAAAAATCCGCAGTAAATCCGGTAATTCCTTAGGAGGAAGACGACGATGAAGACGACCACTACTAATGTAGACGAGAAGAACGTTAAAGATGTTCAATTCTTCAGAAAAGAATGAAACTTCCGAGCGGAAAATTAAAAGAGGCGAGAGTATAAAGATGACAGTACTTCATTGGCGAGAGCAGGCGGAAAAGTGATCACGTGCGAAACTTTCCAGGCAGTAAAGGGAAGCTCTGGAAGGTTCGAGAACAATTTATCCTTCTTCTAATTGTAGAAGAAATTAATTCGCATGGGTTGCGAGACGAACATGGAGATCCATGGAACAATCAGCGAGGAAAAAATGATAGAAGGTAATCAGCCTCAGACCGAGAGCGCGGCATCTATGAACGTTTCAAGTTACACTTCTTGTAACATCGATGTATCACTAGCTATTACTTCGATTCCGTTCAAAATCGGTGGGCGGTAAGATACTCGTACATGTTTGAAAATGGTGCTCTATGATTTGTATTGTGATTGATTGAGTAGTACCTAACGATTGATCACTTTATTTGATTGACACAGATTGATTTATTTTGATGAGAGTTGCTTGGATGATTCTTCCGGTTAGTCTTATTCAATCGCCTGAGTACCTTGACATCGACAATTTTTTGAAGATTGAAGCCAAAAATCAGTTTTTGTTGCAGTTTCTAAGACAAATAATCACGAATGGGCCAATTTATATGTTAATCTGGTAGTAAGATACACTTTACAAAGATTCGAAACCAAATTTTTTCCGTCCTTATTTCAGGATGAATTAGGATGATACAAAACTATTTTTGATGTATATAGATAATAAAAACTGCGCAAATGATTACTCAAAGTTGTATTATTTTCATGTTACACCACTGGTCTATAAATAATGATAAAAAAGGGCTAAAGTTGTAGGATTGCGATCAGGGTGCGCGGTTACTTACTTAATTCTAGAAACTAATTTCATTCGGTCACGTTAAATTGTGAGATGAAGCTACAATTACCCCAACTTGGCAGAATTTGGTTTCTCATCTTACAGGGAAACGGAGAGATGCGTAAAGTGCAAAGATACAAACCATTCTACACAAGGTTATAACTTATAGGTGATTTTTACAGTTATAATTATATAGGGCTCAAGGATCCGTTCAGGGTTACCCATTAGCTCATGATTATCAACCAATAGTTTTGCGGGATTAAAAACTTTCTTTGCTGAAACAGTGATTTTCAAATTTGAAAGCTATTATCTAATCTGAGTACGTAAATTAGTGGTTTTCAATAGACTAAACGGTGGACGGTTAGGTCAAATAATCAAATTTCGTTAAATTGAGCATTTTTTAACGGCCTGAACTCCCGATCGAGAATTGCGATCCGAATGATCCAAAGCGGAATTATGCCTATATAAGGTAACGGCACCGGTAGTGGCCACTGCTCCAGTAGTGGCCATTTTAAAGTTTATATTTGAGAAATAAGGATTCCCGGTCTCCTAGTGGCTTCAAACTTGCAGGAGGTACAGCTCATGTTATCTTGTAGTCAGAGGTTGAACTAGGAGTGCGCAGAGCATCATTGGAAATTGTGGTAAACTTCTCAATATGACCGTCCCTAGTTTCCTCGTTTGTTGGGCTGTATCCTAGAGCTTCTACTGGATAGAATCAATTTTGTTCATCTGGTATTGAATTTAATGATATTAAACACGTAAGGAGGGCAAAATGTCAAGTGGCCACTACTGAGACATGCACGTGGCCACTACTGGAAATTTCGTAATTTGATGTGGCCACTACTAGATCAAAATAAAAGTGTGAGAAAAAATTAATAAAAAATAGAAAAAATTGTTCTTTTGATAGTTTTAGGCAATGGATATGTTAGGGAAGAGTCGGGCTATATTCTAAATGAGTCCTGAAGAAAGTCAGTACTACTGTTGGCCCACAATTGTCAAAACTAAAGAAAAAAATTCTTAACTGTGGCCACTACCGGTACCGTTACCTTAATTTATATTAATTTTGAAACAAATCAAATAGATGAGGATTGATATCATCACAGTAATATAAACACTTTTCGATTCCACCCATGTTTGAGCTCAATAATTTTTGCAGAAACTATTAGTGTGGCCTCATACTTCCACAAACCATGGCGGTTTTTTTTATTCCAATCATACGTATTATTAGTAAGGAAGCTTATAAAGGAAGCTTTTTGGCTAATTATTCAATGATAAACCATTGTAATCGCTCTTGAAAAAAAATGCTAACCCCCCCTGAAAATGTCATGGTTTACGTTTCAAAGGGTGTAGAATCGGAATCTGCAATAAAACATTTTCCGTTCGTCCGCCGTACGCTCGATTTCTCCCAAACGGCTGAAGCAAAAAAGCTGAAATTTTCAGGAAAAATCCATGTTGGACCGGCGACGCCCAAATTTTTGAGCCAGCTCTCTCACTTAATTTAAAGTGCTCTTTGAAGGTTGTCAAAGTTTTGTAAAATCCCTAAAAACCTCAAAAAAGTCAAGGCGGCCTAAATTTGTACTATTTTTGAAGAACACTCCACGTGGAATCGAATGAGCCCCTCCCCAGGTCGGTAGGTAAAACCATTCCCGATCTATGGCCCGATTTATGGTGCCAACATTCGCGTTATTTTGGTTTATTATTGTTTTTGTGTTGATATCAGTAACCTAGTGACGTAGCGATGTAGTAACGTGGATACTGGAGTGAACTCCTAAAAGGCTTCGTAGCCGATACACGGGTTGAAGCATTCTAATAACCATAAAAAACGCTGCAAATTCTTTCACTGGGGTTTATTATTCAATTGGCTTGCGTTCATGATTTGAATTTATACTAAGCTTTGGAGTGTGCGAGTTTCACAGGTGATAGAGCAATCATTGAATTTCAGAAGGCACACAAATATGATCAACTGATCAATCCAAATAGGTATTTTGGTTGGGAACAGATTTACGTGCTCTATGCATATCTCCTGAAATCCAATAACCGCTCTGTCACCGGTGAAACACGCACACTCCAAAGCTTATTTTAAATTAAAATCATGAAAGCAAGCCAATTGAATAATAAACCCCAGTGAAAGAATTTGCAGCGCTTTATTAAATTAGCAACAAGCGTTGCAGCTTAAGGGAAATACTGAATTTTATGTGCAATATTTTGAAACCCTTCGTTACATATTGGGTTAAGATCTCCAACTTTTCTGAAAATATAATTTAGTCTAGGTAGTTACTCATTTACTATTTTTACCTATGTTACCTATGTTACTCAGTTAGGATGTGGAGAAATAATTTTCAAATCTTGGAATAGTTTGTGGAGTAGAATAACAACTGAGGAACAAAATCAAATCTCTCTCCCGTTCTCCCCTCCTCCAAACCCCCTGAACTGAAGCTATTGGGATTGATCGAATCGAATGTCCTCAATAAGAGAAACTTTTGTCACAACGGTTTATAATTTTTTGTACAACATATTCATCTTTTTTGATTAATTAATGATGATCATATTTTTATTCCAGTTTCAACCTCTCCAACACCCAAAATTCCATGTGTTTCGAAACTAGAAGTACCTCGCCATACTCGATTTAAAAAACAGAGGTATCAATGAGTGATGAGGATGACATTTTGTGCCGCCACTGCACCGACCCTTAACCGAGAGCACTCAGGAATGGAAAATCACATTTAATATTATTCATATATTTTTTTCCCGTAAATAAACATGTATAATGTTATGGGAAATGAACTCATTCAATTCGTCCAATCATTAAAACCTCGTGGAAATGTATAGGGGACTAACTAATCCGTACAGTCCTTGAAATGTTCACCAAAATCGGGATATTAGTTCATAAATATTTGGGATTTAGCGTATAGTATTTATCACAGACACACATAAATAGTAGCTGACATCAGACAGACAGACATGGAACTACAATACGATCAGCAACCTTCTTGTAACGCAAGAAGCAAGTAGCCATTTTCATTTTGGAAAGCAATAATTTTTTCCACTACTTGCACGAAGAGAAAGCTTCTTTGGGAGAGAGGAAGCAAAAATGAGAAGAAATCAAACATCTAAAGATAATTGAAAGGAAACTTCGTTTTTCTTACATTTCAGCATTAAACATTTTTCACTGTCCGACTGTGTACTAGGTAGTTAAGTACCTCTTCTTATCGGTACTTTACCAAAAAAACTCATAGACCGAATACTTGTTCAAACTCTACAACTCACTTGGTGTTGGGTAAAAACATGATGAAACTGTGTCAATATTCTGGTTAGCGGGAACATTATTAGTTTTGGTTTGTAGACAAGGCAACGTGAATCGAGTTCTGCTCAGAATGAACAAAAGATATTTCCATGAGCACCCTTACCCGAGGGTGTGGTAAAATAATTAAGACGGGTGCCAATAACAACAAAGCATTAAAGGAGAGGTGTCACGGATATATTAGCAAGTCAGATATTTATGCTAATCAAGTTGGAGTCTTGACCACCAGCTCAATGCTTTATCAATATCGGCGAAGAGGGAGGTATCCTCTCTACGTTGAGCTGTTTACCGAAGATGAAACGTGAGTGGTCTTGAATGGAGTTAATGAGTATACATTTAGCTCAGACTGTGATGAGGTGCTGAGGAAACAACGTTGATTTTCTTCGAATCATTTATTTCTACCTTCAGTTTTGCATCCTCACCACCAAACGTATGAAACTATTGCATATATGCAACACATATGCATGTGTGTTCTGTTACAAGGGATTCTAGTAACACACCAAGTAAAGCAACCAAAATAAGCTGAGATATGCCTGGATGTATTGACCAGGTACCAATGATACACTGATGCTGATTCGGCAGAATATTATTCATACTAAGAGACAATTGAATTCCCGTATGTTGTGAACAACAACAGCCCTCATAGAATGTTGAAATGTGAATTCCGTTAGGAAGTGGTTGTGGATTACCTTAGACTCTGCGAATGCCTATATCCTCGGCACGTTGGATGATAGTAATTAAGGTGTCATTCAGTTACAAACCCAAATCCGTGCTTCAAGTTCTAATAGACCGATAGATATTCACTCAACGTTTTCCAATTATATGGATGATCAGGAAGACTTACATTGGTCATCTTCATCTGAGAGACGGATTAATAATGCTCAAAACCTACATCGGACCACAGATGGAACACAGCCACCCCTTTGTTTGTACAATGATATATCAATTAGTGATTATCTTACCGTGACGTTGACTGTGGAGAATGAATAAACTCTCTTTTAGCATAACCTTAACGGAGAAACTTATTCGCTTCCTGGTCAACCTCTGTTCCATGGAATGTATTTCCCCTACCACACCAGACTTTTCTATTAAGAAATCTTTCCTGAGGGTGGATGTTTGAAGTGGCTAAGTTTAGGGGTGGCGCAGCTGTCGGAGCGAACCCTTCTGACCAGTCTGCCGGATATCGTTCCCCGACGCGGAACGAGTTCTTCAAGACTTTCCCATCCCGTTCGTTGACGATGATGAGACTTTGGGTGGAAAAAGGTCGGAGGAGGAAGAAAAGGACATTGTGACAAATGCCTAGCCCCCGCAACTGGAGAAGATAAATCATACAACAGCCCTCCCTGACGCTCGGGCGCCCTCTAGAGACCAGAAAGCTAATCGAAGCTTGAATTATTATCCGATTGCAGGAGGCCCCTCTTGTTCACTCATCACTCGATGTATCTTCGGGGAACTCTCATCATAGGTAGAGATCTTGTTGAATTTAACTTCGATTACGCTCGGAGAACTTATTCATTATACTATTTGTATTATTCATTATTTGTAGGGTATTGGGTGGCAAAAGGTGTGATTGGGGTTTTTTACAGAACATTCCTTAAGTGATGGATATGTATTTTTATCTCGCTATTTGAAAGGGAAAAGAATTCAAATGGTAACCACCCTTAACTTTTTACAAAGTGCACATGAAAATCATGCATGTTCACCGACTTTGTCTTTCCAAATGAGAACCCCAATCTTTCATTGCAAATCTGAATGGTACGCAAAATTTCATGAAATTTTGACTCCTCACTCGATTTTTTGACCGTGCCAACAGCCTCTTGGAGCAGACCTGAAAATCCCAACCCTTGGTTGGTCAACCCTAAGTATGGGGAAGGCACAAACACTATTTTTTTAAAGCTGAATCTCGTCATCCCGTTTTATTGTTTAACTCCACTTTATCCCTCGGTTTGGTTATTTTTGGACTGTGAAGAGTACAGGGAGCAAAGGCGGCTTGCAACAAAAATGTGTATAAAGAAAAGAAAGCAAATGGAAAGAAAGAAGATTGAAAACGCTGAACAGCATAGATTAGAAAATGACAGCAGGAAGATGTTCAAAGAGGTAAACAGCATCAGAGTAGGTTTTAAGCCCCGTCTAAATGTGTGCAAGAATAAGACGGGAGACCTTATAAGCGATGTGGATGAGGTAGTGGCCAGATGGACCGAACATTTCTCTGAAAACTTGAACTTGGTTAATCTGAACGAGATCAACAATAAAATTGATGTGAAATTTCATGGACCTGATCCACTGGTGCACTCCCCGACGCTAGATGAGGTTCAGAGTGCCATAAGATCTTTAAAAAATAATAAAGCTGCAGGTGAAAACGGAATCGTGAGCGAATTTATTAAAAAAGGAGGTCAGACCCTGACCAATGAAATCCACAAGGTGATCTGCATGGTGTGGGATGGTGAAGTAATGCCTAGTGACTGGAACAGTGGACTTATTTGCCCTATATTCAAGAAAGGGGACAAACTCAACTGTAGAGGAATCACCCTACTTGATGTTGTTTATAAAATAATGTCATAGATGAATAATAATAGTGCTATTATTCTATATTATAGAAGTTACATACTGTGATTCAACCTGGATATTACTGAAAGGAAACATATTGAATCGCACCACGAAAAAATTAAAATGCAATAAACTGCACCTATCAAATAATTATTTCTCCTTTACCTAATAAAAATCTACTGGACGCTGGGAATAGATTCCAAATGTTTCTCTCATCACTCATTAGATTATCAATAATTATTAAATACATCAATAAAATAATACAGTTTAAAACAAGTGTTAAAAATAATCAGTTATTCCTAAATATCATCAAATAAGTACATACAAAAAATACACTGCCAAGGACACACCAGTTTCCTCGTTACAATCAAAGTGACACCATTATAAAATAGAAAATAAAAGAAATCTTCAGATGAAAGATGTTGAGGTAATTGGTCAAACTTCCTAAAGATTCGTTGTGAAATTTTACAGACTGAATAAATGTAATTACTTGAGATGAAAGATGATTACGAGTAGTAATTAAAAATCTGTTTAATCGTTGGTGTGTGACAGCAAGCCGGAAAATTAAAGGGTTATAGTATCACAATTCCAGCCCCCCTCCCCCCCTCAAGTAGGCACTTATAAATGTTTATTTATTTAAGTGCACATTATTATTGACACGTGGTTCTACTCTGCGGAAGACTAGGTCGTTAACCGATAAAGGAATAAACTTACTTTTTCTGTCCTTCCACATCATACCGTGCGGCGAATAAAAACCCACGATCTGATATTGGATAAAAGATAAAAGGACGGTCGAAAATAATAGTTCAACAGTCTGGATCGATCTTGTTGGTTACATTGCGTTTCAAATACAAGTTCCGAGACGGGCAGTAAAGTCGAAAATTAATTAATTCCACGTAAGCGCATGCGCACAGCGTACCGCTAGTTCGACCAAGATGAAATTATATGACAAGGATGTCGGCAGATTTGGTGAGTTTCGCGACTCATCGATGAGGAATGCCCTTCATTTAAATTCCCTTGCGCATCGTCATAAAGTGGTAGACATGATCTTTGTGTACAAATTGATCAATTGTTTGTACGATGCTCCTAGTCTTCTTGAGGACTTGAACTTTAAGTGTCCATTGTATCAAACACGGAATAGGGATGTATTTGTACCAGATTACAAGCCCACAAATTATTCCTTTAATAGCCCGCTTACTAGAATTCAACGGCTGGTTAACGAATTTGGAAGTTGATTTTGATTTTAAATTTGAAACAGAGGATGAAATAAAGAAAAAAATTATATATTTATTTTTCGAATTATAATAATACCTAGCTAATGGTGTATTAGAAGATTGCTAGTTTTATTTTGTAGTAGAATTTGTTTTGATTTTGGTTCATTATTCAATAATAAACCATTGTAATCGCTCTTGAAAAAAAATTTCTAACCCCCTGAAAATTTCATGGTTTACGTTTCAAAGGGTGTAGAATCCAAATCTGCAATACAATTTTTTTCCAAGTCTGTGGCTCAAACCATTCCCGATGCATGGTGTGATCTTATGCTGCCAACATCGTCTTCGCATTGCTAAGTAAACAAATTAGTAACCAATGGTTCTCCGGGATGTAAAGAGGGGGAAATAAATAAATATTCTAATAAATTCGCAGCCTTCCAAAAAGTGGTGAACAATTTTTGTGCGATGAAAAATGGCGAGAACAAATTTCCTCAGCAACGATCGGTTGTAAGTGAAAATCATTATAAAAACGCTGCAAATTCTTTCACTGGGGTATATTATTCGATTTTATTCATTTGGCTTGCGTTCATGATTTGAATTTCGACTAAGCTTTGGAGCGTGCTTGTTTCACAAGTGATGGAGCGATTATTGAATTTCAGGAGATATGCATAGAGCACGTGAATCGGTTCTCAACCAAAATACCTATTTGGATTGATCAGTTGATCATATTTGTTTGCCTCTTGAAATTCAATAATCGCTCTATCACCGGTGAAAAACGCACACTCCAAAGCTTAGTAGAAATTCAAATCATGAGTGCAAGCCAAATGAATAAAATTGAATAATAAACCCCAGTGAAAGAATTTGCAGCGTTTATTAATTTATTTATTATCGTTTTTTTTTTTAATCGAATGGTGATACTCCCAATCCTCTCAGG
This sequence comes from Creontiades dilutus, assembly GCA_031894815.1. Taxonomy (NCBI): domain Eukaryota; kingdom Metazoa; phylum Arthropoda; class Insecta; order Hemiptera; family Miridae; genus Creontiades; species Creontiades dilutus. The sequence goes on from JAVIWC010004232.1 coordinate 458,080, forward strand.
CATTCTTTTAGCGAAATCCTTTGTAATTGTTTTTGTAATTTCTTTGTAAAAACTCGATTTTACTTTTAAAAAATGTGTCCTGCTGAATCTGGATGGTCCCGACCATTTTCAGCTTCCATACTTTTCTTTTCAAATTTCTTCCTCTGGCGGTAGTTCCTTGAACTTTGTCTCTAATTTTTCCGAGGTGCTCGCTGTTCTCTTTTAGTCATATCCGATATAGGTTTCTCTTTGCCTTCATCTGTTCTCTTCTCTCTTTTTTCTTTATTTTTTATCTTCAGCTCTTCGGCCTTTACTGGGTCGCTTTTCAACCTGGCGTATCGCAGCCTTTCGGCAATTCGTATCTGGATTTTTCTTTCCTCCGGGGTTACTTTTTTCTCCTTCGGAGCCATCCGTATGTAGAACAAAAACCCACAAATGCGGCCTGTAGCGCCTCATGCATATGCATATGAAATACAGATACATCATCAACCTGTCCTATTCATCATCGTCCTGTCCTCGAACTTTTGCAAGAGGACAGGTTGATGATGGACAGGTTGATGACGAATCGTCACTTTTTCCCAAGTATTTTTCCCTACGGTAAGTTTTTTCCCAAAATTTTCATAATAAAAAGAAACTAGACCTTTTGGTGTACGATAAAAAGGCCATTGGAAAAAATTAAATTCAAGTACTCACTTAAAAGGAGCGGACAGGTCTTTGATGATTGTGTTTAACCAGCCCAGGCTGCTGCACACGTCTTCTCCCTCTGATGAACACAAGTAGACTGAGCTCAAACGGTTGGCGGTTTTTCTGGAGGCCGAAAAGCGCGCGAAGAACATGGTAGCAAAAAAACCGTTAAAATGCACCGGTGACCGCGATAATTCGAAATCCGATATTGGACAGGTTGATGACGGCGTTGCTCAGAACACTCACAGTACGGTCCAGACATCATTACCTAGGGGTTCTAAATTTATATGATCGGCCAGAAACGAATCCCAGGAATCTTGCCAACGTGGGAGAAACGTAATCATCATCACAATTCACAATGAAAAGATTTTAACGCAAGCTTGAAGTTGTGAAGGTCGCTTTGGAACAGGACAGGTTGATGACGATTTGACTATATTTAGTTAATTTTCTGTAAGAAGGAACAAACATAACAACAAAGGGGGGGGGGGGGGAAGGTTCTAGAAAAATCACTGGGGTTTATTATTCAATTGGCTTGCGTTCATAATCTGAATTTCTACTAAGCTGTAGATTGTGCGCGTTTCACAGGATAGAGCGATTATTGAATTTCAGGAGGCACACAAATATGATCAACTGATCACTCCAAATAGGTATTTTGGTTGAGAAGAGATTTACGTGATCGATGCATATCTCCTGAAATATCTCCTGAAATTCAATAATCGCTCTATCCTGTGAAACGCGCACACTCCGGAGGCACACTCCGAAGCTCAGCACAGATTCAAATCGTGAACGCAAGCCAATTGAATAATAAACTCGAGTGAAAGAATACTTATTTACCCCAGTAGTAATATTGAATAATAATCCCCAGTAATAATATTTACCTATATATTATCAGCGTTTCATACATATCTATCTCTCTATCTCTATATCTCTAGATCTCTCTCTATCACCTGTGAAACACGCACACTCCTTAGTTAGAATTTTTTTTCCAGAGCGATTACAATGGTTTATTATTGAATAATAAACCAAAAGACAACATTATTGACAAAGTAAACTACGCGTTGATAGCGTACAACAATAGTATTCACTCGGTGACAAAATTAACGCCTTTTGAAATGATACATGATCACATCAATAATGAATCAGCTATAGACATCAACATTGAACAAAGACTGGCCTCAAATTTCGTTCAGAACCGTAGAGAAAAAACTAAAATAATAAATTCAGAAATAAACGAGGAAAATAAAAAGGAAAAAGAATAGGTAATCCAAAGCAGAAATCCTTCGAGAGAAGATCTTCCTGATATTCCTTCGGAAGTCTATATAAAAAACAAACAATTACAAGTGTTATGAAAATATAATTCAAAAAAATTTATCAATTAATAATATTTAATATTATAAGAGAATAAATTAAACTTACTTATCCAAAAGAAATTATTTTAATTTATATTTACATTTATTTCTATTTAATTAATATCGTCTCAAATACTAATTTCATCGTCATCCCTTCTATCTCCACATAATCATTTTCAAAACGGTTTAGTTTATTTTTAGTCAAACGACCAAACTTATAGCGTGGTGTCAGAAGTGTCGAGTGAGTGATTTGATCAATTTTCTCCTGGATGAACAGGGATTAAGATATCCATGCGTCCGACACCAGCGACAGCGTAGGTGAGTCAGAAAATTCGTCGTCTACCTCCGTCAAAATGTCTAAAGCGGAAATCAGTCTTCCACCAAATATTGGTACTCTAGAATTAGATGGACAATCCACCACAAATTTGGCGCTGAAATGGAAAAATTGGGTGACGCAATTCAAACTTTATTTGGTTGCCGCCGACCTCTAAGAATAGTCCGACAAAAGAAAAGTCGCTCTTTTGTTATCCCTAATTGGCCCACAGGGAATGGTAATCTTCCAATCATTTGGCGAAGATTCCGAAAAAATTAAATATTCGGACCTAGTGAAAAAATTCGAGAACCATTTCACTCCAAAGAAAAATATCACTATTGAGCGCCATAACTTAATAACTCGACGCCAGGGAGATCAGGAATCAATCGATGATTTCGTCACCGATCTAAAAAACCCAAATTTAACGTGCGAATTGGCGGAGCTTAAAAACAGTCTTATAAAAGACTAGTTTAATGGCCCTGCTACGCAGGTTAAAAAGAAATAGGTGAATAACACAATGAGGGAATATAATAACAATATGCAAAGTCAAAAAATCATATATCCCAAATCCCCGAGGAGAGGATCACGTCGCTTGCCCTGGGAGACGCTTCCCCACCGCTGGGGCCCTCCTTCCTTCACTGGCGGGTCGGGGGGAGGGGGGAGCAGGTCGGTTGCCCTGGGAGACGGGGGGTGGGGGGAATTCCACCCGCCCAGCGTTACCACCCCTGAAAAGCGGATATACTCTGATAGGCTCGTCTTTATATAGTGTGATGTTCTAATTTGCGGTCTAAATAAGTCTAATTACAACATGAAAGAGAGATTGCTCCAGGAGGATAAGTTGACCTTGGATAAGGCTGTTCGAATTTGCAAGAGCCTAGAATTAACGCATCAACAAGCTCAGTCACTTCAAAAAAAGGCGGACCGAGAGGCGATACATAAAATCTCTCATGGATGGTCTAATAGCTGTAATCCTGCTCCAAGTTCACGGAACGGTCAACATACAAACGCGTCCGGACATGACTACATCCATTCAAGCCGCATCCGATCGCGATCAACATCCAGGCCTAGGACGGATCGGAACAACAGCCATCAAAACACCAGTCAATCTGCATCCCAACAGCGAGGAATGTGTACTAGATGTGGTCCAATTCATCGAGTAAAATGGCCTGCAGTCGGTCAACAGTGTTCATCGTGCGGGAAATTAAATCATTTCAGTAAAATGTGTCGGTCGAAGTCAGTTCGGAATTCGGAAGTCAGATCAGAAGTAATGTTAACGCGGTAGTGACCGAAGATGATGAATACTTCGTATGCCACGTAGAGTCGAGCTATAATTTTAGAACGTAAATGTGACCTCTGAAACCACACTCGATTCAGAAAATGATAAACCCGAGTGTTGGAATTCACAGTGTCTTTTTATAGAGTCATGTACTCAAACCAATCCGAATTCGTTTGGGGAAACTGGAAACCAAAAGAGGGGTCCACCCTGACTGACTGAGATTTTACGCAATCCTCCCCGACCTCTCCTCTCCATCTCCAGCTCACCAACATGATTTGCCATCAACGCAAAAGACCTTCTCGAAAAAAGCCGAATATAGGGGGAAAGAAAGTAACGCCGTATAAACTCATCTACCACCAAGTGTTTTATTTCCCAGGATCCCTCTCCCCGTAGCTCAATACCCTTTACTGAAACAGTTTACTCCGCTTAGAGGGTGAGCACTGAGTTCGTAGCGTAGTTGGGCTTGATTGCCGGTAACTCATCCCTTGGTCGCCTGATTTAATCCCTCCTTTCTTTTTACGATCCAACTTCTGGTTCCCTCCTGAGTGACGATTCTCCCTCAAGACATTCCGTTGAAGGCTTTGCCGTTTCAAATTGCCGCCCTCCCCGTTGGATTCTAAGTCTTCCGCCATTCAGTTTTCGGGGGTAACACCGGCGTGGAACTCATCAAAAAACATTCTCCGGTTTAATTAAACCCCTAACCGCGATGGAAGCTTACAGGGATGAGCCACCAGCACTCAACAATGCTTTACTGTTCAGACTGAAACGGAAAGCAAATGAACGTGTAACGATTCCTACTTAGTTAACAGATCCAATAAATTGGTTAAGCTGACCATCACGTTGACATGTGCAATAAATTCCATATCCAGGTTGATCTAAAGTGCGTGTAATCTGCGATCATTTCAGATTCGAACATACCTTCCCTATCATTGTAAGCGGTGATTCATAAAATTATGATTAAATCTAAACCTAAATAGAACACTCATACTTCTCCACTGTTATGAATGTCAGATTATGATGAGGTCTTAACCAATGTGTCTTAAATTCGTTGTGTATTCATGTTTAACTGGGGTATTCACTTAAGGGAACTTAATAATTTCCATAAAAATGAACGAACAGTTAAATAAAATGTATGTAACCGGAAAAGTTGGTAATCGAAAAAGCACAGAACAGAACGACGGATGACAAGAGACTGCAAGAATGACTGAATTTCGGTTAAAGAACAAATGATCATATGTTTGTGACAGAATCATAAATAAGCGTGGTCTCAGAAAACAACGCGTGGCACGAGTGAATCAGATGTTCCTCTTGAAGCGTTGCCGTGGTGTCAACGTCAATCAAATCATCTCTCCACACATGTGTAAGACAATATCCACTATTACGATCTGGAAGAAAGTAACAGAAAATATTGCCACAACGCAGACTCTGCTACCACTCAGAATTCTAGTTAGAAATACACCAATACACTCTCGAAAGAGAAGTCAAAATCAAGGATCAAAATTACACAAAACAACTGAAAGGAAAAGAATAATATAATGATGTGAAATAATAAAAGAAAACGCCTGTCCTCGAGGGAAAAAGAGAAAAGAATAGAATCGTGTGCTAAAGCAGCAAAGAGAGAATCAAACTAAGAAGAAAAGAGAAATATAAATAAAAAGAGAAAAACAAACCTGAGCGATAGCTGGAAAAAATGAAAAAGTCAGAAGACGAAAGAAATAGAACTAATAATTTGACAAAAGCCGATTGATTAAGTTTTTAAAGATTTTCCGAAGAAAGAAGGTTGGGGTTAATTTACTTAACGAGCTACACATGGTAAGAACGAGAAAAGAACAGTGAGGTTATTTGATTCTGAATTAATGAAGTTACTAATGTGAAAAGGTTATGGTATGGATATTAAATGATTGGGCTATTGAATATGGATCTGATTGAGCATGGACTGATGATTAAGTAAGGTGGAGCTACGCTGCCGACGCGCAGTGAGTACGTGGCCTACGTTACACATGTATTCTTAAATTATTTTTTCATAAGTGTGCCTAAAGGTACTGGAAGCATTATTATGTTAAAAAAATATTGCTCCCCAATTTGTGAAATATTTTGCTCCTTTTTTTTAATTTCAATTTGATGGTGTGCCCCTTCCGCCTTTGAGGGTAGTTTTTCCATTTTTTTGTTAACGTTTTTGTCTTTGAAGAAAAGTGTGGAGCTGGCAAAATGCCACGGAGTTGGAACCGCACCAGGATTGCTTCGTAGTATCACCACCCGAGCCTTCATAGTCATCATCAACCTCCTTCTTACCTTCATATCCAACTCAGATTGGAGTTGGAGTTTAATGTGATAAAATCAAAAACACAAAGAATTAGGTGAATAAAATGTTTTGAATGATCTAAAGTTTTTGAAAAATGGGGGAATTTATTAGGCTCCGTGAAAACTGCACTTAATGAATGTTACGTTTATCCATGCGTAAAATCTGTCGCTGAGTCGGGGGAGATGACATTTGATGATCATCTGCTGCCTATACCGTTCAATTCCTAAAAATGTAAGGAAATCGGTTGAAAACAGTAGACGTTGATTTGGTTACGAGGATTTCAGTTGACCTGTCGGGGAATTTCCCCGCAGTCCTCACATGCAGTATATTGCACCATTATAAGATTTTTCAAATAAGCTTGTTTCGTATATTGGGACAAGTAAAGACTGGTGTTCACGGAGTTGTATTGCAACAAAGTCACCCAACGGTAGGCCATCCAGAAATCAATCACAAGGTATGGAAACACAGTTATCAGCTGAAGGATGATTGTAGCTGATGGCGTCAAGTTTAGATAATTTACCATACGCTCATCTAATGTAAACAAATCAGTTATTTACATAGAAGAGTTATTCCAACACAAAAATAATAAACCTTGTAATAATTTGCTCCGTTCTCAAAGAAGTTAATTATTTTGTGATTCGGAACCAACAATGACTGGAGATAGGTAGTTCTGATTCTGCTTCTGAATTAATCAATAAGTTGATAATTATTGTTTGTTACTGGTGAGGACCTAACTGTAGCAACTGATTTAACGTTACAACTAATTTATTTCGTGGAAGCACAGTATTGGTTTATTATTCAATAATAAACATTGTAATCACTCTTGAAAACAGAAATTGTAACCCCCCCCCCCCCCTGGAAAATTTCATGGTTTACGTTTCAAAGGGCGTAGAATCCAAATCTGCGATAAAACGCTGCAAATTCTTTCACTGGGGTTTATCATTCAATTGGCTTGCGTTCATGATTTGAATTTCTACTAAACTTTGGAGTGTGCGTGTTTCACAGATGATAGAGCGATCATTGAATTTCAGGAGGCACACAAATATGATCAACTGAACAATCCAAATAGGTATTTTGGTTGAGAACAGATTTATGTGCCCTATGCATATCTCCTGAAATTCAATAATCGCTCTATCATCTGTGAACTGTTCTGAGGTTTTTAGGGATTTTACAAAACTTTCACAGCCCTTGAAGGGCACTTTAAATTGAGTGAGGGAGCTGGCTCAAGAATGGGGGCGTCTTCGGACCAAGATGGATTTTTCCTGAAAATTTCAGATCTTTTGCTCCAGCCGTTCGGGAGAAATCGTGCGTACGGAAATTTTTAGATTTTTAGATTCGGATTCTACACCCTTTGAAACGTAAACCATGAAATTTTCAGTGAGGGTTAGAATTTTTTTCCAGAGCGATTACAATGGTTTATTATTGAATAATGAACCAAAATCCATGTTGATTGATTCTTGAGCCAGCTCTCACCTAATTTAATGTGCCGTTTAAGGGTTGTCAAAGTTTTGTAAAATCCTAAAAACCTCAAAAAAAGTCAAGGCGGCCTAAATTTGTACTTTTTTTAAAGAACACTTCATGGGGAATCGAATGAGCCCACCCCCAGGTCCGTAGGTCAAACCATTCCCGATGTATGGCCCGATTTATGCTGTCAACATTTGCGTTATTTTGGTTTATTATTGTTTTTGTTTTGATTGCAGTAACCTAGTGATGTAGTGAACGTGGATTCTGGACTGAACTCCTAATAGGGTTTATAGCCGATACACTGGTTGAAGTATTCTGATAACCATAAAAAACGCTGCAAATCCTTTCACTGGGGTTTATTATTCAATTGGCTTGCACTCATGATTTGAATTTCTACTAAGCTTTAGAGTGTCCCTGTTTCACAGGTGATAGAGCGATTATTGAATTTCAGGAGATATGCATAGAGCACGTAAGTCTGTTCTCAACCAAAATACCTATTTGGATTGATCAGTTGATCATATTTGTGTGCCTCCTGAAATTCAATAATCGCTCTATCACCTGTGCAACACGCACACTCCAAAGCTTAGTAGAAATTCAAAGCATGAACGCAAGCCAATTGAATAATAAGCCCCAGTGAAAGAATTTGCAGCGTTTTTATTTTACTTCCGTTTTCTTCTTCATCTTTCATGACCTACCACAGCTAGTTAATGTTATGTAATTATGATCATGGTTAAGGGAAAGACTTAACATATTGGTTTGCAATATGAATACAATCTTTGTATGAGTAAACAGGCAGTGCCCCTTCATCTTCACGGAGCACCTCATTGATGAAAGTACTGAATTTTATTTCCTACTCTATCAGGATAAATGTTACATAAGGTGATTTCCACAATTTATTCTTTACTTGCATGACTGCCTAATCCGACTTCAACCCTGTATATTGAGATATTGGAACTACACAGTGAGTGCATTTTATCCTCCAATTTTGAGGGCGTTATGAAATCCCTGATGGAGAGTTGACGTTACTTCCTGGTCAACAATGGAAACACGATACGCTGAAAAGCGCTTATAACCACGATGGGAATGTGCTCCTGACAGGATGTCAGCCGTCAAACCATTCCTCCCTCTATTGTATTGACTCGGATACTACCGTTTCATCAAATTTAGCAGTACCTACTTCTATTTCCAGAGTCTTATTATTATATTTAGGTTCCTGTTCTTGAGTTAGTTCTTGATATCCATGCGAGTTATAGATTAAGATATCAGTGAAAGGCCTAAAGGCATGGTCTAAATCTTAAGGCCCAAGTTGGGGTAAAGAAAAATATACATTATGAACATCAATATTATTAAGTGGATACGTGCATTATACGTATGTCTTCATGCCACATTCTACAGTGGCTACTCTACATACGTCTCATAAAATAGGATTTAAGCCACAAATCGAAATATTTTGTACGGAATTCAGCGTCTTTTTGATTGTATGCGCTTTATTAAAACGTATAATCATGTATTAAGGTTAATTTACTAATTCCTCTAATGCGTTCCAGATGTTCATGAGTAGAAATCTGATGATAAATCCGGTAGAAATCACCATTTACTTCTCTAAAATTAAAAAACGCTAATTTTATTCTGGTTTCTCATTTTCTGCAACTAAAAGGCGAATGGAAGAGCATTGCTTTCCAGAAGAATGAAGGATGAAGAAAACATGAATGCTAGGAAACTGTAGCTAATCTGACTGAAACATTCCAGAACGTTCTACCCTCTTTAATCGCCATCATTATAATACAATATATTATGAAAAAGATCTTTTTTATCCTGGTATACAGAAAAAAAATCAGACCGACGCTATTCTTCATACTTTTTTGCGTAGAGTTCAAAAATGACAAAATTGCGCAGCAAGCAACCGCGCAACCAAGATCAACTTTGTTTTTTTCCAATGGAAACTCCCATTTTTTATTGCAGATTCGGATTCTACGGAAAATTTCATGAACATTTGGCTCCTCAATCGATTTTTTTGACCGCGTGCAACCCAATCAACGACCGCTCAAAGATGCGCAACCCAGGGATTGGGCCAAAATTGAGATGAAGGTAGTCCTCAAGTGTGGCACACGAATTTCAATTGTTATTCAACGCTGATTCACGAGGTGCTCTCCGTTTTGTGCTATCCATTCTTTTTGAATAGGAAATCATCGATTTTCTTCTGAAGGGTAATAAATCAATCCCGATAAAGTGTTAAAAAAATTGTAAAATAACAGGTAACTTTTGCACACCACAAAATTCGACAGTCGACTTGGGGTCCAAAACCACAAACATAATATAATATTTGAAGCAAATTTGTTCCCAAATTACATATTTTGTAATTTGGGAAAAAATTGCTTCAAAAAGTTAGTTTTTCCAAAACCACAGTCACGTTTTCTTGCACTTTTCAGACTCTCTAGCATAAAAACTATGGTAGTAAAAAATGTGATTTTAACGACATCTTCTAGGAAGTTGTTTCCCCGTCGAATGAGCCAAGATTTTTCAAAGCTTTTATCTGTGTGGTGAAACCACATTGAACCCTGAAGTCGGCTATGCAACCTGATCGTAACAAAACGTTTTTCGACCAAATCACGGATTTTTAGGTATAGTTTTTCTCTAAAACTACATGACCATATTTCACGAAATTTAGCTCGAAAATCCAACATCGATCCAGGATGTGCCAGTAATCTCGGTATCCTCATCAATCAACCGTAATGGATTGTATTTAAGTATTAGTCTCTCAAAAAATCGAAATGTCAAAAACTTTTGGTGTGAGAAGGTAGTTTTTAATTGGGTTAAGATAACATTTTGGTGGCTTAATCGAATGAGACCAGTTGGGTTGCTGTACGATCATCCGTTTGCCTACCATTGGAAAACCTCATCTGCGGGAGGTGAAAATCGATCGTCTACGGCCAAGTAGGCGGTCGTGTTGGAGAGCCGTTCAACAGGAAGTCTGAGCCAAACGGTGTGGCTGGCGGTCGCTCAAGTACTTTCATCTTGAATGAAATCTACGGTATGAAGGAGTGATGTCTCGAGTTTAGATAAGGCACTGCAGGCAACGTCTAATGTACATAGATCAAAGATTTAGAAGAAGGGTGTCTAATGTAGAAATAATAAACCTTTGTGTAATATTGCGCAGTTTTATTAATTTAATTTTTGAAATCTACGTATCTTAAAACGTTATTGATAACAAATTTTGGATCTATTGGAACTTTTGGATCTAGTAGACTAATGTTCTTGCGGCTTGGCCTTATACAATTCTTTGATCCAATAAGTCTATTGGTACATATTTACTTACTACGTGGAAACATAGTGGTATAGCAAACTATAATATGGATCTATAAACACTGAAATAATAAAGATATGTTTCATCGTTCCCTCTTAAGAGTAATTACATTGTTTCATTTATCGTATACTATGATGAATAAGGCTAATATTTTTGACTATATATCGATCAATGCACATGGGGTGTTTCAAGTGAATATATAGCCCGAAGTGAATATATAGCCCTGTACAAGAGAAAGTTGCAGTTGTGAAAGACTCGGGGTGTTAGGGGACGTGTGGATCAGCAGCCCCTTCGATTCTCAGGTTTGCGGGTAATTCGATTTCGCTGACGAACGTGGAGGAAGGGTTCTTCGAAGACTTCCCCATGGCCGACTTGACCGGTGAGCTACTGAGGTAGAAACGATTCATGAAATCGGCATCTCGTAAAACGTATCGTTTCATTGGGAAGAAGATGATCATCTCGTCATATTCACAGGTAGAATGATACAATATACAGTTGTAAAGCACGAGTAAGGACATAGTATGTCCAACATGTTAGATAGTTTCCTGTTAACCGTCAAAGGCCACATAGGTTGCCTGTTCACGGATACTTTTGATGTGTCATTGATTAAATCATGAAGAATCGTCTCAAATAAAAAAAATCAAAAAGGCAATGGAGGCAATTAGGTATCTAAGCCTCAACAACAAAATGTATCGTAAAATTTCGTCTTGTGAACTTATTGTTTAGGAGATTTCAAGTTCGTCTTTCACCAAAATCACAACCCTTATGTAATTTGTAATTTTTATTGTGTCACCAACTAATGTTGGGATTAAGAGTAAAAGAAAATCCGGATAGAATCCGATGTTTTGAACTCGCTACGGAGTATAGAAAATTATAAGAAGCCTCACTCTTGAAGTTTCATAAGGGTGAATGTATTGGATAAGCAATGAATTATGAAGGATCGCAGGTGGTTTTTAAATGTGGAAAAGTTCTCATTTGATAGAAAAGTATAGAAAGATATCGGAGCTTTATGAGAGCTTTTGAAACAAATTTAAACACTTTCTCAACAAATCTACGCATTTTCTGACCCATTTTGAGAACATTCCAAACCAATTTGACACCATTGCAAACCGAAGTGAGAACTTTCCAAACCGATCTGTGAACAAACCAATAACTCTCTAAACCAACATGATAACTTCCCAAAAGAATATGCAAACTCTATCATAAGCGAATTGAGAGCTTTCCAAGCCTCTATATTCCAAACGAATCTCAAAATTTCGAATAGGTAAATGAGTGGGTACTCTCAGTATCATTATGACGGCTTTCTACATTAATTTTAGAGGTTTCTAAACTAATTCTAGAACATTCTAAACCAATCTGGTATTTTTCAGAACCATATCGCTTACTTTAAAAAACCTACAACTAGAATTTTACAAATAAAATTGAGTACTATCCATACCAAATTGTGAACTTTCCGAGTCCTAATTCCGTTTCCCTCAATCAGTTTGTAATAATGAATTTCATCAGTGACAGCTAAGTGCTTAAAATCGAGCTACTATGTATTAACTAAGTTTTTTATATCATGATCAAGACCTGAGGTTCACCTATTGCGATTAGAGTATCTATGAAGAGAATAGTTGGTCAACCACATTTTTGTAGTTGAGTGTTCAGTTTTGAGATTAGCTGCGTGTGCCACTCGTTTCGTAAAGTAAACTCTCTTGGACACCATTACTTTTGTACTCGTAGCACGCTATTGAGTAAGCCACTTTTAGTGGTGTCAAAGCCCCTACTGAGTAGTTTACATACTTCACTACCGAGAAACCATTCCATTTAGGTGAATCACAATCCAAACTAATCCCAAAACCGAAGACCTCAATATCAAGATTGGAGAGTTTTACAGAAGAGCAGACAAAAAGGGAGCTGTTCAAGTGAACTTGGGGTTCTTTTGAGGTAGCCACCCCCGAAGATGGTGCCCTCCTGATTAGGGATGCAGACTTCGTAGGCACAGCAGATATCGCTAGTCACCCCTTGTCGTGAGAAATAGCTCTTTTCTTCAGCCCTCAACCCATCAACCCCTAAAGTCTCTTTCCTCACTGTTTAATTTTCTCAAATGACTAGAAACTTTTTTCTAATTCCAGTATGCATCTTCGAACGACTTTCAATCAACGGGGGTTCCCCTAGGGTTTGACTGTTCATATATTTTTTTCAATTACGTTTTGGGATGAAATGATATTTAAAAAAAATTAATAAATTATTGAAATAAAATCAATAATTGATTTCTAGCTTATTGATGAAATAAATTTTTGAAATTATTTCATCAATAAGCTAGAAGTGTATTATATGAGGTATTACAAAGAAAATTCGGAATCACCTGCAAATGTAAAGCTAGCACCAAAAACTTTGTTAGTAAAAAAGAAAAACGTACATAGGCGGTACCTACTAGGAACATAAGTGACAGGCACAAGGCTATGCCGTCTTAGATTGCGTTTAGGCTGATATATTTAGCACCGGTAGCATAAGAGAGCGAAGACCGTTATTTTGTTATGTTCGAGTGTGATTATATATATATATTATCACACTGGTACATAACAAAATAACAGTATTTGCTTCCCTCTCCCCCGGATTTCACGACTTTTTATTTATTTATTTATTTTATTTTTTTTTTATAATTTTATTCGGCATTAAATAATTATGTTTTTACAGCCATGAGGTGCAATGTACATTACTTATCAAAAAATTAGTATGTTACTTCTTTTAAAAAAATTCAAATTAAATATTTATATTACTTCTAATAATGAAATGAAACATACATTGATAATTTTTTTTTTGAATTTGAAGCAAGAACACATTCTAAATTTATTGGTCCTTTCAAAACTTGTGTTGCGGTCTCCATAAAACGTTGACGGTTAACAAGGAAGCGAGGGCATTCAATGATGATATGTTGTAACGTTTCTTCTGTGTCACATGCTGAACATTGTGGTGAAATTTCCGGATAAATTAAATTCAGGTATGAAGCGCAAATTCCATGTCCAGTTCGGAGGAAAAAAGTCAAATTCTCCGTTACTCGTTAAATTCGTTGAGTCGAGGGATGTGGGAGAAATTTTGAGGGCCACAACGCGCCTAAGGGGAACAAATTTTGGCGTCGATCGGGATTTTTCGGAGACCATCAGAGAGGAGCGAGCAATTTTATTCGCGATAAGAGCGGAGCTGCGACGTTCGAATGTATCTCTCAAGACCTCAGTGAGAAATCGCTTTTTGATTGTGGAAAACGAGACTTTCTCCTGGTCCGCTGAAACTGGCATTCTCTATAAAGGCGAGGACGGATTGCGAAAAATTAACTCACTCGCTGGTACCGATTTGGGACATTTCATTCGTGAGAAATTAAAGAAAAACTCTACCCTACCTTCTGCCTCTTCCTGAGATACTGATGTCTGTCGGAGTGAAGAAAATAATTTGTTGGCGCTCAAGTTTTTATCGTATAATGTTGATGGGTTAAAAAATAAATGTTTGTTTCCTAATTTTTTCAAGTTTGTGAAGTCGCATGATGTATTTTTTCTATTTGAGACGCATGTTGTTGAAAACGAATTTGATAGGTTTTCTAAATATTTTGAGGGGTTTGAACTACGCTGGTCAGGGGCTGTCAAAAGCTCAAGATTTGGGCGAGCGTCTGGAGGTCACCTTTATGGGCTCAGATCTTCTGGCTGTGTTAGGTCAAAAATAAAATTTGAAGTTATAGCTAATAGAGACTTATTGGTAACGAGAATTGGAGAAAAGGACACGTTTGTGGTTCCGTGTTACTTGAATTGTAACCACTGGTCGCGGGATTTTGACAGTTTGGATGAGCATCTGACCCAACTAGGTGATAATGAAGGCAATATGATTCTAATTGGTGACATGAACGTAAGAGTTGGATCAAAGCAGTCACTGTGTGAGGAGGTGGAGGTGGATGCAAGCAGATACTTCAAGCACCGTAGCTCCAAAGACCAAGTTGCAAATGGCAGGGGTGCGCGATTCTTGGAGTTGTTGGAGGAACATCAGTTAGTAATATTGAACGGCCGTTGCATTGGGGACCGAGAAGGAGAACTGACGTTCATTGGTGGTAATGGAGCCTCGGTTATTGATTACTGCTGTGTCACGCCTGAGGCTCTGAAATGGATTGAGGATTTCCAAGTTGGTGTGGAGACTTTTTCCGATCATATGCCGATTGTTTTTGATCTTACGCTGAGGAACCAGGAGATGGAAAAATGGCTTCCTCTGCTCCCGAGGCTCCCTTGGAAAAATGACAAAAAAGAAACATACCAGTTCTCACTGCAACGATTAACTCGCAATTTGAGCAGCGTTGGTGGACCAATTACCGTTGAAGAAGAAGCCTCGCAGTTATTAGCGGCCATGAAGCGGGCCGCAAGTGAGGCTGGAATGAGTACAACGAGCGAACCTCCAGCAAGGCAGAAGCCTTGGTGGGATTGGGAGTGTTTTCGGGCAAGAAAGAGATCCTTCGCATCATTACGCCTATTTCGCCATACCAATGCAGACATGGTTAAGGCATCTTATGTGAAGGCAAATGCAGAATATAAGAGCCTGTGTGGTCGTAAATTCCAAGATTTCTACAAGGGATTGGCAGAAAAGTTTCGCTGTGTGACTGATGGAAAACAATTTTGGATCTTGATTAACTCTTTGAGGCCTGGTCGAGGGAAGCTGATTGGGGACATACCTATGGCTGAGTGGGTGAGGCATTTCGGGTCTCAATGGAAACTTCCATTACAGTACAGGGCATACTCTCGGAATTTAGGAGGGCTAATTTCGGAACGGCAGCGCTTTCTCAGGATGCTCTTATGAAAGTGATGAATGGGGAGAACTGGTTGGCTATGGCAAGATATTGTCAAGCTGCTTGGGGATATAGGGAGGAGCTCATCCAATACTTTAATTGGGACTGAAATAAAATAAAATAATGAATGAATTATGTATTAATGTATTATTATTGTATGAATGTTAAGCACCTATTCAAGTTTATCACCAAATCGAGAATAAGCGCGCACTCTGACAGACGGGCATAAAGCCCATTGTCACAATCATGTTTATATTTATTATATGTCCAATCTTTGTTAAAATAAATGAATGTCTCTCTCTCTCTCTCTCTCTCTCTCTCTCTCTCTCTCTCTCTCTCTCTCTCTCTCTCTCTCTCTCTCTCTCTCTCTCTCTCTCTCTCTCTCCATGTCCAGTTCGCAATCGACTTATGGTTTTGTACATTAATCTTTTCATTATATTATTTTCATGATGGGACCATGGGATTTTTTTTATTTTAGGAAATAATGAGCGGTAGTGAGATCCAGCGTGATAAGTTTCATGGAAAAGTTGAAATTTATAGTTTACTGTATCTTGGAATGATTAATTAAAACCTGTATATTTAATTTTTATATTGCTGATCGTCTGTAGTTTAGTTGCCTCTTTTGCCATTAGATCCACTTTTTCATTTCCTTTTATGCATGCATGTGCCTTAACCCATGTTAAAATAACTGTTTTATCATATCTTTCCAATTGTTTCAGTTTTTTAATGATCATGTATGTAAGATAGTCAATTTTAGATTTCATGTTGATGCATCGTAATTTTTTAATAACACTTAGAGCATCCGAAACAATTATGTAAAGGTTGGATGTAGTGGAAGGCAATGATATATAATTGAGAGCTTCCAAAATGGCATAGCATTCGGCTGTGTAGCACGAGGCATGGTCCGGGAGACGTAATTTTATTGTTATGTTGTTGCTGGGATCATATACTGCACAACCTACTTTCCCTTCCCATTTGGAACCATCCACGTATATTTTGTGCGAGTTAGGAGCAAATTTGGACATCTCCTCTTGAAAAGTTACCTCATTGGTTCTATGGTTTTTGAAGAGAGACACTGGAAGGATTTTGAGTTCCACTATCGGGTTTCTGAATTGTTCGTATTCTATTTGGTATTTATAAGGTAAAGGCGTTGATACTATTTTGTCTGTCAGAAGTGATGTTTCCGGGTAATATTCGCATAATAGTGGCATTTGTTTATGAACCCAGAAATCCTCAGTTAGAGTGTTGATTGTCAGTTCATGTATACTACTGTATATATCTGGATGCGAGGTATATATGTTTATTAAGAATCGCTTATACAACATTTCACGTCTTGTGGCTAGAGGAGGTTCACAAGCTTCTGCTAGCACTGCATTGATAGGAGTGGATGTTAATAATCCTAAAGTAAGTCTTTCAGACCGATATTGAATTCTGTGCAATTTCGCCAGGGATGTTTTGCTGGCACTACCAAACAAAAAAGATCCATATTCACATATTCTTCTGACCGTGTTCTTGTAAAATAGCACAGCTGACTGAGGATCCGCACCCCAACTTGGGTGGCACATAGCTCTCATAACATTAACATACATTTCGGCCTTGTTGTATAGATAATTTATGTTTAAATCCCAGTTCAACGTTTTTGTTACCCATATGCCCAAGAATTTGATTTTTTGGTCGCAATCTATTGATGTTCCATTAAAGTTTAAAGAATTTCCGATGGGAAGCTTCCTTTTTCGAGTAAACAAGCAAGCTTTAGATTTGGTGGGTGCTATCTCCAGACCAATCTGTACGAAATAGTCTTGTAATGCTCCAAATGCTTGTTTTACAGAGTTGACTGTGGTTATAATACCTGCATGTGTGCTATATACACATAGGTAATCTGCATATTGAGTGATATGTACACCATTCGGAAGAGTCGTTTCTATGTCATACACATACACTGCATATAGTAGGGGGGATAATTGACAACCCTGCGGAATTCCAGCTCGGCTTACTCGTGGCCCATGTAGGTGACCATTGACACGAACAAACACCTTTCGTTCATCAAAAAGTTGGAAGATTAGACTTGCAATTTTTTGTGGTACACCAATATTGATCATTTTCTTGAATAAAATTGTGAGGTTGACTTGGTCGTATGCTTGTCGGACGCCTAGAAATAATCCAAGTGTAGACTTATTATGGGTAAAACCATTTTGGATGTCAGTAGTAATTTTACATAAACTATGTAATGTTGAACGTCCCTCTATAAACCCGAATTGGCTGGATTTGTTTCTTTTCAATGAACCATTGAAGTTTTTCCTTTATCATAGTTTCAAAAATTTTTCTCGGACACGACGCCAAGGATATAGGCCGTAAACCATCAACTTCATTCGATAATGTTCGTCCGGGTTTTTTAATTGGAACTACCACGAATTCTTTCCATGATTGTGGAATATTTCCTGTCGACCAAATACCTATCATTATATATATCAAGTACTGATTGTTTATGCGAGGGAGGTAACGCCTGTATGAAGTGGTAATGAATGTTGTCCTTCCCAGGTGAAGTGTCTTTTTTATTATTCATCGCAGTTTCCAATTCATGCATTGTAAACGGATGGAGAAGTTCGTGAATATATGGTGATGTTTCCTCTATATTTGACATGGGTTCATTACATATGGTATCCGGTGCTATCTTCATAAGGAATTCATCTGTCCAATCACCTGACATGAGTGGACGAGAAGGAGGAAGTCTACAATTTTTAATCGCTCTAATGTGATTCCACATAGTTTTAATGGGGGTCGATCTATGTATCGTGCCACAATAACTCCTCCAAGAGCTTCTTTTGCTATTTTTAATTGATAATTTAGTTTGGGCATCCGCTTGTTTCATCGCCATGTAATTTTCATGACTTCCACAAGCACTGTACGATCTGCAAGTATATTGTCGCTTACGGATGGCGTTACCAATTTCAGTGTTCCACCATGGATTATGTGATGTTGGTGGTCCTGCTTTGTATTGAGGAATAGCTAATGTCGCTGATTCATTGCATAGTGAAATGAGTTGTTCATAATTTGTTGCTGGAGTTTTTTTTGTGAGGAAGGAAGCATACTTATCCCAATCTGCATCTCGAAGTCTCCATTTACGACTGGGTTGTCTAACAGTAGTTACATCGTTAATATATAGTGAGGTGATAATGCAAGGGAAATGGTTTGAACTCATAGGATGGGATATCACCTCCCAGTAAAATTCACTTGCAATGTGCGTTGAACAAAATGCCATGTCAATTGCAGATTTATTGTGGTGATTTCTTTATGGAATGAGTGTCGGGGAACCATCGTTTAAATATGATAATGCGTATGTGTCTAAAGCCTGGAATAAGTTTTGTCCTTGCGCATCGGTAAATGAACTTCCTGTGCTTCTGTGGTGACAATTCCAATCACCCATAATGATGCAAGGCTGTGGGATCATATCAAAAAACCTTTTAAAATTTTGTTGTGATAATCGATTATTCGTATGATTATATATGGATACCGCTGATATTGTACGGTTCGAGTTGATATTGATTTTAACACCAGTTGCTTCAAAATTATTTAGTTGGTGCATAGGTATTTCTTTAAATGGTATTTCATTTTTAATTATAAGGGCTACCCCTCCCTTTCCATTCGAGTTATCGTTTCTTACAACCTGGTATCCCTTGAATATATATTGCCGGTTCGGTTTGAACCACGTTTCAGAAACTGCAATGATATCTATGTTCTCTGAAGTTATATAGTGTTCGAGAGATCCTTTGTTGGAAACCAAAGATCTCGCATTCCAATGCACTATTTTAAATACCATAGTAATGTAAATTATTGTTGATTTACCCTTCTAATATTATTACTGTTATAATATTTTCTCTTCACAATAACGTTTTAATATGTATCCGAGTCTGTACTTTCATTGGCTGCATCACGGGCTTTTCCTTTCTCCAGTTTGTATGTAAAACGTTCTTGTATTTGATGTTTAATATTATTGTCCGACATTTGTTGTCTTGAGGGTGCAATTTCTTTTATGACCATATATATCGTGTCAAAAAGATCCTCTTTATTTTCTTGTATTAATTCTGTACTTGGTGTAATTGCGCTTCGATAATAAACCTCCTTCAATGTCTTTTGGGACTGAGGCCGGAAATAGTTGTGGTATATCTAGAGATTGAGGACGAGTAGGAGGGGAAAGTGGTCGGGGTCTTTTAAATGGAGTGCGAATTTGGAACGTCCGTTGGCTATTTGTAGTAACTGATGGTATATTGTTACGTGAATTAAGGCCGGAACACACAGGACGCGTTATAACGCGGCGCTCAGGGAACGTGCGTTCTCCCCGACGTTTGGCGATATAGCTACGTCACACACGTCACGTTATGTTGCGAGTTATTTTGGCCTGCGACCCAGCATTGTGATAGTGGACTCCAAGAGTGTACTGTGTACAGGCGGTTCGCTGCTATAACAGTAATTTCCGGTTCTTCTAACTTTCTCATAAAGCTATAACTTCTGGTGACTCTGATGAGGAAGAAGCTCTACTTTTACTAGTTTTATTAGATGACAAAAATAGACGGCATTGGGTGCACCCAATAAATGAAAAGAGAGAAGAGTTTGGGGAATATTACCTTCTATACCGGGAGCTGCGATCACACAAGGATCGTTTTGTCAATGAGAGCCTCTGTTTCCTCACTCATCTCGAAAAAAACCGAGGAGAACGCCTTCAACGCGCGTTACTTTTGTAATTTTTTACAACCCCAACGCTTGACGCCGCGTTACTGAAAGTATCGCTGAGCCTTAACGCCGTGTGTGTGGCCGGGATGATGCCATGTTGCGTCATGCAAGTGGAACGCCGTAACGCGACGGTACAGGAACGCCTAACGTCGCGTTATAACGCGTCCTGTGTGATCCGGCCTTTAGGGTTAAGGGGGGGAAATGATTTTTTATCTTGCAAGTTAGGTAAAGTATTTCTTTGAGCCGACGAATATCCTTTTGTAATTATATCCTTGGCATCACTGTATGAGATATTTTTTTCCGACATAAGTTTTTTCACGGAGAGTTCTTTTTGATAAAATGGGCATGATTGAGAGTCGGTTGCGTGATGAGGTCCTTCACAATTAATGCATTTTTTTTGCTGGTCATTTTTACATAAGTTGGTTGCATGTGATTCGCTGCATCGTGAACATTTTTCTGAACCTTTACATTGTTCTTTGATATGTCCGAATTTGAGACATTTTCTACATTGAACTACCCGTGATATATATGGTACAATCTCGCATCTTACAAAGTGAATGTACACAGGGTAAGCATTGTCCTCTTATTGAAACGTATATGCTCTGGGTTGGAGCATAAGTAGCTGGGGACAGTCCTGTTTTTGGGGTGACGGTTCGGTTGAGTCTACGCAATTCTAATATATCAATATTTTCAAGATACGGTCCTTTAATGACGTCTTTTATTTCTTCTATTTTAATACTTATATCTACCCGTTTAATAACTCCTTTGCGAATAAGTAGATAGTTGGGAATGTATACTTTAAAGTTTTTGGAAGAAAGAACGGTAGAATCTGCTAATTTGTTTGCGGATGTTGCGTTGTTCAATTCTATTCGTACCCTGTTTATTCCCGTTTTTTTAATAATTGTGATATTTTTTTAAATATCCGCATGTTCCTCGTGTATTAGTTTCCCAATTACCATTGGGTGAAGTCGAGCTGCACCGTTTTTAACAGGATCCAAACTCTCAACAATGACATAAAAGGGACCTGGGTCCCTATTATGATATCTCATCTTCGAAAAATCGATATAAGTCTTTCGTTTGTCAATATTATTTGCCTGGTTTATATTATCTTGGTCGATCATTTCGGTATCACTCGTTTGAATCTTACCTCCGCTGTCTTCCCCCATTGTAGGAGGAAAATTATGAGACTACTGAGTGGACTTTATATCGTATTTTCAGCACAAAAAATAGATAATAAATTTGCTTATCTGAATGGATTAGCAGCTCACAGTTATCGTAGCTATTGCCGGCGATAAGAAGGTTCAATCAGTGACGATCTTCACAGAACGGCTGCTCGAACGAGACTGTCACGAAATTAATTTCTATAGCATATTCTATCTATTGCCACAATATCTGATTTGTACGTAAACTAAAATAATTGTAGTGAATTGAAAATTAATCTGACTTTCCGAGCTGAAAAATGTGCATTCCATAGATCAGCAGTTTGATTATAAGAAGAGACAACTTTCTATTTGTTGTAACTAAAGAATAAACCTGAAGGTTTTGGTCTTCAGGAGTATTTATGGGTGTTGCCGGCTTTTCGCCTCAGCCCTTAGAAGAGCGACTAGTCCTTTCCATCAAGTTTTGCTAAGACAAGATGAAAGTGGATCAATCTTAGTCAATGAACAATCGTCATGCTGAATTCCAAAAATTGGTCGCTACCTCAAAAAAAATCAGCAAACAATTTTGAAACTTTCATCAGAACTTTGCTGACTCTCATCTGGGAGAATGCATTGACCGCTCAAAGATACATCGAATGAGTGCGACACAACCATTCCAAATTCGGTGTTGATTATAACTGATTCCATGAAGAATCCTAAGTAGTTTATAAACATTTCAGCCAACACAGTTGATGCGAAATCGTTTAGGGATTGAATTCAGGGTTGAAGAATCCGTTAGTTCTCACATAGTTTTCATTTAAATGTCAACAATTGCTACAGATGGTATGAGCTTACGTAAACTTCAATTTGAGTAGTATTCATACTGCTAGGTGGTTTTGAAGGGTAAAAGTCTCAAACGCTCAAAATTATCTTTGAATTTAGGTAGCTCTCTTATTTTACGGGAAAGTTTACAGTTATTGGAGTAAAAACCTTGGGAACCACAAAACATGTTGGAAATTGAAAGAGAAAACATGTAAAACGTACCAATTTAGCCATTTTTACGAGGAAACCATTTCCTATTTCAGTCATTTTGAAACGACATACAACAGACATTTTTGTCCTCCCATCCGAAGTTTCTTACTCAGAGCTTCGGACGAAAGGTCCGTTGAATCGACGATGAACCTCAGCTGATCCCTCCGATCAGCTAATGTGCATTTCATGTCCACCAATGTGGTAGGATGGAGTGGGAGGGAACTTAATTGAGCCCTTCGAGTCCATTAGCAGCCTCCGCAGCTAATGAATCACCGAATGATGTGTGATCAAGCTGGCTTAGCCACTGACGGTTTTGTTTCTTCAAACGATCCAATTACCCCGATGAACAAACATAATCTCAAATGCATTGAGCGGAACGAAGGCAGGAACCCATATATGTAAATTCATACAGGTTGAACCCACAATCTATTTCCCAGCGTCGATTCCCAGGAGATAGCCCTATTTCCTCTGAGCGACTTCCTTTCCTCAGTTCATCCTAAACAGAAAATGGACAACTACGCAATACTTCAGTTTATTGTGATCAAAAATAGCGACTGTTATGGATAGAAAACTCAAAATGTAAAATAAAAAGGTCTGATTCGAGTAAAAGCCCTAAGGAGTCTACATACGAGATTGCAGCTTGAATGCGTTAGCAGCATGGAAATTAGCCTTAAGAGTGAAGAAAATGAGTTCCTTCTTCCTCAGGAGGACGGAAAAACATGATACATGTTAAATTGTAATAAACACCTTCTAGTTTGGTGATGAGTAGCCAATAATAATATGCCACAACGACAAGTGTGGAATAAAGACACCATCAGAGGTAAAAGAACGATTCCATTTTTTTTATTTGAATTCGAATACGCAAGGTGTCCCGCGGTAGGTGTGAAAAAAAAATTGTTAAAACTTGACCTAAAGTGAAGCAAAACACCGACAGCTGCATTTTCCTATCTCCACCCTTCCCGTGATATAATTTTTTTTAAAGGGTTTTTCAAGAAAACAACCTTTTGAGAGACAAAAACCAACATTTCTCCGCCCTAAACCAACTTTTGACCATATTTCCGGATGCGGAGGTCTGGTGCATTTTCTTGATCAAAAACTAACTTGTCTTTAACGGGATCCAATCAGAACATTTTATTAGTAAGTATAGTTGGTGCGTAGTACCTGTATATGAATTTATAAGTGAACACAAGGGTTTTCTCTTTTTTAAAACAGAACCATATATGTGGCATGATGCAATTTACTTTCTGTTATCTTCGCACCCTTGTGAATTCCATTCTACGAGTACTACACTGCGTAGCACACACTGATCCCCTGCTCTAAGACCTCGCAGCACCCCCACGCAATTTGACTGATTATCAGTGACCTTTAATCCCTGATGATATCTGATGATGGATCGCTCGCCGGATGGTTGAAGTGGATTGAAATATTTCGTGACCACATGTGGCACTCCTGCGGTTCCCGTTCATTTGTCAACTTTCTGTATTTTGGTTGTACAGCGCAAGAAATCTACTCAATATTTCGTGGGTGCGGTATTTGTGTTTAATAAATGGAATCAATTTTTTTTCCTCGTAATTCTGACAGGAGTTTAGATCACAACATCACGCAATCTCACACGCACCCTGAAGTTGACACAATTAGACAGTGATTGATCACTGCCGATCCAATTCATTCGATGGTTAAGATTCAAGAAAAATTAATGACTATATAAATGTAAGGTTGGGTTATATTAGCCAGTAAGTAACCCGCCCGATAAAGTTATGAAGACGAGGGTCATTGAATGCTGCCAGGATAACGAACGGCAAGTCGACAAGTGATTAAGAGAGTTTTTGCAGCCTTCAATCGGAGTCGTTCAGCTGAGTCATCCGAAAAATGGTTTTTTCTAGCGAACCAATGGTAACCGATCAGTCGTACTGTACGAATGTGGAATCTTTGTATGACTGAATGAAACGATTCTAATGTCACACTATAGTGATTATAATTTGACCTTCCAATCTTCACTTCAGCGTTCAGCCCGTTTTATAAACACTCTCAACGCGGGACCGAAAGGAGCCCTGGAGCCTCGTACGGCAAACTCGTTGTCAGAATTTTTGTATTGGTGCTTTAATTTTCGTTACTTATGATGTTAGTCAGCAGTATGAGATGAAATACTGATGAAATCATCATTTTTGGCATGGGTCTTCTTAAGAAGGCGCTCGTACGTGTTATAGGTTCAGTTATGCAAACCTGCAATGTTCCGTTCTTCCATTCTCGCTTCTGACTGAATTAACGTTCGCACTGAACTTGCAATGGACCTGTGCGAAATTCATGGAGCTTTTGGAATAGTAATAAGCAAGTAAAAAGTGTAAAAACAATATAATCAACGCTTTGTTGGGTATTAGGTACCTATATGAGGAATATGTTGGTGAATAAATATCTTGAGTTGAAATTACTAGTGAGTTGTAAGAGCAATAATTCGTGTGAATTATAGTTGGCAACAGTATAACATCACAGCATTATTACAATGACTATTGAGTCATATCAGTATCACAATGACTATTGAGTCATATCAGTATCACAATGACTATTGAGTCACTTTTTTTTCCGAGAATTTTTTCATTTTTTCTTCACATTCGCTAGAAAAAAACTTGGAGAAATGCAAAAAGCGGGACAGTAGACCTCTATGGTTCTACAGCCAGATCATTTAAATGATTAATTTTACACATCTAAATACCGAAGATGAAAAATTGCCTATGCAACCTACAAAATTTGTATTTTAATATGGGATTCTAGCTCAGAGGAGCGGAGCTACTAAACAGAGATGAAAGCTACGGCTCGGAGGGGGGGCTAACAAGGGTTTACGTGAGCGCATTCTGTGTTTATAAACGGTACTTACTAAGCCTAACCAACTCCCTGGAAAAATCTGTAGATTCAACCAGAGCACCAGAGAGGCTAGTGCTTACCAAGGTGGCAGGTACACGAATGACCCCCTCGGGCGGACGGAAAAGTGGGTGAGCCCACCCGAAGGTTAGTTGAAGGAGTGTTGAGTGTCGGGTAGGTCGGTAAGAACTGGATTGTACTCCTGTTAATCATTTACATGATAATAGATTCATAGCCAAAGAAATGAGTACTCCTGTTAATCATTTACATGATAATAGATTCAAAGAATAGCCAAAGAAATGAGGTCGGTTTAAACGGCGAACTCTGTTATGTCTGTGGAGAACTACTGAATCATTATATCACCATCCCTAATGATGCCCAGAACTGCCGGGCGGACTCAGAGGGGCGGTGTCTTCTCAAGAAGACGCCCGTATCGGTGAATGGCGAGCGTGTTTTCTTAAGAACACTTCCGCGTTGCGAGTGTTAATTATTACGATTTGTTCTATACTATCTATATTTATTTATTCATCTATTTAAAACACGGGCAATGCCCAATTATATGATTATAAGAAAAAGATCAAGGTACAGTCCTTCATAGGTCAATGATAACATAACTCTCCACTGATAATGTCCATTACCTACGTCCTCAATTAATTTAGCCTGAGGAACATTTAAGATATCAAAATCCCAGAGGCATATATTTTCCAACCTCATTATTCGGGGAGGGGGGGAGTTGAACATGTAGTTCGTACGCAGGAGAGGAACTTGGAAGAAGTCTCCACATCGAGTTGTGCGGCATAGCACCCGGAAAGAGAGAGATGAAAGAAATGTTGGGGAGTCCACCTTGTTGTGTAAGACATTGTAGAGATAGGCCAGGTCACTCAGTATTCTTCTTGAAGTTAGCGTGGAAGACTGAGATAGGCTGCCAAATCGTTGTATGGTAAGACATAATCCTCTGAAGGGTACAAAGAGTCAAGGCCGTATCTGAAGTACATCATTCGCATGAATATTCTCTGAACCCTCTCTATAGTGCCCATATGTTCAGCATAATACAGGGACCAAATCATTCTTGAGAATTTCAGCATAGGCCGAACCAAAGAGGTGTAAAGCACTCTAGCAGAGCAGAGATCCACGAAGTCTTGAGATGCCCTTCATACAAATCCAAGGATCCTATAGGCTCTGATTGAGATTGATTCGTGGTGTTGCAGGAATGAGAGAGTATGGTCCAGCTGAGTACCAATGAGAGAGGACATCAATAGAGGACCGAAGCTATCGCAGTCACCCAAACACCAAACACTCCGGAAAACCTTAAGGTAGTCAGCAAAGAATAGCCCCGCTGAGCTACCCAGGGCATAGTTGAGGTCGTTGACGAACAGATAGAAGAGAATAGGCCTCAGGTGGGAACTCTGTGGAGCCCCCGACGTCTGATGAAACCCTGCAGACAGTGATGAGCCCACGGAAAGGAACTGGTGGCGATCCGTCAAGTATCTTTCAAAACCAATCAAGCATGCGGCCCCCAACTCCATAATATGTATGCATATTATGCACTGACCTTCAATAGCAGAAGATCATGGTCAAACCTGTCGAAGGCATATATATACATGGACAAACACATTTTTTAGCTGTCTGAATTTCATAAATTGACGTCGTCCTTCAAATCGTGCGATGCGTTTATCTTGTCCTATCATTGGTTTAACTGTCGTAAATAAATTAAATTGAGGTGTGATTCATTTCTCAGCTTTACAATTCTTCTTCTTGTAGTTCGAAACATTTTTTGTCGGGAACAGATTGTTCCGAGCTGAAAGCAGCATTCTTTCTCGTGCTGGTGCCATTCTGTCGTGCGGTTAAATCATTCCACCAAGATTTACTTTGCAGAAATTATTCAGATGTAGCAACGGAGTTCGGCTTGATTCAAGTTGGTCAGGATATGCTCTTAAAGCATAAAGTTGTAACCTTAGCCGATACAGAAATTATACCTAATGGTTTCATAAAGTACGCAGTTTTTTAATTGTGCGACATTTCTTTTGTCAGATTGTCAGCACTGTTCCTACCATTTTCGTTATCTATTATCACTCCGTTAGAAGACCATTTGTCGTTTTTCCATTTTGTAGCCATGAAGCGATCCAGTATCGAGCAACGCACTCTCCCCGTTTTCGTAATGAGTTTTCCCAATAAGAATGCTTTTCACGATGAGAGTGAATGTTTTCATAATAAGAATTATTATAACTTTCTTATAATAATTGGCAGCGTTGTATCCGTTGTTAACAAGTGAGTGTAATCAAGGTTACTTGCTATAATTCCTTTTTACCGCTTTTAGTATGAGTGCTACACGGTGAAGCTGGGGTAGGAATCATCGGCTCAAGAAGGCTGCTATGGTCGTAAGGGCCGTAAAGATGCCATGGACCACAGGGCGGTGAAAAAGGGGAGGGAGGGGACCCCAGAGGCTCCCAGGGTTTATTGGGTCGTTCCCACAAGTGCTCTGCATCACCAGACTTGTTGATACCTTGAAAATGAGGAAAAGAGGATGGAGGAGAAAGAGGAAAAAAGCTGGCACTAAAGCCCTCCTTCCCTATGCAGACTGCTGTAGGATGAAAGTCTCATAGTAAAAACTTGGGGGTCCCTTATTTTTTTGTTGAATGGTTTCCATTGACATGCCTTGTAATGGTGCCATCATCGTAATACGATGGCGTGGAAGGGCCTCGAAATAATGAAACCGGGGTCTCGGATAGCTTACCCTTCGTATTCGTAATGTGTATCCGATCGGGTGTCATGAGATCCTGTTATCTGATAAGCACAACTTACAGGCACATAGAGGGGAATTCCTTGTTGTGACTCAAAGTATTATATTGAATTTGAGTACTACGTCACTCATGATGCGAGATGTCACTCAGCTATATAATATATAGTTATATATTTTTGTATATATATTATACAGTATACAATATGCAATATATCATACAATATATAGTTACAATACATTATACAATAAGGGGACAGGTTGTCCGAGCGAGCTGGAGCGTCAGTCCTCTAGCTGTTTACTTTCAGTGGGAGTACTGATTGCCCCGTTTCGAATCCGGCTGGCACCAATGATTAGGGCCATAATCCTATCAAGTGTTATACATCTGTCCTGACGTTAGACAGTTCACCTCTGATTTCGATATCACGTGAATCAAAAACGCTCCCAACCCAGGGGCGTGAGGCAATGGGAAGCCACGAGCGAAATCGTCAGCCCTAGTTCCGATCCTCTCTGGAGGACGGCTGGCGACGTCCGCGACACCTCCGGGTAGTCGGACGAAAATCCAAGGTGAAATTCCTTGTTTACTTTACTTTACTTACTTTACTATATTATACAATATATAGTTACAATATATTATTCAATATATTATGTATATGAAGTTATTGTAACGTCCCGAAAATGTTTTGAGGCATTGTCAAACGATTGCTTGACGGTACTGTTGTTTCCGACTCTCCCTCCAGGTGAATCTTTGCTATCAGGTTCGGTAGGTGGAAGATCATTTTAGTTCTCCAAAATAAAATTTTTATTTTAATGTTAAACATCACTCTGAAATACCACTCTGAAAAACTTTAATTTCCTGTCTTTCTGTATTTTAATCTTGCACTGACTAATTTTTGCATGGAATCGGTGTAGAAAATGTTCTAAAAAGGCACTAATTGCAATAAAAAACGAAAAATTGCCAAAAATCATTTTTGTTAAAGTTGTTCATATTGAAAAATATTAGGAAAACTTTCAGGCTTCTAATCCGATAATCAACCGTTTTTATGCTCCCTAAATTTT
Organism: Creontiades dilutus; assembly: GCA_031894815.1. Taxonomy (NCBI): domain Eukaryota; kingdom Metazoa; phylum Arthropoda; class Insecta; order Hemiptera; family Miridae; genus Creontiades; species Creontiades dilutus. The sequence continues at coordinate 487,106 of JAVIWC010004232.1, forward strand.
CAAGTTGTTCATATTGAAAAATATTATTAAAACCTTTTAGCATTCTAACGCGATAATCAACCATTTTTATGTACACTAAATTTTCAACTTTTGCTTAGTTTAATTGTATTTTCGACAAAACTATGATATTGAAATCGCTATAACAATGTTCAGATTCTCAAACTTTTTTTTAACATACTAGCTTATGGTTATTTATTTCTCCTGAGATATTTTTTCAGAAAGGAAAAATTACTTAGATAAAAATCTGATTGGCAGAATATGAATACTTTGTGTACGAAAATGTAATTTTGGTAGCATTAAATGACCTAAAGCTTAGAAAACTGGATTTTTTAAATCCTTCAAGTAGAAGAATAATATTATTTATGGAAAAATTGTTAGCTACTAAATCCAATAAGTAATAATTTAAAAGCCCACCAAGTATTCAAACTTAAAAACACATTGAATTGTTTGAATTTAACACGTGAATGGTATGCAAATTCTTACATATTATATTGCTTCGTGCACCAGCTTAGTAGAAGGTAGACACACTTTTTAATATTTTTTTTAAGTTTTTTAAATTTATTTAGAACGTTCTGTTACTACAGAAAACTCCTACACAACCAAAGTGTTTCGACTCAAACATTCAAATCAAACGGTCGGAACAAATATTCAAAATTCAATGAAAAAAAAAAAAAATGTAGGAGTTCAATTTAGTTTCCAACAAGTACAAAATTTATGCCTTCATTTATCCAGTCTAATTATCTCAGAAAATTATCTTTAATCAAAGAATATTTACATTCTAACCTTGAAATGTATCTATCTTGAGATATACATTTGCAGGCTTCGTCAAAATTTGTTGCTTGGTAGATTGCAAAGGTTCGTCATTGAAAATTCTAAAATGAAATCTTTGATGAACACTTATTTCTCTTAATAAGTATGTTCGGGCGGATACTTAAACCATCTAAGCTCACCTGGTAAACAGCGCCAATGCTGCCGTAGATTGATGGTTGCTAATTGTTGAGATTCGAAGAGCTTGGAACCTGTCCTCGAGATACCGCTCGCCGAGACTCATCTCTCGGGTTAGAACTATCGTGCTCTCTCTCGATCGTACTACCTGTGGAACAAATTATATGGTTCTATTCACAGCAAATTATTGAATATTAGATCTGTTTCTAATCAGATTCGCCCCTGAAGCAATAATGTAATTAGTGCAACATGGTAGTAATATTAAATAATACTATCTATAAATATATATAAATAGCAAATTTTGCTATTTCCTTTACTTTTCGGTCTGTAGCTGTGATCAGCATCAGAGATGGAATTGAAGGCCTAGCAGTCATTATATGTCCTTCTACCTCGCACAATTTGTAGGAAGTCCCTCTATAGCAAGGCTGTGACAAAATAGGAATGCCTATTAGAATTATTTTACAGGGTGTAGAACAACCTAAACGTAAGAAAAACACTACTTTAAAAAAAGTATTTAATAAATAAAAAATGAATGCAAATAACTGCATACTAATCCATTTCAGTACTACGTGGCAGATGTTTTCGACGTTGAACAGCCTAAAATCCTCAACCGATTTTGATTATTCCCTTTTTATTCGATCCCAATTTTATTTCGGTTGTGCGAAAAACTTAAGTAATTTCGAATTTCAAGAGGAAAGATAGGAATTGGAGGAAGTAATGCCGAAAAAACGTGTTTTTGGACGTGAAATTTTTGTCGACGCTACTCTGAGCAGAATTCTCAATCAATATTCGTCATTCTTATTTTCATCACTCATCTGAAAACAAATTATGAACTTCCTAGTAACATTTACACAATTTATCACAATCAAGAATCAAGGGGTTTCAATAAAAAATTTTGCGGGTTTCGGCACTCAACATAACACATGTTCTTATATTTGGAAGGAGAGGGGGTGCTGATGGAAAAGAAAACTCCAGATTTATAAAATTGAGCCTTTATACAGGGACCGGTGAGGAAGTAAGGATAGTTCTGTTAGCCAATTCAGCCTTCCAGGAAATATTTTTTCCAAAAAATCAATAGTACACAGCTCCACAACAGCTAAACGACAAAATTGCGACTCCTTGAGGTCACGTTTTGAAAACATTGGCTATCCCCTTCGGCAAGTAAAATGCATCCTAATACGTCCGCAAAGTTGGGTGTGGCACTAAACTTCCTCCTCTAGGTAACATGAACGTACAGCCGGTATAGATAAGTAGCATCGTTTGATAATGTTCAAACGTGTAGAATTTAGGTTGGTACAACTACGCACTGTACATTTTCCGGCTTACGTCAAAGCCTTCAAATCATTATTGAATGATTAGGTACTGTTTGAACCAGGTAGGGGCGTTGAAAGTCAAACGGCCAATTAACCTTAGTTCGAAAAATAGAATTATTATTTAAATCAAAGTGTTCCTTCTAGGTACAAAATAGGCCCTACCCTGGGAGCTCCGGATCATTTAAGGATGAAATTAGCATCACTAGATTCGACTTAAATAATTGAATTTTCTCCGAAATGAAATCCCTTGATAGGATGCGCAGTGGAATGGTGATTTAAATTATATGGAAAGGAAACGATCTGACTGGATATAAGATGGCAACTACGTGAGTTCTGGGCATACTCCGAGGGCTGAGCACACTAGGCAGAAATTCAAGAGAAGGGGATCGGTCGTTCCAAGCATTTTTGCTTGGTTTGGTAGGTAAAAGGAAAAAATGGCATTGTATTTGGAAAAATCTTGTTTATATCATTTAATTAATGCGAAACAGTTTTTCAACAAGAATCAGAGTATGAAAACTTAAGTAATATTTAGCAGTATATTATACTACTCGTAGGCAGTCCCTCATCTATCAGCCTTCAAAGCTTCCCAAAGCACATAACTCCTACTCGAAGTAAAAATGAAATCACGATAACCAATCACGTTAAGAAAAAGCTTGGTAACGAAAATTACAATTTGTGTTGAATCGAACAGGAGAGATGTAATTGTCTCATTCCTGACTTTATGGAAATTCCGAAGCCCCATGTAACTAAGTACATTCACCAAAATATGAAACTATAAAGAAAAATAAATCTCTCATGAAATTCTTAATCTCTCCTCTTCTGAAGTTCTTCATCTCCCCATTCTGTTTACCCTGTAAAACCATGAGTTGCGCCAGTCACTGAACAAGTAGGTGGATTCCTTAGTAGCGGTACACTATAATAATAAGCTTGGTAAAAATAGAAGGTAATTACTTAATTTTGAAATAGTTGTGGAAATCTAACATTGTCGTCGTCTTTTGGTAATTTGGAATGTCCACGACCATGTTAAAAACTAAAAGCCACCATAATGTTATTTTCAACTTCAAGATCACGTTGTAACAGAAGTACTCATGTCTCAGGGTCCCTCCAATGCTCATTACCTACAGCCTCTAACGAAGTTGTGAAAACATGCATTGGATGGTATCTTGGTCATTAAAATGATGGAACTAGATACAACCATGACAATGTCAACAATAAACCTACGCACCTGAAATATCATCTCCGAGCGGATCAGTTACTCACGGAGTGGCCGTTGGGATGTGACGCGCTTCCGAGCGGGATTGGCTGTGATGCCACCCTTCGTGACGAACATCAACTTCCAAAATATTCCGCATCCCCTTTGCCATGTAGCGGATCTCTTTCAGCCACGACAATATTATGGAAAGTTGTAGACAGCTTTTCGTTGATCATAATTGCTGACATGATTTTTACAGGAGCATTGCAAAACCTATTTTCAAGGCGTGAGATCCTCAACTTGAATGAGGAAAAACATAAGAATGTAGGCCTAATGAGTGAAATATCACAGGTGGTAAACACGAATTTGCCCTCAGTTTAGGAATCACCCATATAGTGCGTGGGGGAACACTTGCCTATCCGGAGCTGGAAGTTACAAATAAATTATTGCAAATACGATATGGTTCAATTTCGGGAATTATTTAATTGAGAAAAAGGAAGGTACCTCTGTTAAGCAAACAATATTTTTGTACAAAAGTAAGGCCTGGGGACGTGATTGTGAACGGACGTGTCGTTTGTTAGTTCCTGAGATCGATCCGATAAAACAACCCAAGTGAGCTAAATTTAACTTAACAACAGCTCTGTACTAAAAAAACTGGTTCATAAACCTTTTCAAAAATGAACGAGGAGAGTGGGGGCGCTGACCCCCCAACCCCCCGAAAACATTCCTAATATTTTTACACAAAATCAACTCTCATCAAACGCAGGCCCGCCTGCCGATAAGACCTTACCAAACAATAACAAGCCCAAAGATAACTCCGCTCAACTTTTATCAACAAAAGAATTTCAGGAGAGAGTCATTCTTAACAGATTTAGACCACAGGACAAGGGTCCCTTTTTTATCTTCGTGGAAGGAAAAAATACTAAAATAGGAAAGACACATCCCCTTGGTATTCGGTCGTTGGATATTTAAAGAAACGAAAATAAATAAACAATCTATAACAAACATATCATCAGTGGGCGCTAACCGATTCAAGATCGATGTGAAAACTTCATCCGCTGCTAATGACCTCTTATCTCACCAATCTTTATGTAAAACGGACCTTCTCGCATACATTCCAGATTCAATAATGTACAAAACAGGCGTCATTCCTCACGTAGATATATCATTAGAAGATGAAGAAATTCTAAATGAAATTGTCTCGCCAATTCCAATAAAAAAAATTAGACGTTTGACAAAAGCTATGAAAGACACCGATGGATCAATTACACGCATTTAGCTCCAGACCTGCTTCATTGCTTTTGATTCGCAGTCTATTCCAGATTATGTATCCATAATATCGATACATAATCTGGAATAGACTGCGAATCAAAAGCCGTATATTATACGGTCACCGTTGTCGAGTAGATCCCTACGTTCCTCCGGTTAGAAGATGTACACTTTGTCATAAAATTGGTCACACCCATTTTCAATGTAAATCTGGAGCGCGCTGCATCCACTGCAGAGACTCCAATGACCCACTAACTTGCCCAAAAAAGGACAACCAATTGATTTGTTTAAACTGCAAATCAAATACCCACAAAGCAGATGATAATTCATGTCCTGTATACCAGAACAGTGTTCAAATGAAAAAACAAGCTGTTCTAGCTGAATCTTACGCCACAGTAACAATGAACCGTTTTCTCCCATTAAATTCTCAGGAAAGTTCTCAAGACGCACCTGAGGATTTTCCCAAAATTTCCGCACCTTCTAAATCAGCTCAAAAACGAAACCGTCGTTCAACCCGTACGCTTCCTTACAACCGTCCAGTAAATTACAAAAATCATTCCACCAACCGCCCCCAGGAAGAAGACTGGTACCATCTGAGTACCCAACCTGGCGAACCAAATCATCACTCATATCCTCATGCTTCATCTACACAACTTCCTGTACGGAGACTGAGAAGGGAACAACAAAGCCACGACGAATCTTCCGACATGGAAACCGATGCTATTATCGACCAAATCTGAACTGACATTCTTAATATCGTTGGTACTAATCCAACCTCATCGGGAAGAAACGATCCCAGCACTAAACAATTAATATGTGAACTCCTCGCTGCACAATTAAGAGCTGACACTGACCATCCACCACTCCAAGACTGACCATTACCCCTACTTCTTATTATTAGATGAACGATAACAACATGAACAAAAACATGTCATTTATCCAATGGAATGCTCGATCTTTAGTAAGTAATAAAGCTAGCTTCGAGGGCCTGCTGGCTGATACCTCGGTATCCGCGGCAGCTATCTCGGAAACTTGGTTCATTCCAGGCAGATCATATAATTTCAATGGCTACAACCTTCTCCGCCAGGATAGAGATGACGGTAGAGCGGGTGTTGCTATCCTTATAAAACATGGCATAGTCTACGAACAATTAAACATACCTTTCAGCTTGGAAAATTTTTCATTTCTAGCTGCAACTTTAAAATTTACTCACAACACATACATCAATCTTGTCCCCATATACAACAGTCCAACAAATCCAATTTTCCAACAACAGTGGGAAAAGTTCTTTCAGCTTGTACCCAAGCCATGCATAATAGCCGGAGATTGGAACTGTCACCACATGGCAGTGGGCAGTTCATACACCAATACAAAAGGAGCATCCCTGATTGACGCGGCACTCGAAAATAATCTAATCTATTTAAATGACGGATCTCCAACCCTCGTGTCGTCTGTTGCTCAACACAACCAATCGGCAGTAGACATCACGTTAATATCAGCGGACATATCAAGCAGTTATAGATGGGAAGTCCTTGACGACCCACTTGGTTCCAACCACTGGCCAATAATGTTCCAGGCAAGTGAGGAGGAAAACATTCCCCCTTCGTCCCCCGTTCGAAAATGGAATTTGAAGAAAATGGATTGGGATAGGTTTTATGCTTATCTGGAAGATGCCAAACAACAACTAATGGATTCCAACTTCGACTACGAACAGTTTGTAAAGATAATTACCGACGCATGTAACTATTCAGCGCGACTCACCAAACCCTTCACTCGTAGAACCCCAACTCCTTGGTGGAACGATGAGTGCTCGCTGGTAAATGCCAATCGTAGATTAGCTTACCAGAACTTCAAAAGAAATCCGAGCTACGAGACCTATGTGGAAGCCAAACGCTGTGCAGCTGTAGCGAAAAGTACTTTACCGAGAATCAAACGTGAATCATGGAGACAGTACTGCAGCCAGCTGCATAAAGGTACTCCTATGAAGGAAATATGGAACAGGATTAGAGCACTAAGAACTCCATGGTTGAGAAGATTCAACAACTGCACACAAGGCGAATGGACACAGGAATTCTTGGAGAATCTGACCCCTCCGGGAGCCTCTCCTGAGTTCATCAACTCCACACAGAATCCACATCCAGCAGGAGAGGATGACGATACCTGGTTTTTTGCTCAATTATTTAAAATGACGGAGCTTAACGACACCCTCTAACGCAATACAGGCTCTGCACCAGGCATGGACGGAATCACCTATAAAATTTTACATAAACTCCCAGAATTTTACAAGCAACTTCTCCTGACAATTTTAAATGGCATACACTCTTCTGGGAACTTTCCAAGTTCTTGGAATAACTATTTGGTCATTGCTATCCTGAAGCCGGACAAACCACCAACAGAAGCAAAATCATACAGACCGATAGCACTAGCATCATGTCTGATGAAGACTTACGAGAGACTGATCAAATTAAGGCTCCAATGGTGGTTGGAACACCACAAAAAACTCTCACCGTCTCAATTTGGATTCCGCACTGGACGGTCTACCACAGATGCAATCCACAGATTGGTTTCCAACATTCAGCTGGGATTCACTTATAACAAACCAACGGCGGCACTATTTCTAGACGTATCTTCTGCTTACGATGATGTGGTTCTTTTCTTACTGCAGATCAAACTAAAGTCAATAGGGCTACCGAATCGCTTTGCCAACCAACTGGTGGACCTCATTTGGGAAAGAAACTTATACTTGAGAACCCAAAATACCACACTAGGGCCTCGACGAACTTCCAAAGGTCTAGCACAGGGTAGCAGTCTATCAACTCTACTGTACGCAATATATGTAACAGGAATAGATGAAATCTTGCCAGACAGGGTGCAAATAATTCAGTATGCGGATGACATCTACATCTTCTCAACTGAAGATGGGATTGAAAATAGCATAGAAAGACTGAGTGAAGGCACGTTTAATGTTATCCACTTTCTTGAAGATCTTGGCCTAAAGATATCTACCAATAAATCAGCAATGTGTCTGTTCACGCGCAGACGCAGGGTTCCCCTTGGGGAAACTGTGCTCTTGGGTGGCTTAGCCTTCCCATGTGTGTCAAACCCCAAATTTGTGGGGGTACACCTCACCCGGTCCCTTTCATGGAATCGCCATTTAGAGCAGCTGGTACCGAAAGTCACCGCCTACATAAATGCTATGTAGGCTTCCTTCACTTCAACCAAATGGGGAACCGACCCACAGACAGCGCTGCTTTTTTACAAAGGGACAATACGGAACATACTAGATTATGGAAGTGTATTTTATGGCTCAGCAGCTAAAACCCAACTCCTCAAACTTGACCGTCTTCAATTAAAAGCACTTCGTGCTGCAGTTGGTGCGCTCCAATCAACCCCAATCAATGTCCTACTTTCGGAAGCCGGCGAACCTCCTCTTCATTCCAGGCGGCAAATGCTGACGAACTGGTTCACCCTGTCACTGTATACTCGGGACTCCAACAGCTTCTCTCTGATCCGCGATCTCTCTATTGAGGTTCTAACCTCACGATACTGGGAGAAGAAAAACCAACCAAGTATCTGCGAAAGTTTTACTTCATGGTCATCAGAGCTCAAATGGCTATCAGAAGGACCATCACGTTCATCCTTTTCCTTAGAATACGACATTGTTTCCAAAGCACGCACCATTACCCAACTTCCAGAACGAGCATACTCACCTCCAAACTCTCCAGCCCAAACCTTACAAAAATTACTATCAACACTTTACCCCAATGGCAATTATATTTTCACCGATGGCTCAGTTTGTGATGAGCGGGCCGGTTGTGCATTCTACAACGAATCCAAACAATACGCCCGACAATACCGTCTATGGAACCACTCCTCAATATATTCAGCCGAATCATATGCAATTCTGATGGCACTCGAGTATGCCTCAGAGCTACACGACAATCAAAAACATGTAGTGATCATCTCAGACTCCTTCAGTGTTCTACAGAAACTCCAACATATTGGGCCATCCTCCAGGTTGAGCCACATTGAGGCGTAAATTCTAAAATCAATCAACGTGCTAAAAGACAACGGGAAAATAGTAAAGTTTGTGTGGATAAGAGGGCATAAAAACATTCCGGGGAATGTAGTAGCTGACAGGGAAGCCTCCAATGCTCGCTCTCTACCTAAACGGCTTTTTCAACCACCTTGCTTCCCACACACTGATCTCAAACGCAAATTGCACCAAACCCAACTTCTGACCTGGAGAAAATGGCATACCACGTATCCTGCTGGAATCGGATACGTTTCATTGTTCCTCCAGGTCATGGTTTCATGAAGCGGGCTCGTTGTATTCGCGCGGGTTTTATACGACCATAACCCGATTAAGATCAGGCCACTGTGTCACCAGGGAACGGCTTCACAAATACGGTCTGTCGTGTACAGATTTGTGCAGATATTGCGGCGTTAACACTGAAACGACACAACATGTGATCCTCGAATGCCCACATAATTCTCTCCCAAGAATCGAACTCCTCAACAGTTCTATGAACTATACGACCCTCCCCTTCAATCTGGACTCACTCATAGCTTCAGGAAACACTGTAGTGTACTGTGCCCTATATAAATTCCTATTAGACATAAACTTTCATATTTAATCATACTCACCCATATTTTTGTAATCTAACATGAATATTTAGAATGTCTTACCATGTTATGGCTGTATGTATATTGTTTGCAAAGCCAAATTTAAAAAAAAAAAAAACGCGAGAACTCCCTCCCAACTTATGGGTAGGACATTTCCAAATTCGGAAGCGTTAATGGAGGTGGAGCACCTGCAGCAGAGGTCCTGGTGGAAATATTTTCGGGGATGCACAAAAAAAAATGTAGCGAGAGAGAGCTCCTTCCCCAACGGGGTCGACCAGTAGATTAATCTTCCTCCCTCTCCCGTCCTCCATGCGTTCCTTATATATTCCTGAATATATATATATATATATATATATATACTCTCGAAACGAAATTCGTTAACAACGGTCTACAACGTAACATGTCACTGGCAATTTTTATTTTGTTGGAAAAAGTTATTCATTCCACGAAAGTGGAAACAACAATTTGTGAGATCATAGTAGCCAAGTATCACCCATTCCCAACATTCTATTTTCAATAAAATAAAATCAATTTATTAGTATTAATAATTTGCACGATTGTTACAAGCTGCGTCACATGGGATAATATAAATTTAGTTTCAGTTCAATGACTCGAGTGAACAGGCAGAATAAAACATTCAGGTAGAAAAGCTAGGTTACTTGTTAAGTAGATCAGCTTCTCGTTGCGAAAACATTTTCTCTTGCTGACTACCCACAGCTCCGCAATCTTCATCATTCAAACACCAAAAGTAAACATTCATTGCTGTAGGCTTTAACCTTTATCAACTCAGCAGGACTCCGTCTGTTGCGATTGGGGTGGAAATAGATTCCACGTTCACGAACATCATTACATCGTCAATGAGATTAAAACGGAGATAAAGACATTTGTCTGCTGACAATTCTAAAAACAAAACAAAAGGCATGCTATTAAAAATCTATAGGGGTTGGGGGGCATAGTTGCCCCTTCCATTGAGCTCAATGCGAATGAAATGTCCAAGTTGCAATTTAAAAAAAAAAAAAAAAGATTGGAATTCTAAAGGTCAATAATGCTCCGCCACGCACAGAGGATGACCCAGACGCTTGAAAACGCCTGATTCATTGATTCATCTCCCCAGGCGACGGATTCAAGAAAAGAGGGGGGGGGGGGGGCTTGCAATAAGTAGGGTAGGGATATAATTAAAATCAAAGGGTACATAATAAAAGACAGTCAGCATTAGGGTAAATGCGAGTGATTGGGGTGTCACAGGATAATCAATTTTCAAAAGGGCCAATGGTCATGGATTCAACTCTAACTTAAATTTATATAGAAAAAATCGACTGGATTCGAAATGTTTTTGCTAATTACTATGTAAGTACGCACGTTGACATTAATTCCATATGGGAAGGAACAAAATGACTGAACGTCCGGGCCTCTCTTCATGGTACGTGTTGCTGTCATAAATTCCTCCTTTGATTCGAAAAGCTCAAACTTTTTCACCGTCTGAAGTGAAGAATAGGACGAATATTAATACCGATAGGCCGGGACTGATGATTCTGATGAAAATTCCCGAGGAGGGTTCAAGTCGCAAATTGAGAAACGATCTCTTTGGGAGGAGACGTGAACCGTGAATCATGACTTCCGGGGACGTCCATCTATTAAGATGAAAACAGAGCGGATGAATTTTCGTGACATTTCCTTTTTTTGGGAGGGGGGGGGGGGAAGACTCCTTTCCCTTCATAGGACACCAGAATGAACCCAATCTAAAAGTATCGAACCGTCATAACTCACAGGTTGTTAAATAAAAATCGTTGGGGAAAGAATGAGCGTCCCAGCACTTCAAAACTCGGCAGTTTCATCACGGGTTTATAGGAAGGAATGAAATCAGTTACACACCCTTCTCTCTCTTTTCAGGAGGTTTTGCTCTTTACGTCTTCTGCCCGTTTTCCGAGAGAATACCTCGGAGTTTGGATTTATTGCTTAAAGGCTCGGCTACGAAGACGGAAGCTTATTCCTTAGTTAATTTATGCCCGGGGAACTTACCTAAGCTCACTTTCTTCATTCAAGTAGGAGGTTTTGGCGCCTTAACCAAACGTTTTCCTGAGAGCGAGAAGGGGTTAAATTAAAAGAGATTGTTGCTCATCGATGTGAAATGATTCTATTAACAAACGAATCATAATAGTAGGTAACTCGTTTCAGTATCGTTCCATGTAAGTTTTACTACTAAGTCTGACTATCTAGCGGAAGCTCACATCTTGAAGGCGAGCAATTTATCCGCTGTTCAATCAAATCCAAAGACTTAACAATCTAACGCCAATCATCGATTCATTTATATCACCGCAATAGTGAGGATAACGAGAAAAATTGAAAAATCTATTAGAGATTTAGAAAGGTGAATTCATTTTTAAAATCGGGAGTAGTTTTTGAGTTAAATTGTAACAAAATAATAACAAAACAAACTGCTCATGAAAATATTAGTATACACAACTAGATATTGAGATAAAACATAAATTGTTTAGCCCAAGATTCGCAATTAGTTCACATTGAGTTACATGGAGGAATATATGCAAAAAAGTAAAATAGAGAATAGTAGAGTGTTTGGTCGAATATTCTGGGTTGTTTGTCATTTTCAACGAATTATATATTCTCCATTGCCTTCTTCGTTATTAGAACTCACTACAAAGAAAATCATAAACATCGTTTTCGGTTTTCTCTTCAAATTCGCTTTAATTTTCAGCAACTTCGGTCCATTTAATCAGGATAAAATTAATGCGGTTTTATTAATTCTCAATTGAGCAGGCATACTCTTTTGCTGATCCAAAGGTCGTGATAACTGAGAAGGATTATGTTACTCTTGCATGAAAACCATTGGGAACTTCAATCCTCGGAGTCTCTTTGTGAAATTTGCTATACGAAACTCCAATATGACGTCCTAACTAACATTGTTTTAGAGGAAGGAGGGGTGCGAAAAGGAAGAAAACTTTTAACCCATAATAATGCTTTTTCAAGAGCATAAACCCTGAAATTAAAAGAAAACCATGGTTTAGCACCATTGGCTCCGAAAAAAGATTTGTAAGGGTGTTATGCAGATTGCGAAGCGACCATGCGCTATGTCCTTCATATTTGGCTATGATTAGTGTGAACAGGGAAGAGAATGAGAATGGAGAGTGTGAGCACTGTGGAGGGTGTGGCAACATAGAGCACATTATAATGGAATGTGACAAATACCAGATTCCGAGGGAAATTTTATTTAATGAATTAAGTAACATGTTAAGAGTACCGTTTAGTTTTAAATGTATTTTGCAAGGCAACATTCAAGTGTATCAATCATTATTTAAATTTATTGAAGAAAATCACATAGAAGTATGATATTTTAAGTTAGTTGATTTATACTTTTTACTGTATGGCTGTGTGATAATAAAGCAATGCCAAAAAAAAAACCATAATGACGGCCTTATAATTTTTTAACTAATACAGGAAGCAAATTTGACAAGGGTTGTAATATAATATTACTCCATCAGCAGGGTAGGTTCGTTCTGGAGAATTTATTGAAAAGACGAGGACGTAAACGGAAATACACGGGTGGTAAGCTATGAAACTTTCAGAATACAGATACTTGCACAATGCAACGAATGAGGATTTCTTCATTTCCAAGGAGCGTGTTCTCTGTAACTGGCTGCACTATAATATGGCAACGCACTAGCAAATATTTCTACAAGTAGGTAGCGTATTCTTCGAACTCAATAATGTCCTAGAATAAGATCATATACTGACTGGCAGAGGCACAGTTGTAATATAAATGCGTTTTAAAGAAAACGGAGCATTCAATCCCAATAATGTGTTTTATCGCTGCTTTGAGACAATCAAGAGAGGAGGATAAATAACCTTCTTTCACTCCTTCAGTTACGACGCAATGAAGGAGGAGGGTCCGAACGTAAATCGAGGAGAGGTAACCCATTTATATTTAAACCAGCCCGATTATACTTGCATTCCCGAGCATGCATTGAATTCAACAATATAAACTAAGAAAACAAAGTAAACTGATCGAAATCGAGACTCCATGAGGTTCCTACATCAACATATTGACATAGAGTGAATCACCAACATGTATACCGATAGGAAAAAAGAAGAAATAAGAAGAAGTTTTAATATTAGGTAGTTCCCTCATGGATCTCGTAGCTCCATGCTCGTCTATACTCCATCAGCTGTAGGCTGATCAGGGTGATCCCACTCCCTTCATTCCCGCTACCTACTTCTTTCTATTACCTAATGTGCTAAAAATAATAAATCAGTCAATCAATCGTGCTCTTACGTCTCGACTCACTTAACTTCTACCTAAAAATCATACTTAATATTACATTAGGTACTCCCTATAGATTGGTAGGGAAGAAAATGGTTTGCTGTTGAGAAAGTAATAGTGCAGTGTACACATATTCAACAAGAAATAAGAGTACCAAGTTTATGATCCCCTGCACTTAAATATATGGACATAACAAAATGAATCAATGCGCATCCTCCTGTTGTATAAGTAAAAAACGCTGCAAATTCTTTCACTGAGGTTTATTATTCAAATGGCTTACCTTCATGATTTGAATTTCTACTAATCTTTGGAGTGTGCGTGTTTCACAGGTGATAGAGCGATTATTGAATTTCAGGAGGCACACTAATATGATCAACTGATCAATTCAAATAGGTATTTTGGTTGAGAACAGATTTACGTGCTCTATGCATATCTCCTGAAATTCAATAATTGCTCTATCACCTGTGAAACACGCACACTCCAAAGCTTGGTAGAAATTCAAATCATGAACGCAAGCCAATTGATTAATAAACCCCAGTGAAAGAATTTGCAGCGTTTTTTTATGGTTATCAGAATGCTTCAACCCGTGTATCGGCTACAAAGCCTTTTTGGAGTTCACTCCAGTATCCACATCAGTACATCACTACATCACTAGGTTACTGATATCAATATAAAAACAATTATAAACCAAAATAACGCAAATGTTTTGAGCTACGGACCTAGGGAAGGGCTTTATTGCAGATTTGGATTCTACACCCTTTGAAACGTAAACCATGAAATTTTCGGGGGGGGGTTAATTTTTTTTTCTTTTTTTTTCAAGAGCGATCGATGGTTAATTATTGAATAATGAACCAAAATATCAGGCATTCGTTGCCAACTTCCTCAGGTCGATCTACCTTCCATAATGAATGCAAAGGATTTACCTTATTTGTAAATGTTATTCTACCCAATCCAAGCACAGAGTTTCTCCCTTCTAGAGCCTCACACTTGTATACCTAGTACTTTTGGTTTATTATTCAATAATAAACCATTGTAATCGCTCTGGAAGAAAAAAAATTCTGACCCCCCCTGAAAATTTCATGGTTTACGTTTCAAAGGGTGTAGAATCCGAATCTGCAATGAAAAATTTTTCGTCCGTCCGCCGTACGCCGTACGCACGATATCTCCGAAACGGCTAGAGCAAAAAATCTGAAATTTTCAGGAAAAATCCATCTTGGTCCGACGACGCCCCAATTCTTGGGCCAGCTCCCTCACTCAATTTAACGTGCCCTTTGAGGGCTGACAAAGTTTTGTAAAATCCCTAAAAACCTCAAAACAAGTCGAATCGGCCTAAATATTCACCTATTTGAAGAACATACCGTGAGGAAACGAATGAGACATTCCCCACGTCCGTAGGTCAATCCATTCCCGATGTATGGCCCAATTTATGGTGCCAACATTTGCGTTTTTTGGTTTATTATTGTTTGTTTGTAACCTAGTGATGCCGATAGCGTTGAGTTGTAGTGAAAGTGGATACTGGAGTGATAGCCGATGTGGATACTTGTAGTTTATAGCCGTTACACGTTTTGAAGCATTCTGATATTCATGAAACGCTGATAATATATAGGTAAATATTATTCAATATTATTACTGGGGTAAATAAGTATTCTTTCACTGGGGTTTATTATTCAATTGGCTTGCGTTCATGATTTGAATCTGTACTAAGCTTCGGAGTGTGCGTGTTTCACAGGTGATAGAGCGATTATTTAATTTCAGGAGAAATGCATAGAGCACGTAAATCTGTTCTCAACCAAAATATCTATTTGGATTGATCAGTTGATCATATTTGTGTGCCTAATTTATGGTGCCAACATTCGCGTTATTTTGGTTTATTACTGTTTTTGTGTTGATATCAGTAACCTAGTGACGTAATGATGTGGTGATACTGGACTGAACTCCTAAAAGGCTTTGTAGCCGATATACGGGTTGAAGCATTCCCGTAAATGTATTTAAAACGCTACAATTTTTCGTGACGCTGTCCGCGTTAAATTTTCGAGTTTATGTAGCAGTGTTTTTGGTGCTACAAAATTGACTTAGCACAATTACAGTACGTAGTATCTAGTGAACTTTTCGTTGTTGACAGACAGATATACGTTTCTTACTAATTCGCTAAATCAACAACACACATTCATTCTACCGGTTTCACTACACAAATAGTCCTGTGAGACACTGGCTGCAGAGAACAAATTGCTAAATTGTGCTCTTCTTCAAGCTCAGACAACCACCCAAAAATTATTTCTGTTCCTAAACTTGATTCAAAATGGCGTCAAATGTCTCGCTAATTGATTTGGACTTGTTTAAAGTGCCAAAAACTATCCATGGTAACACTTGTGATAGGTACAAATCAAATACGAAAACAACTAAATAACGAACTAATTTTTATTAAAACTCTGCAAATTTTTTCACTGGGGTTTATTATTCAATTGGCTTGCGTTCATGATTTGAATTTCTACTAAACTTTGGAGTGTGCGTGTTTCACATGGTAGAGCGATTATTGAATTTCAGGAGGCACACAAATATGATCAATTGATCAATTGAAATAGGTATTTTAGGTGAGAACAGATTCACGTGCTCTATGCATATCTCCTGAAATTCAATAATCGCTCTATCACCTGTGAAACACGCACACTCCAAAGCTTGGTAGAAATTCAAATCATGAATGCAAGCACAATGAATAAAATTGATTAATAAACCCCAGTGAGAGAATTTGCAGCGTTTCATGCTTATCAGAATGCTTCAACCCGTGTATCGGCTACAAAGCCTTTTTGGAGTTCACTCCACTATCAACATTACTACATCAGTACATCACTAAGTCACTAGGTTACTGCTATCAAAACAAAAACAATTATAAACCAAAATAACGCAAATGTTTTGAGCTACGGACCTGGGGAAGGGCTTTATTGCAGATTTGGATTCTACACCCTTTGAAACGTAAACCATAAAATTTTCAGGGGGGGGGGGGGGTTAATTTTTTTTTTTTTTTTTTTCAAGAGCGATCGATGGTTAATTATTGAATAATGAATCAAAATATCAGGCATTCGTTGCCAACTTCCTCAGGTCGATCTACCTTCCATAATGAATGCAAAGGATTTACCTTATTTGTAAATGTTATTCTACCCAATCCAAGCACAGAGTTTCTCCCTTCTAGAGCCTCACACTTGTATACCTAGTACTTTTGGTTTATTATTCAATAATAAACCATTGTAATCGCTCTGGAAGAAAAAAAATTCTGACCCCCCTGAAAATTTCATGGTTTACGTTTCAAAGGGTGTAGAATCCGAATCTGCAATGAAACATTTTTCGTCCGTCCGCCGTACGCCGTACGCACGATATCTCCGAAACGGCTAGAGCAAAAAATCTGAAAATTTCAGGAAAAATCCATCTTGGTCCGACGACGCCCCAATTCTTGGGCCAGCTCCCTCACTCAATTTAACGTGCCCTTTGAGGGCTGACAAAGTTTTGTAAAATCCCTAAAAACCTCAAAACAAGTCGAATCGGCCTAAATATTCACCTATTTGAAGAACATACCGTGAGGAATCGAATGAGACCCTCCCCACGTCCGTAGGTCAATCCATTCCCGATGTATGGCCCAATTTATGGTGCCAACATTTGCGTTTTTTGGTTTATTATTGTTTGTTTGTAACCTAGTGATGCCGATAGCGTTGAGTTGTAGTGAAAGTGGATACTGGAGTGATAGCCGATGTGGATACTTGTAGTTTATAGCCGTTACACGTTTTGAAGCATACTGATATTCATGAAACGCTGATAATATATAGGTAAATATTATTCAATATTATTACTGGGGTAAATAAGTATTCTTTCACTGGGGTTCATTATTCAATTGGCTTGCGTTCATGATTTGAATCTGTACTAAGCTTCGGAGTGTGCGTGTTTCACAGGTGATAGAGCGATTATTTCAGGAGATATGCATAGAGCACGTAAATCTGTTCTCAACCAAAATATCTATTTGGATTGATCAGTTGATCATATTTGTGTGCCTAATTTATGGTGCCAACATTCGCGTTATTTTGGTTTATTATTGTTTTTGTGTTGATATCAGTAACCTAGTGACGTAATGATGTGGTGATACTGGACTGAACTCCTAAAAGGCTTTGTAGCCGATATACGGGTTGAAGCATTCCCGTAAATGTATTTAAAACGCTACAATTTTTCGTGACGCTGTCCGCGTTAAATTTTCGAGTTTATGTAGCAGTGTTTTTGGTGCTACAAAATTGACTTAGCACAATTACAGTACGTAGTATCTAGTGAACTTTTCGTTGTTGACAGACAGATATACGTTTCTTACTAATTCGCTAAATCAACAACACACATTCATTCTACCGGTTTCACTACACAAATAGTCCTGTGAGACACTGGCTGCAGAGAACAAATTGCTAAATTGTGCTCTTCTTCAAGCTCAGACAACCACCCAAAAATTATTTCTGTTCCTAAACTTGATTCAAAATGGCGTCAAATGTCTCGCTAATTGATTTGGACTTGTTTAAAGTGCCAAAAACTATCCATGGTAACACTTGTGATAGGTACAAATCAAATACGAAAACAACTAAATAACGAACTAATTTTTATTAAAACTCTGCAAATTTTTTCACTGGGGTTTATTATTCAATCGGCTTGCGTTCATGATTTGAATTTCTACTAAACTTTGGAGTGTGCGTGTTTCACATGGTAGAGCGATTATTGAATTTCAGGAGGCACACAAATATGATCAATTGATCAATTGAAATAGGTATTTTAGGTGAGAACAGATTCACGTGCTCTATGCATATCTCCTGAAATTCAATAATCGCTCTATCACCTGTGAAACACGCACACTCCAAAGCTTGGTAGAAATTCAGATCATGAAAACAAGCCAATTGATTAATAAACCCCAGTGAAAGAATTTGCAGCGTTTTTTTATGCTTATCAGAATGCTTCAACCCGTGTATCGGCTACAAAGCCTTTTTGGAGTTCACTCCACTATCAACATTACTACATCAGTACATCACTAAGTCACTAGGTTACTGCTATCAAAACAAAAACAATTATAAACCAAAATAACGCAAATGTTTTGAGCTACGGACCTAGGGAAGGGCTTTATTGCAGATTTGGATTCTACACCCTTTGAAACGTAAACCATGAAATTTTCGGGGGGGGGGTTAATTTTTTTTTTTTTTTTTTCAAGAGCGATCGATGGTTAATTATTGAATAATGAACCAAAATATCAGGCATTCGTTGCCAACTTCCTCAGGTCGATCTACCTTCCATAATGAATGCAAAGGATTTACCTTATTTGTAAATGTTATTCTACCCAATCCAAGCACAGAGTTTCTCCCTTCTAGAGCCTCACACTTGTATACCTAGTACTTTTGGTTTATTATTCAATAATAAACCATTGTAATCGCTCTGGAAGAAAAAAATTCCCCCCCCTGAAAATTTCATGGTTTACGTTTCAAAGGGTGTAGAATCCGAATCTGCAATGAAACATTTTTCGTCCGTCCGCCGTACGCCGTACGCACGATATCTCCGAAACGGCTAGAGCAAAAAATCTGAAATTTTCAGGAAAAATCCATCTTGGTCCGACGACGCCCCAATTCTTGGGCCAGCTCCCTCACTCAATTTAACGTGCCCTTTGAGGGCTGACAAAGTTTTGTAAAATCCCTAAAAACCTCAAAACAAGTCGAATCGGCCTAAATATTCACCTATTTGAAGAACATACCGTGAGGAAACGAATGAGACATTCCCCACGTCCGTAGGTCAATCCATTCCCGATGTATGGCCCAATTTATGGTGCCAACATTTGCGTTTTTTGGTTTATTATTGTTTGTTTGTAACCTAGTGATGCCGATAGCGTTGAGTTGTAGTGAAAGTGGATACTGGAGTGATAGCCGATGTGGATACTTGTAGTTTATAGCCGTTACACGTTTTGAAGCATTCTGATATTCATGAAACGCTGATAATATATAGGTAAATATTATTCAATATTATTACTGGGGTAAATAAGTATTCTTTCACTGGGGTTCATTATTCAATTGGCTTGCGTTCATGATTTGAATCTGTACTAAGCTTCGGAGTGTGCGTGTTTCACAGGTGATAGAGCGATTATTTCAGGAGATATGCATAGAGCACGTAAATCTGTTCTCAACCAAAATATCTATTTGGATTGATCAGTTGATCATATTTGTGTGCCTAATTTATGGTGCCAACATTCGCGTTATTTTGGTTTATTATTGTTTTTGTGTTGATATCAGTAACCTAGTGACGTAATGATGTGGTGATACTGGACTGAACTCCTAAAAGGCTTTGTAGCCGATATACGGGTTGAAGCATTCCCGTAAATGTATTTAAAACGCTACAATTTTTCGTGACGCTGTCCGCGTTAAATTTTCGAGTTTATGTAGCAGTGTTTTTGGTGCTACAAAATTGACTTAGCACAATTACAGTACGTAGTATCTAGTGAACTTTTCGTTGTTGACAGACAGATATACGTTTCTTACTAATTCGCTAAATCAACAACACACATTCATTCTACCGGTTTCACTACACAAATAGTCCTGTGAGACACTGGCTGCAGAGAACAAATTGCTAAATTGTGCTCTTCTTGAAGCTCAGACAACCACCCAAAAATTATTTCTGTTCCTAAACTTGATTCAAAATGGCGTCAAATGTCTCGCTAATTGATTTGGACTTGTTTAAAGTGCCAAAAACTATCCATGGTAACACTTGTGATAGGTACAAATCAAATACGAAAACAACTCAATAACGAACTAATTTTTATTAAAACTCTGCAAATTTTTTCACTGGGGTTTATTATTCAATTGGCTTGCGTTCATGATTTGAATTTCTACTAAACTTTGGAGTGTGCGTGTTTCACATGGTAGAGCGATTATTGAATTTCAGGAGGCACACAAATATGATCAATTGATCAATTGAAATAGGTATTTTAGGTGAGAACAGATTCACGTGCTCTATGCATATCTCCTGAAATTCAATAATCGCTCTATCACCTGTGAAACACGCACACTCCAAAGCTTGGTAGAAATTCAAATCATGAACGCAAGCCAATTGAATAATAAACCCCAGTGAAAGAATTTGCAGCGTTTTTTTATGCTTATCAGAATGCTTCAACCCGTGTATCGGCTACAAAGCCTTTTTGGAGTTCACTCCACTATCAACATTACTACATCAGTACATCACTAAGTCACTAGGT